>CM038792.1:292830439-293430439 GCA_021764765.1 Vicia sativa
CTTCATCAAAAATTCTTCAAAAGAATCATCGAGAGCTCTTCAAGTGTCCCAGAATCAAGCTTGAGATAATTAATCAATAAAACCTACAATTTAAAAAGTAAACTAAGTTAAATATATATTATAAACAAAACTAAATAAAACATAATTAAACAAAATACTAGAATAAAGTACTACTAATTAATTAAAAATGCATTGTTAAGGACCATAAAATAATGTACAAAATAGCTACAATTTGGTCCTTAACACAGACTTAGGCCTGATGAGATACTATCTTGGCATAGAAGTTCGACAAGAAGAAACAGGAATCTTTATCTCACAAGAAAAGTATGCAAAAGACATCCTGAAGAGATTCAAATGGATAGGCTAAGATCCAATTTCGACACCGACGGAACCAGGAACACAGCTTTCGAAATTTGATGGGGGAGAGCGTGTCGAAGCAAGTAAATTTTGAAGCTTGGTAGGAAGTCTTCAATATTTGACATGCACAAGGCCAGATCTTTCATTATGTGTTGGTATTGTGAGTCAATTTATGGAAGAACCAGTCCACACACACTAGAAGGCATTGAAAAGAATCCTTCGATACATCCAAGCAACTGTGTCACTTGAAATGTTTTACTCAAGAACAGAAGAGTACAAGTTGACTGGCTACTCTGACAGTGATTGTTGTGGAGACATAGATGACCGGAAAAGCACTTCAGGCTATGTGTTCTTCATGGGAAATACTGCTTTCACTTGGGTTTTGAGGAAGTAGCCAATTGTAACTCTTTCAACATGTGAAGCAGAGTATGTAGCAGCATCTTGGTGTGTATGCCATGCAATATGGCTTAGAATATTGTTGAGCAAGATGGAACAAAGACAAGAGGATGCAACAACAATTCTAGTCGACAATAAGTCAGTAATCGAATTAGCGAAGAACCCAGTGAATCGTGAAAGAAGCAAACACATTGATGTTCGATTCCATTTCATTCGAGAACACGTGAAGGAAGGAAGTGTCGAACTAAAACATGTAGCAAGCAAGGACCAGGCTGCGGACATCTTTACAAAACCATTGTCGAAGGAGTTATTGAGAGGCAAGGATCTTTAAGGATGGATCGAAGAAACATTTAATTTATGGGGGAGTTTTGTTGGAATAAACTTAAATGCAGTCTAAGAAAGTTTGAAAGTAATATTCTCTTGGGACTTGAAAAGTCCATTCCTTGGATCTATACCTCCTTGGAAATATTCAGTATTTAATATTTAGCATTTCCTATGTAGCATTTATATCTTTGTATTTTGAGTCTCTATATATAGAACTCATTTGTGTCATATTTTCTAAGGCAGTTAAACATTTCAATACAATAGAAGTTGCAGTCCTCTAAAAACCACCTCTAGATAATTTTTTTATCTTTTTTTTTTGTCTTGTTGCTGTCTTCAAATACCACATAGATTCCCTAAATCAAACCCGTCTTAGTGTATTGCATTGCAAAAATTCACAATTTCACACACTTTTCTTTCTCAATTTTTCAAAAATAATCCACCATGAAACACCACCAACTTCATCATCATCTATCTCCACAAAAATCTTTCATATCCAAAACCAACTATCAAACTCCATAGAAATATTCATTTCTAACCCAATTTTTTATATTGTCTCCATTTTAATCATTCACAATAAAAAAGTCAAAATTTCTCCATGTAAAAAAACACTCCTTGTAATGCAACTGCATCATTCTCTTCACCATCTTCAATTGAAGATGACACATACAAAAACACAAACACAGACACCAACATAGATACAGAGACGAACACAAACGATAATGATAATGCTAATGTTAATGCTGTTGAGAATAATATTCAATGTCCTCGTGAGAAAAAGAGTTTCTGGAGGCATCAAGTTTGATAATTGGTGCCACAATTAGACTGGAAATGTTGGGCTTACCATCTTTAACAATAAAATCAGGCACAATACCATCAACAATCATAATCTTCCTTTCATGGATTTATGTAGTCTCATCAATAATTCTTATCTTTGAGATTTGTTTTGATGCAATGGAAAAGGACAATGTGGAAGACGTTAGTTTCACAAACCTAGCTACAAGAACATTATGTCAAAAATTCAGTTCATTGGTTGCATTGGTTTATACTAGTCTACGTTTCTCATTGCTAGTTGCATGTGTTACTGGAATTAGATCAATCATTTCACCAATTTTCACGAATTTCAATGGTTGGGTGATTTATTCATTGTTTCCCCATTTTGGACCTGGCTTTCCCTTGCAACGGTCGGCTATGGACCAATAGAATGGTTTCTTCTAGATGCAACCTCTTGAACCATGTTCGCTCGGGGTTGAGCTTGCTGGAGGCTAATAAGCACTTTTTCCATAAATTTGGAAGTGCCAACCAAAGACTTGAGATATGACTTCAATTCACACGCTCTATGATGCAAAACTTGTGCATCATCACCATCATCCTCCACTTCTGCAACCAAGTGGTATATGTACAATTTCTCCATAAATACAAATATAACATAACACTCTCTAGTGTCATCCATCTCCTTTTGGGTATCACCTGGGTCAACTCCAAAATAGGCTACCATCAAGTCCAGTGTACCCGATCTAGAGATTATAGAGTGGATTAATAATCATCCCCCGATCGAAAGATGTAGTAGGCATGACACATCATCAAGTGAGATGGACATTTCACCAATTATAAGATAAGAAGATGGCATCTCCTAGTGTCATGTCTCCACAAAAGCTGACATCATATCATGGTTAATAATAGTATAACCAGTAATGCATAAATCTTGTAGCCTAGATAGGTGCATGACATCATGAAACCATTACTTTTTAGACTAAGTGTTGAAGACTCTGAACAATGTGATTCTGAAGATTCTAAGACTTGAAGTTCTTTCAACCTTTGGTTACGATGCAAGGTTCTTCAAAACCAAGTGTTGAAGCTTCTGAAGAGGAAGATTTGAAGACTTGAAGTTTTGATTAACCAGAAGTTAGATTCTCCACTTCTAAACTCATGCTCGCAGAAGCCTCTGAAGTGCGGAAGGAAAAAAGATAACGTTAATGTGGTACAATAGTACATGGTACACACAATATATTTCATTCCACTACCATGAAGGACGGACATTGCGTACAATTTTGTCCCCCACGTTCTTTCAAGCCACCACAAGTTTCATATTCCAAATGTACCCTCCAATGGTTACATCATGCATGGCACTATATAAGAGCTTGAAGACTTGAAGAAACAACTGCTAATTTACGAGAAAACTATTTGAGCATAAATTTCATTATTCTTTGTAAAAAGCTGTAAATTCATTCAAGTCATTTTGTACTAAAAATCTGTTTACATATCAGCTTGTGTAGAAGCATATTTATTTGTAAACAAACTTGTTATCAAACGGTTGTTTGATTGTTCCTTGAGAGACCAGTTGGGCCAGCTTCTCAAGAAGTCTAGGACAATTAGTGTGGAACTTATTTTTATACTAAATTTTTGGGAACAACCATGAGATGGAAAAAGCCAACTTATAACTAATATGTCTAACATGCTAACTTTTTAGAATGAGGATTTACCTGAGGTAGAAGTGGTGAAAATTGAGACTATGCTTCGTATTGCTAACTTTTTAGAATGAGGATTTACCTGAGGTAGAAGTGGTGAAATTTAAGACTATGCTTCATATGACTTGTAAGTATCTTATGAAGTATACCACATATTCTTAAATAGTACTTTGGGTAGATAGTCACTTTAGTAAAAATAAATACTACACGTTCTAACCATGTCAAGTTACTATAAGTTAATGCTTGCCGACATCAATTCATAATTAGCCATCACTTCATAATCAACATAATATCTCTTCGTAAATTTCCTAAATGATGAATTCATTTTCTTTCCGCATTAATGCAGTTTTCAGTGTTATGTAACACTGATAAAAATATCCGAAATAATTTTTGCTGATAATAAAATTTTTCTTCCGATTATTCTATACTGTAATATATAAAAAATCAGTCGAGAAAATAAAAGTTGTTATTTTTATAAATATCTTTTTATTAATCAAATAAAAATAATGTTGTGATTTCATCGATAAAATTTCATTATAAACAGAGATTGCTTTAAAATTTAAAGCGGTTAAAACTATCGCTTACAAGAGAGACTGGAAATTAGTTCAGTCGGGACAAATATTTTTATTTCATAATTCTATCATAAATATTTTTGTTATTCTATCCTGAAATTTTTGTTACAAAAATTGGTAGTTTCAAAAATTAAGTTGGCTACTTTTTGCCGAACCAAAAAGAGACAGAAATTAAAAAAAAAATAGAAAATTTCTATCTTGAACCACTACTAAAATAAAATCCTAAAATATTTTTAGCATAAGTCGAATTCACTTATATAAATATTATTTAATTTATATTTGATCATAATATATTGCGAATATACTATAATCTTATAATATTTATTTATTTTAAAATTACGGGTCTTACAATACTTCCCCCCTAAAATAGTTTCGTCCTCGAAACTATGTGTCTGTAAACAATTCTGGGTATTTTTTTCGGATTGCACTCTCAAGTTCCCAAGTTGTATCACCAGTTGCTTGGTTTCAAATTATTTTTACTAATGGAATTTCCTTATTCCTTAGTAGTTTCATCTTTCTATCCTCAATCCTAACGGGTACTACTTCAAACGATAAGTTGTCTTTAAGCTGAATGGTGTCTCGTTTGATTACGTGAGAAGAGTCTGACATGTATTTTCATAGTTGTGAGACATGAAACACATCATGTATTCTAGATAAAAAGGGTGGTAATGCAATTCGGTAAGCCACGTGTCCAATTTTTGAAGTTATTTGATAGGGCCCAATAAACTTTGGAGTTAACTTCCACGTCTTGATTGCTCTCCCTACTCCGGTGGTGGGTGTGACACGGAACACATGGTCTTCTTCTTCGAAATCCAAAGGCCTACGTCTTTTCTCGGTATAGCTTTTCTAACGATCTTGTGAAGCTTTCATCTTTTCCCTAATGCTTTTAACCTTTTCTGTAGTCTGTTGAACCATCTCTAGACCTACAATCATACTCTCACCATCTTGATACCAACATAATGGTGTTTGACATTTTCATCCTTATAGAGCTTCAAATGGAGCCATTCCGATACTAGTATGAAAATTTTTGTTATGAGTGAATTCGATCAAAGGTAGTATATCATCCCAACTTCCTATATCATCCATACACATGCTCAAAGTAGATCCTCTAACGACTGATTCGTTCGTTCTGTTTGTCCATCTGTTTGTGGATGATAGGCCAAACTTAATCTTAACTTGGTTCCGAGTGCCTCATGTAACGCACACCAAAATTGTGATGTAAACTTTGGGTCTCGATCTAACACGATGCTAGATGGCACCCCATGTAGTCTAACAATCTCAACAATATAAATTTCCGTCAACTTGGCTACTTTATAGGTTGTTTTTACAGGTAAGAAATGAGAAGACTTGGTCAGGCGATCGACAATTACCCAAATTGAGTCATGCATCCTTCGAGGTTTAGGTAATCCAGTGATAAAGTCCATTGAGATGATATCCCACTTCCATTCGGGAACATCTAAAGATTGCAGCATTCCTGCTGGCCTTTGGTGTTCTACTTTTGCCTTTTGACAAGTCAAACATGATGCTACATAATCTGCTACCTCCTTCTTCATTCCTGGCCACCAATAGTTTTGTCTTAAATCTTTATTCATTTTCGTTGCTCCAGGGTGAATGCTAAGTTTGCTCTTGTGGGCCTCTTCTAAAATTAGCTTCCTTATCTCGGCAACATCAGGTACCCAAATTCTTTCATTGCACCTTAAGATATTATCTGGTCCTACTTTAAAACCGGGTGTTTTTCCTTGTACCATCAATTCCCTTTTCTCTTCCAAGAGTGGATTGTTTTGACAGTTTTGAATGTCTTCCAACAATCCATTAGAGATCTTGATCATTCCGCACTGAAGAGTTCCTTGTTCCATCTTCACGTCTAGGTGCATGTCTCTGAATGTTTCCCATAGCTCTTGTTGTTTGGCCATCAGTGATGTTGTTGCAAGGGCACCCTTCCTACTTAATGCATCTGCCACCACATTTGCTTTTCTGGGGTGATATTGTAATGTGAAATCGTAGTCCTTCAAGGTTTCCATCCATATCCTTTGTCTCATGTTTAATTCCTTCTGATCAAACAAATACTTCAAACTCTTATGGTCGCTAAATACTGTGAACATGTGTTGTTAGTATATTTGATGAATCAAGTATTTTCAATTATCGTCTCCACAGGGATTGATGTGATAGTGCCGTCGTTCAATAGTTAAAGCGTATTTTAAGATTAAGTAACACAAGGGTTTTGTTTCCTAACTACAAGTATCATAAATTTCACTCAAACAACTTAAGTTTCCATTTTCAAAGAGAGATATGTTTGGATTCAAGAGAGTTTTGAGTGGTTTTCAAGTGATAAAAGCATGTCAAGATTAGTTTCATTAACCTAATTTCATATAAATTCAATTAATCAAGCGGATGAACTAGTTGATGAATGATATAATTACGTATCCTCTCAATCTTGTTGATTTCAAACCAAGATTGTGAGTTTTATCATGTAAATCTTTAAATGATTTCTCACTACAACTATTGACATGATAATAATGAAGTTCAATACAAGTAAACACTAACTCACAAATCTATTTAGAGCATTTGTTCATTAGTGGAAGAATATCCTAGGTCAACTTTGAAACATAATTTTTCAATCATGATTCAAAGCATCAAGAGATAATAGAACAAAGATATTCAACATATATATATCATCAACCAAGTTCATACACCAAGAGATTAAAAGAAATACATAAAAGTTATGTCAACTACCTCTGACACAAGGAGGTACTCACATGGTCCTTCATGGGTCTGTCAAGCATTCCTTGAATCAAGCTTGGAGCAATCAATATCAAAAACCTATAATTTAAATGTAAACTAAGTTAAATAATATATTATAAACAAAAACTAAATAAAAACATAATTAGACCAAAATACTATATTAAATACTACTAATTAATCAAAAGATATTGTAAAGTACCACAAAATAATCTACAAAATATCCACATTTTGGTCCTTAACAACATGCATCCATAGAGATAATGACACCAAATCTTTAGCACAAAAACTACAGCTGCAAGCTCCAGTTGGGTAATTCCTTTCGTGCATCTTCAATTGTCTCGAAGCATACGTTACCGACTTTTGGTGTTGCATCAGTACACATCCTAATCCTTGATGAAATGCATCACAATAAACTTCGTAGGGCTCCTCAGGTTGTGGCAGAATCAATATAGGTGATGTCGTAAGTTTCTTCTTCAATAATTGAAAATTAGCTTCGCATTTCCCAATCCAAGAAAAAGGTTGATCCTTTCTAGTTAGTTGATCCTTCAATGAATCATCGATAGTATCCATCCAATCCCACGAAACTTCTTACGTCAATGATGGTCTAAGGCTGTTTCCAGGCGAGCACAGTTTCAATCTTTGCTGGATCTACAACTATTCCTTCCTTTGATATGACATGTCCCAATAAATTTACCCTTTCTATCCAGAATTCACAATTGGATGGATTAGCATACAACTTCTTTTCACACAGAATTTGTAGTACTTGACGTAGATGCTCTTCGTGTTCCATTTTACTTTGAGAGTAAACAAGGATATCGTCAATGAATACAACAACGAATTTTTCCAGAAATGGGTGGAAAATTTGGTTCATGTAATCCATGAAAATATAGGGTGCATTAGTCACTCCAAATGGCATGACTAGGTACTCATAATGTCCATAACGAGTTCTGAATGCAGTCTTTAGTACGTCTTCTTCTCTTACACGAATATGGTGATAACCGGACTTTAGATCAATCTTAGAAAATATTGATGCTCCTTTAAGTTGATCCATCAAGTCATCAATGTGAGGTAAGGGGTATCAATTCTTCATGGTCGTCTTCTTAAGTTTCCTGTAGTCCACACATAGTCGGGAACGCCCGTCCTTTTTCATTACCAAAAGTACTGGAGCTCCCCATGGGGAAACACTTTGCCTAATGAGACCCTTATCCATCAAGTCTTCCAATTGTTCTTTAAGTTCTTGGAGTTTTTTTGGTGCCATCCGATATGGTGCAATGGAAATGGGTCCAGTTCCTGGGTGTAAGTCAATGAAGAATTCAATGTCTCTTACAAGTGGTAAACCAGGAATCTCACTGGGAAACACATCCTGAAAGTCTTGAGTAACTAACATGTCTTCAAACTTTATTTCAGCCATCACCTTTGTACTAGCAAGTATTGAAAGGTCAAAGGCTCCATTCCTTAGAGAAACTTTGAGTTGGTTAGCTGATAGGTATTTAACAACCCCCGACTCAGGCAAAATAACCAACTTCCGAGCACAATCTAACATAACATAATGAAATGACATCCAATCCATCCCGAGAATAATCTCAAGATATTGTAGGGGTATACATATTAGATTAACTAGAAATTATCTATCTTGAACCACTATTGTGCATAATAAGCAAGTAGTGTTCACAGTTAGAACCTTAGCAGGGGTAGATACTACTAAGTCAAAAGGTAGTGGAGTTACTATCATTTTCAATCTATCAACGCAATCCTTTGATATGAATGAATGTGTTGCCCCAGAATTAAAAAGTGCAGTTAAAATGGTACCTTCAACTTCACAATTCCCCTGGATCAAGTTGTTGGACGGAGATCGTCCCTCTGCACCCATGCAATACACTCTCCCCTGAGCATTTGGTTGGACATTTCTGGAAGTATTAACATCTAACTCTGCTTTTTGAGCTTTGCAATCCCTCACCATATGTCCTTTTTTTTGCATTTGAAGCAAGTATGATCCTTATTAGGACATTCATTCGCATAATGCCCACCTTCACCATAATGGTAACAACGTACCCCTGGGGCAGTTTGAGTTCCTCCTCCTTTGGTGTTATGGTTTTCTGTGTGTTGAGGTCCTTGATTGTTATAGTGTGGTCGTTGGTATGGCCTTATTTGTTTTTTATTACGTCCATGATTTTGAAAATTTGAACGACTAGGTCCTCCAGAGTTCTGGACCGCCCCGCGATTTGCCCTTTTGTTTTTCATGTCCTCTACTTCTCTACATTTCTCCACCAATGGTTGAAAGCGTTGTATCCTTAATGGTACCACTGAGTCTTGTAGTTCATACTTGAGTCCTTCTTGGAAATGGTGACACATGTAAACTTTATCCACTCCTTCCTTGAAGAATCGGAAATAACTAGATAAAGTTTCAAATTTGGCGGCGTACTCGCCTACTGTTATACCCCCTATCAAAGTTTTAGAAAATCCTCTCCCAATTTGGTCCTCGCACTTATTGGAAAGTATTTGTCTAAGAATTTTGTCTTAAGGTCTTCCCAATTTATTTCCTCCTGAGAGCCCTCCATCATTAATCTAGTGCTTCTCCACCAATACTCTGCATCACCTAAGAGAAGATATGTGGCATATAACACCTTTGCTCCTGGTGGACAATTGATTACCTAAAAGATCTTTTAAATTTCTTGTAACCATAAGTCAGCCTTCTTGGGAATAACATCCCCTTGAAATTTACGTGGATCGTGGCGACGAAAATCAGTTAATCTTCTTGATTCCCCGGCTCTTATCTCTCTTTCCCGCTTCTCCAAATCTCGAAGGTTCTTAGCAGCAGTTTGGGTGGTAACAACGGCTGCCATATTAGCCATCGCTTGAGACATTTGATCCACTTACTGCTTGTTCATCCCCTCGTTAGTATTGTCACGTCTTGGACGCATAGTTTTCCTACAAAACCAATACCCAATTTAGAATTCTCATTACTTGTTTCAAGAGAATTCCCTATATCTTACTTCCAAATCGTTATTGGATGCCAAAGTTTAACTATGCTAAAAATGTAGGTATATGTTCTAAATATCCCCAACATATAATCATCTTATAACACTAAACTCTCAGTTCCTAATAAGATAAACCTAGGCTCTGATACCACAATGTAACACCCCGATTTTTAACAGTGGAAGTGTATTTTTAAAGGGTCTTATTTCCATAATTAAATTAACTAAATGTTTTCTTTTATGAAAATGATAGGCCTTTGTTTTTTTATAAAAAGAAGGATTTTGTATTTTAAAAAGTTTTAAGAACTCGACCTATGTTTTTATATACGAAAATTAGTCTAACCATATTTAGAACATAAAATATACTATACATATAAGTGTCAAAACGTCATGCAATATAAAGCAAAGGTAGTGGTTATGATACAAAGCATAAAACGACATAAATGAAATCCTTGGCAGATACTCATGCAGGAGAGCTTCCCCAAGGAGAAAATTTTGGACTATGCAGTAATGTCACAAGAATCCGCCACCCAGTACCAAATACCCTACCACCTCATGTACTCCCTACCCTAACTAGACTAATCGATACCTAACGACAACCACAGTAATTACCCACACATGCCCCATACAATCCACTGCTAGCACTCGTCAAAGTGTAATTGGATCCTTCCTCATCGTATTCAGGCTCATAGTCGTGCTCAAAGGGGTCCTCCTCAGTATCGTCATCCTATGCCTCACTAATGACTGGCTCAAGTAACGACACATGTGTTGGATCGATATGGGCGAGTTTATCTACGAGATAGACGTCGCGAGTGAAGGTCGATGGTAGCCCTAGTGACATCTCTAGGTCTGGGGAAGGCATATATATATCATGAAATGTCGACCACCCTCCCTGAACGAGGGCGTACAGGGGTACGGGTGGGATTGAAGGGTAGGTCGACAATCCATAACAATGAATCTCCCACGAGAGGAAATTGGAGATGATCAATGAAGGTGGGATCGAAAAGTTCATCGCTCGGCGGGAAATAGTGGTCTCTAGATCTTGTCCTACGACAACCGTGGTCTCCATCATGTTCCCGGTGTATGACACTTATCCTCGGGCCGGGTCGAATCCCCAGGACACGTCAGTCCACGTATCAGTAAAGGTGAATTTCGTCATCTTCGACAGGGGTGTCTCCTCGTGTCTGGGGTGCGTCATAATCTATTGGCGTATAGCCCACACAATCCACTGAAAGGGTCATCAATCCAAAAATAACAAATATACAAGAATGGAGAAACAAGCATAAATAGAGGATACATTATACATGACTAGAGATCTCATTCTAACGCATGTATATACACATTTCCAACAATAATACATATAGCATAACTAAGACTCATTCCTAATGCAATGTCTATATATCGATGTACATGATTCCGGAATATCAATCCCTCCGCAAAGGGTCGTTGTATCGCTTCAGAATTTAGAGCCACTAAGGTGATGGGTAACACCCACCAATCAACTCAATGATCCACTTCGGGATAAGGTGGTTCCCTCTTGGACACGCACCCCGTGCCACCTCTCTGGTGTGCAGCTCGTGACTCCTCTCCGGTAGCCATGTAACCATGAAATGTATGAGCATACGATTCCCCACATATACATCTCAACATATGTGTATCATCACAACATATCATATGTAATAATTTTGCACGAAATATTTATATAACAATTACTCACCTTTACAACTAGTCACCTTGAAAATAAACACGTATGAAAATACGGTGCATGTATATATATATATATATATATATATATATATATATATATATATATATATATATATATATATATATATATATATATATATATATATATATATATAAGAGAAGTGTATAAAATAGAGATGCCCTTACGGTCACAACAGTTGTGGGAAATGGAGTTTTGTTGAAGTCGGTCGGTCGGTTGTATACCTTTATTCAAAATGAACTAGATTAGAACGACTGATGTATAATGAACCCGTACGTTGTAAACTCCTCGGTCACTCGGTTTATTTATTTTATTTAATTAGTTCCTTATTTCTATTATAATTATAACTTTAAATTATAATATATCTATACTATATTTACTTTACAATTTATATCATAAACTAATTTCATTTAATACATAACAGGAACGCTCAACTCCTAAATTTTACTACCATAACAATATAAAATAAGAACTTACTTTCTATTGTAGTTTACAAACATATAGGTTCCTTAATATTTATGTTAAAAAAGTAAGATACAATTAATTTGAAATTGAAAATAAATATTATCAGTACTATTTATTTGATGCTTAAAAACATAAAGCCATTGTCACCTAGTCATAAATTATCAAAACAATTCTCTAATACTTATCATTTTATTTCAAATTAAAGTAACCTATTCTAAATAGAATAAAACTAAAGTATATTCTTTTTACTTTACAAAAAATTGTAGTTTATAGATATTAAACAACTTATGTTTAGTAATGTATTTTAAAAGAAGGTCTTCCTCCATTTTAAATTCAAAATAATTACTGTAATGAATTTTATTCTTAAAATTCATCACAATATCTATATCTTTAAATATATACTAGTTATTTTGTTTTAGAAATTATGTTAACTCTTGATAATTTAACCCTTAATCATTAAATTAATTCCATGTTTTTTTTCAGAAAAAAAAAGTTAATTATTATTGTATACAAATAGTTCCGTTACCGTAAATAAATATAACAAATCAACATATATATTCCTTTACTAATCATAGTCTAATAAGAATAATATATATATATATATATATATATATATATATATATATATATATATATATATATATATATATATATATATATTAGCAATGACAAATTAACGTAGAACTTATTTCTATACTAAATTTCTAGGAACAACCATGAGATGGAAAAAGCCAACTTATAACTAATATGTCTAACATGCTAACTTTTTAGAATGAGGATTTGAGGTAGAAGTGGTGAAATTTGAGACTATGTTTCGTATGGCTTGTAAGTATCTTATGAAGTATACCACATATTCTTAAATACTACTTTGGATAGATAGTCACTTCAGTACAAATAAATACTACACGTTCTTACTATGTCAAGTTACTATAAATTATAAATTAATGCTTGCCGACATCAATTCATAATTAGCCATCACTTCATAATCAACATAATATCTCTTCGCAAATTTCCTAAATGATGAATTAATTTTCTTTCCGCATTAGTGCAGTTTCCAATGTTATGTGACACTGATAAAAATGTCCGAAATAATTTTTGCTGATAATAAATTCTTTCTTCTGATTATTCTATACCCTAATATAAAAGAAAAATTAGTCGAGAAAATAAACTTTGTTATTTTTATAAATATCTTTTTATTAATCTAATAAAAATAGTGTTGTGATTTCTTCGATAAAATTTCATTATAAACAGAGCTTGTTTTAAAATTTAAAGCGGTTAAAACTACCGCTTACTAGAGAGACCGGAAATTAGTTCAGTCGGGACAAATATTTTTATTTCATAATTCTATCATAAATACTTTTGTTATTCTATCCTGAAATTTTTGTTACAAAAATGGGTAGTTTCAAAAATTAAGGTGACTACTTTTTGCCAAACCAAAAAGAGACAAAAATTAAAAAAAAAATATAAAATTTCTATCATGAACCACTACTAAAATAAAATCCTAAAATATTTTTAGCATAACTCGAATTCACTTATATAAATATTATTTAATTTATATATGATCATAATATATTGCGAATATACTATAATCTTATAATATTTATTTATTTTAAAATTACGGGTCTTACAGGTCTGGCATAGACGTCTGGGACATGTCAGTCTGAGAAGAATATCTCAACTGAAAAAGCTAGGAATTGTCAGAGGTCTACCCAATCTGAAGTTTGCTTCAGACCCTCTTTGTGAAGCATGTCAGAAAGGAAAATTTTCTAAAACTTCTTTCAAAGCTAAGAAAATTGTTTCTACCTCACGTCCATTAGAACTTCTTCATATTGACCTGTTTGGACCAGTTAAAACTGCGTCTGTCAATGGAAAGAAATATGGATTGGTTATCGTAGATGACTATATAGTCGCTGGACATGGATTAAGTTTCTAAAACACATGGATGAGTCACACTCTATGTTTTCTTCCTTCTGTTCCCAAGTGCATAATGAAATGAATTGTAAAATTGTCAGAGTCAGGAGTGATCATGGTGGAGAATTTGAAAACAAAGATTTTGAAAAAAAATTTGACGATTTTAGCATATCCCATGATTTCTCCTTCCCTAGAACTCCACAACCAAATTGAGTTGTAGAAAGGAAGAATATGACCTTACAAGAAATGGCTCACCATATCCAAGCCCGACATGGCAAAGCACTTTTAGGGAGGCGATTAATCTGATGTTATATTCAAAATAGAATCTCAATAAGACCTATTTTGGGTAAGACTCCCTATGAATTGTGTAAAAACAGAAAACCCAACATTTCCTACTTTCATCCTTTTGGTTGTATCTGTTACATGCTAAACACTAAAGATTATCTTGGTAAGTTTGATTTCAAGGCACAAAGGAGTCTGTTGTTAGGATATTCTGAACTCTCAAAAGGCTATAGAGTATATAACACAGAAACACGTATTATGGAGGAATCAATTCATGTTATATTTGATGATAAGCTTAACATTGAAAAGTCAAAGCTAGTTGAAAAGTTTACAGATATAAAAATCAATTACTCTGAACCTGAAGATAAGGTAGAAGAAAAAAGGAACTCAGAAGCCCATACTTTAGATGTTGTTGTTTATGTTCCCCTATTGAAGAAGAGTAGGATAACAACTTCACATCCAAAAGAACTGATAATTGGAAGCAAAGATGCTCCTGTCAGAACCAGATCAACATTTTGACCTTCAAAAGAAACCCTTCTAGGTTTGGTATCTTTGGTTGAGCCAACATCTATTGAAGAGGCACTTCTAGATAAAGATTGGATTCAGACTATGGAGGAAGAACTCAATCAGTTCTCAAAGAACGATGTTTGGGAACTTGTTCATAAGCCTAAAGGTGTCCATGTTATTGGAACTAGATGGGTGTTCAAAAACAAGCTTAATGAAAAGGGTAAAGTTGTAAGAAACAAGGCATGACTGGTTGCACAAGGTTATAGTCAACAAGAAGGAATAGACTATACAAAAACCTTTGCTCCAATCATCGGGTTAGAAGCAATACGTTTATTAATATCTTTTTCTATTAATCATAACATCATTCTTTATCAAATGGATGTTAAGAGTGCATTTTTGAATGGGTACATTTCTGAAGAAGTTTATGTCAAACAACCTCCTGGTTTTGAAAACTCTGAGAAATCAAATTTTGTTTTTAAACTTAAAAAATCTCTTTATGGTCTAAAACAAGCTCCCAGAGCTTTGTATGAAAAATTGAGCAAGTTTCTCTTAGAAAATGAATTTACTAGAGGAAAAGTTGACAAAATTATCTTTTGTAAATCAATAAAAAATGACATACTCATAGTGCAAATATATGTTAATGATATTATTTTTGGTTCTGCTAATCCCTCTCTTTATGAGGAGTTTTCTAAGATGATGTAGTCTGAATTTGAAATGAGCTTGATGGGAGAATTGAAATTCTTTTTGGGAATTCAAATTGATCAGAAGCCTGAAGGAACTCACATTCATCAGAGTAAATATACTAAAGAGATTTTAAAGAAGTTCAATATGATGGAATCCACAATAGAAAAAACTCCAATGCATCCAACATGTATTCTGGAGAAAGAGGAAGTAAGTGGCCAGGTTTGTCAGAAGCTCTATCGTGGTATGATAGGCTCTCTTCTGTATCTTACTACTTATAGGCCAGACATTTTATTTAGTGCGCATCTTTGCGCTAGATTCCAATCAGATCCTAGATAATCTCATTTAACTACTGTTAAGATAATTCTAAGATATCTGAAAGGAACCACTAACCTTGGCTTGATGTACGAGAAAACATCAGAGTATACACTTTCTGGTTTCTGTGATGCAGATTATGATGGAGATAGATTTGAAATAAAAAAGCACACCTGGAAACTGTCAATTCCTAGGCAGCAATCTAATCTTCTGGTCAAGCAAGAGGCAATCTACAATTGCTCTTTCAATGGTAGAAGCAGAGTACATATCAACATCGCTCTATAGTACTCAGATGCTTAGAATGAAGAATAAATTGGAAGACTATAAAATATACAATGGTAACATTCCTATATTTTGTGATAACACTGATGTTATATGCTTAAGCAATAATCCAATTCTACACCCTAGAGCAAAGCACATTGAAATTAAACATCATTTCATTATAAAATATGTTCAAAAGGGAGTTTTATGTTTAAAATTTATAGATACATGCCATCAATGGGCTGATATTTTCACAAAACCCTTAGCTGAAGATATATTTATGTTTATTCTGGAAAATCTAAAAATGAAACTTTGTCCAGAGTAAAAATTATTAAATGAATGTGCTGAGTCAAAGTCGAGACATTGAATTTACGTTAAATAATACTTTCCTTATTTTCTTGAATTTACGATCGGATGGAAACCAATGATTATCCGAGCGAGCATATCAAAATGTATCACCTAGTCAGAGTTAATGAGTAACGTCTACAACTTATGTTATATCGTAATCATTATTCCAACTTAGCGTGCATACTGAGCAAGTAATCCTTCTTGGGAATTTGAGTAAATCTTTATTACTATTTACTGCTCCTCGCTATTTTAACACTTTAAAACCTATCTAGTTTTTAAACCTATCTTGCACATGTCTTTCATCTTTTCACATTCTCATTCACTAACGGCTTTCTGCCACAAGATTTTCTAAAACCTTGAGATGTCTAATTACAACTATTTATAGTCCTATTTACCTTCATTTTATCATCTCTCTGTCATTCGTTATCCTAAATTCTCTTCTCCATGAATGCTAGAAACTTCAATGGTGATGTATCTCTTCTTGAAGTGATTAATGAAAAATGAATTGATAATGTGAGCGATGAAGGTAAAATTAGTTATAGAATAACAAGGTTGGTCTGAATATTCAACCATGCTTATGGGTCCTATTTATCCAACTCTTGTAAAACAATTATGGATTTATGCTTCAGTTTATTCTACTAGAGAATTCATTTACTCTCATGTCTTTGGGTGTCCTGTTGTCATCACTTGTCTCTCCATTGCTCAAGCTATCAACCATCCTTCTTCTTCTAACTCGTGCACTGACGTTGATGTTTTTCCCATTATTCTAAACACTCCCCTCAGTGGCATAATCAATGCTTCATACGTTCTAAAATCCTTTGTTCACTGTTGGTTTAAGTATCTACTAACAAATCTCCACCCTAGAGGACATAATCCTGATGAGATTTTCCTAGGGATATGTGTTTGCTCTACTATTTACGAAAGAAAATCCTTGTTCATATATCCTCAATCATCTTTAACCATCTCAAGATATCCATTATTGGCTCCAGAGAATCTCATAAGTCATTTATTCCATATGGACGATTACTATCTGAACTGTTTGAGTTAGCTCATGTAACTGAAACTATTTGAAATAATCTATTGTATGGAGAAAGTGTATTGTTTGATGAGTGTTGTGATATATTTGAAGCTTAGCTTCATTATTCACTTTAACGCACTCCTCTTGTTTAAGTGAATGAAAACACTTTTCTTTTGTTTATTATTTTATCTATGTGTTTTCACACGTTTTTAAAATATAACTTTTGATTAAGACAAAAAGGGGAGTAGTTAAAGTAATTTTGATTCTCAATGATCAAATTCTCGAAAATGATGCTTACATTTCTAACCAAATATAAACTGTTGTTTCTTGGTATAATTGTGTTGCTTTTCTTTTCATAATTTTTCAAGAATCGAACTAAAGAAAGTCATGCATCTGACTCCTTGCACTAGACTATGAAAGAGTTAGTTAGAAGTCAAATTCTAACTGAAGATTTTGGAACTTGTATGAGTGACATTAGAGTACAAGCTCTCAGTTGAGAAGTTGTATCTTTAAGAATCAAGACTCTCAAGATATTTCATTTGATCTGTTGGAACCAGGGGGAGTTGTTGCTCAGATGGTCCTTAGTTAGAAGTTCTGATCTTTCACCAAGTCTGTGATTTAGGGAGAGTTTTCATCTAAAGTTTAATTTGTCCTAACCTTTCTCATTTTTAAATTTCTTCTGATATTATGAAAAATTGTGTCATCAAAATACATAGTTTTATCATCATCAAAAAGGGGGAGATTGTTAGAACAAGATTTGGTTCTGCAATTATGTCTCTGAGTTTTGATGATAACAAAGAGTATGTTTGAGTGAACAGTTTTTGTTACTCTAATATTTGTTGTATTTTTAAGATAAACAAACAGGTTCTACTTCTGATGAATGGCGGGGCCAAGACATTAAAAGAGAATATGTTCCACTTCTAAGCTACAAAGGATCTGTTGAACAAGTTGCGAGGAAAGCTTCAGAAGGCTATGAAGTTACTCTGATACGCTTGTTTGAAGAAACCAGTCAGAAGATCTAAAGACAAAAGTGTGGCTTATGTCAAGATGCTAAAGACTCAAGTTTCAGAAGACAAAGGGTTCTGAAGACCAAGTGCTTGAAGACTCTGAAGACGTGGCTCTGAAGATTCGAAAAGCTTGAAGTTCTTATAACCTTAGGTTACGACACAAAGGGTTCTGAAGACCAAGTGCTGAAGACTCTAAATAATTTGATTCTAAAGATTCTAAGACTTGAAGTACTTCTGAACTTAGGTTACGATATAAAGGTTACAAGACCAAGTGCTGAAGACTCCGAAGAATGTGATTATGAAGATTCCAAGACTTGAAGTTCTTTCAACCCTTGGTTACGATGCAAGGTTCTTCAAAACCAAGTTCTGAAGCTTCCAAAGAGGAAGATCTAAAGACTCTAAAGACTTTAGTTTTTATTAAATAGAAGTTAGATTCTCCACTCTTAAACTCATGCTCGCAGAAGCCTCTGAAGTGTAGAAGGAAAGAAGATAATGTTAACGGGGTACAAACAAAATGTTTCATTCCACTACCATGAATGACAGATGTTGCGTACGATCTTGTCCCCACGTTCTTTCAAGCCGCCACAAGTTTCATATTCCAAATGTACCCTCAACGGTTACATCATGCATGGCACTATATAAGAGCTTGAAGACTTGAAGAAACAACTGCTAATTTACAAGAAAACTCTATGCGCATAAATTTCATTATTCTTTGTAAAAAGCTGTAAATTCATTCAAGTCATTTTGTACTAAAAATCTGTTTGCATATCAGCTTGTGTAGAAGCATATTTATTTGTAAACAAACTTGTTATCAAATGGTTGTTTAACTGTTCCTTGAGAGACCAGTTGGGCCAGCTTCTCAAGAAGTCTAGGACAATTACTCTTAGAGGTTGTTAGTCACATACAATTGGTGTGTGAATGTGTTAATCACTGGCGATTTCCCGTGCAAGTGTAATCAGTTTGTGCATGTTTCAAGTGAACTAGGATAAAAATAATGTGTTATTTATTGCCTTCATATCTTTTAATCTCCATCAAAGCAAAGCATATTCAATGGGATTGTTTTCATAATTTGATTTTGAATTATCCACTTATCTTTTTCTTCCGTTCCTTTTTTCTTCTTCCCTTCTAATCTTAAAATTGAAGAGTTAAGTGAATAAAAATACCATAGGAGGTTTATGACTAAGAGTAAAAATATCTGAATAACTGTTATTTTAGAATGTACTAGTTGCGATAAAAAGAGTGTTAATAAGGAATCTAGAGGTATTTCTCGATATATTACTTATAAGAATCAACACAACGCCTAGTCGTTTGGAATTGCTAAAATCGTGTCCCTTTTGTTGCAAACATATGATTCAAGCAGAGATCAAGAAATAGAGAAAATGGATTACTTGTTATTAAAAATTAAAAACCCCTTAGAAAATGGAATTGCTAAAATCGTGTCCCTTAAGGAGGTAAATTGAAGGGAAAAAATTAATAATAGCTAGAAAGATGTTATTAAAAATTTAAACGTTCATTTTCAAAATTTCAATGGAAAGAAAAGTAGTTCCTTCTATTCAATATCTTTATGGGGAAAGAAGAAAAAAATTAAATAGAAAATTCATTTATTAGGTTCCTTAACAATGAATAATAATGAAAGGACTTCTCTTTTTCTTTTTGGGAGAGAACATATTCACATCGAATAAATCAAAATGTCAAAAGCATAAGACGACTTTTTCTTGATAGTACCTATTTTGGTACTAAAAATCTTCCTTTTTTTTATCCTCATGGATCAGACAATACTATGCTATTTTCTAAGCTTGTATTAATACTATTTACTTTCTTTGTTGGGTCCATTGAAATTTCTTATAGCCAAGAAGGAATAGATTTGGATATATTATCTAAATTGTTAATTTCGTCTATAGATATTTCACATAAAAAATTCAAAGAGTTATGTGGATTGGTCTGAATTTTTTATAAATGCGACTTTTTCAGTGAGTATAACTTTTTTCGGAATATAACGTATTTTTTCTGTAAACTGATTTTTTCTTCTTTACAAAATTTGAATTTATTTAATTTATTTCAAATAAGTGTGCCTCAAAAAATTATTTATGGTAAAATAATTAATAGTATATATAATTGGTCATATAATCGTAATTATATAGACACTTTTTTGAAATATTTTTAATTGCAAATGTAAGAAAATTAGTTAAATTCAATTCTTTAATTAAAGGCAATGTAGCATAAAGTTTGAGAAATGTTAAAAAATGATAAAGATTGGGTTTCGCCAGCACTTTTTTGTTTTTAATAAACTCTAATAAAAACGAAAAAGGAAAAATATCTAATACAATAATAATATTATTCAAAACACAATAATATTATTCAAAACACATTAGAAAATATATTTTTATTATGAAGATGTATCTCCGTCCTAATTAATTTATAATAAAATAAAAATAAAGTGTTAAAATAATTTTTTTTGGATGGGTCTAAAAATACATCTCATCATTTTAGAAAAACATTTCTAACTATTTGTATGTGAGCATCACTAATAAACTTAAAAACCCCTTAGATTTTGACATTGTATTTTAGAGGAGCAGATCGAGAAAACGAGGAAAATACATTCATCTTGTAAACTTGATGTCATGGACATACTCCAAAGACAATGTGTTATGTGAGTGAATAGTGAAGAGAATCCGTAAAAAAACAAATTTGGATCCTCTTGTGCCTTTTTAGTTCAACCTTCTGTCAGTCATTTTATTAATCTAATGGTTGATTGCAACACAATGAAAAATAATAGTACAAGTGAGAGGGAGAAAAACATGAATTAATAGATGAAATTGCAACATTATGAAAACATAAGAGAAAAAAACATGACAGGATGCAAATCCGAAAAAAAAAAAGAATTTTTTATTGTTCTAACACTCTTTTAACAAATATATTTCACATTACCATTCATTTTACTCCTAACTTCTAATATATCACTCGTTCAAACAAAAAAACAGAAAAAATAAAAACTTCCGTCAATTTAAAGGACGATCATGTTCAAAATTCATACCCTCCGTCAGAGTAATGGTAAGAAGGTCCGCCAAATACATAGGCAGCTGTTCTGGTTTTCTTTTTTTTTTCTTCAGATTTTATAAATTATTAATTTATTTATATTTAATTAAATAATTTTATTTTAATAAATGTTATTATTATTTAAGTATATAATTTATTTTAATAATATATTTTAATAATTTATTTTAATAATTTATTTTAATAAAAGTTTTTAATAATTTTTTATATTATAATTAAATAGTAAATATTATTTAAGTTATTTATATTATAATTAAATAGTAATTTTTTTATATTATAATTAAAAAATTAAATAGTAATTATTGTATTAATAATTATATTTATTTTTTATATTATAATTAAATAGTAATTTATTTATATTATAAAATTAAAACAATTAAAAATAAAAAAATATTACTTCATTAATTTAAACCGACATTGACAACAAATAGAAGAAAAGAGTACATGAAAAACAATTGAAATCTAATGCGGATTTTGACACGGGTGTGTGAAGCGTTGGTGGGCTCCACAACGAGAAGCTTGTCTGTTGGTCCGTAGAAGCATACAGTGACGTTGTTCTGCATTTTGTGGTTCTGCGTGTTGTGGTTGCGTAGAAGGTCCAGCGTCACTGTCATTCATGAAAAATGTCGATATCATGTCTTCATTGGTAAAGGTCGTTTCAGCTGCACTTCCATAACTTAATCCAGTTCCCTCGAAATTCCAATTTGGTAGGTTACCGGCTGGTGTTTGGCTATGTATTGCGGGTTGGTAACATTCGGGTGTGGTAAAATGTTGGGTTGGGAAAAATGCATTTGTTGTTGGGGTGTTTGGTAGGTGGGGTATTGTGGGGTTTGTAGAGTTAATGAAGTAGTTGGTACGTTATGTGATGTAGATGGAAAAAAATTTGAAAATTGTTATTGGGTTCCCCATAGGGATGGATGAGGTGAGTGTGTATGTTGATGGGATTGCTGGCTTTGGATAAAAGATGGTTGTGTTGGGAAGAATGGTAGTTGGGTGTTAGGGAATTGTTGTTGGTTGATCATGAATGAGGGTTGGGCGTAGGTGTTTGATGATGGTCTGGTGTGTTGGACGTTTGAAGATGATGGTTGGTTACGAGGGTCAAATAAATAATTATTTGGTGACAAATACAAATATGAAACAGACTTATACCAACTCATGTAATCCTGAGTCGGTTTACATTCATCTGACATGATTTCTCCTAGTAAGACTCTATTTGTGCAGTCTCTCCATTGACTACGCTCTTCCTTCTGGAATTTTTTGCACGAATCAGATGACCATTGGTTGGACAAGTTGATTTTGTGATAGTTTTCCATGCAGATTGGAGCATCGGGTATCCCTTGAAGAATTCCAAATTGGAGTTTGACCTTATCTGTATGATGCATTTCCACAGTGGTAAAATAGATAAGATATGTTTTTGAACTCCACACATGACTATCAGTTGAATCTAAATCTTCAAGTTCTAGGTAGGGTCTCCAAGTAAACTATTATAAAATATTAACAACTATATTAATTTATTAAAGTATATAAAGTAAAAGTAATATTTAATTTGGTTGAGAAAAAAATTACATCATTTTCTTGGAGATGATCGATGAAAGTACGATAACCTGGTGCACAATGATGATGAGTCTTCTCGTAATCCATCCCATAGGCAGACCACCTAAAAAGTTTTTAAAAAAATAATTAAATCAGTTTAAGAAGTAAATTAATTTAAGTAGTAAAAAAAACTTTTAGAAAATATAGAAGTTTCAACTAACTTGGTTGCGTATGGAAAGTGGAATGGACTATGGTTCCTAGGCGCAAGACTCGGTATCCTTGACCACCCCCAAGCTTGTAATAGTGTTGAACAACCGGCAAAGTTATGAGTATTCACTTTAGCGCATCTACACAAATTTCGGTATAGATGCGCTAAAACTGCAAATCCCCAACTGTACTGAGTTGTTTTATTAAAGTCAGATAATAATGGTAAATACATTAGATGTATTGTATTACCATTAGTGTCAGGAAATAGTAAACAAGCAAAAAGTAATAAAATATAAATTCTAGTTTTTTGATGAAATTGCTCGATGGTAGAATTTTCATCTAAATCAAATGCATCGTATATTTCTCTTAGCCAAGTAATTTTAATGAATTGGCCCTTTTTAGCCCTTTCGGGCAATTCAACACCCAAAAGATCTTGAACTATTGCGTAGTTCAAATTTGTTCTCCCATTCACGTACATACCTCCGCATATGCAAAGGGAGGATCCTTTATTGAGAGAATCTTGACCATTGACTGGTCAAGTAGACTACGAAATAGTAATTAAATATTGTGAAAAAAACAAAACTTCTATCATATAAATGTATCACTTCATGCATGTATGTTTTATCAACTCAAACTCAAATATTTCTTCACAAAAAATTTACAATGTCTCAAACACCTCATTATGTGGTTGATGCTCATTACAATAGAGAGATCCTTGTCTCCAATGATATGGGCATTGTATTCGAAAATACTGATGTTTGTCGATTCATACTGCGAAGAAATTCTAAGTTTATATACCAGAAGGAGATGATTCAAACAAGGATGCAATCTGGAGATGTCTTATAAATTATATATCGAAATGCTTTTCATTTTGGTGATAACAACATGAAGTATGTTCCGTTGAAAGTCCGTGACGATGATGACATGGAAACAATGTTTTACAACCATGAATTGAACAAGTTTATGGAAATTGGGAAAAGTCTTACAAAGATCTTTCAAATTACTTGTTAGCACTTTTAGCTTTTGTTCAGTGCGATGATAGATATGCAAACATCTCGATGTATACATATGATGAACTCTTGTTGCGGAAAACAAATATTCCATCGACTATTTTGGGCATTTCACCATGCATACGAGGTTTTGCATATTGCAAGCCTATCTGAGATTGATGGTACATGGTTATATGGTAAATACAAGGGTACGCTACAAATGGCGGTAACACAAGATGGAAATAATAATATTTTCCTAGTTGCCTTTGCCATTGTGGAAGGTGAGACAGCGGATGGTTAGGGGTTCTTTCTAAAGAACTTGAGAATTCATGTAGCTCCCCAACCTGATTTGTGTTTGATTTCCGACAGAAACGTTTCTATCGAAAGCTCATACAACAATCCTGAAAATGGTTGGCATGATTCTCTATCTTTCCATGTTTATTGTATCAGACATATCGCGCAAAATTTTGTTAAGGAAATCAAGGACCGAAGCCTCTAGAGAATAATGATCAACTTGGGTAAGTCTATTTTATACACGTTTTATGTAACATTATTAGTAGACCATAATGTTAACACATTTTTTCTTAAACCATATAAGGTATGTGTTGAACCAACCAACGTTTAGGTATTATCGTCAAAAGATTGTCATGGCTAACCCCGATGCTTTAGCGTGGATACACAAAATTCCAGTTGAAAAATGGACGAGGGCATTTGATAAGGGTCGTCGCTGGGGGCACATGACAATGAACCTTGTCGAGTCACTGAATTTTGTATTCAAAGAAACTCGTAATTTGCCCATTACAAAAATTATACAAGCAACATACTATAGGATGGGAACACTCTTTGTTGAAAAGGGTGCAATGTAGAGTGCAGTTTTGAATTCTGGCCAATCATCTACAGAGCAATGCGTGAAGGTCATGAAACATGAAACTCAAACTCCTCCACGCATCGGGTTAGCTTTTTTGACTACAATAATAACACTTTTAGTGTGAAGGAAACCATTGACCACAGTGAGGGAAAGCCTATGGGACGTTACAAGGTCAACTTGAGCAATTATTGGTGTGACTGCAGAAAGTTTCAAGCATACCGCCTCCCTTGTTCACATGTTATCGCTGCATGTTATGTGGTGCATAATGACGCATATCTTCTATTGGATGGCGTTTACAAGGTGCCTAACCTATTTGGGGTTTACAATACAAGTTTTCCCGTTCTACCGTTTGATGCGTATTGGCCCACTTATGACGGAGACCAGATTTGCCATAACCCAATCATGAGGCGCAATACAAAAGGTCGTCTAGTAAGCATCCACATTACAACAGAAATGGACAAGTTTAATAAATTGGAGAGAAAATGTGCATTGTGTCGTCTCCCGGGACACAACCGAACACGATGCCCAAATGTAGGAACTAGTAACAATTAGTTTTTGTTTTCATGCTTCTAAGTTGTATAATATAATGACATCAAGAAATTAAGTGTTTCATCCACTAGTACTTTTGCATTTAATATAAATAATACATCCATAAGACAACACATTAATTACATACTTGAACAAACATTAATAAGTAACAACAACATTTAACCTAAACAACATCAACAAGTTTAAAACACGCACATAAATTAAATACTTAAACAAACATAAATCTTTGACGACAACAGTTTACCTAAACATCATCATCAACTTCAAACAGACCCCAAAACATCTCTAGGATATTACAATCATAAAACCTCACAACTACTTCCCTGTATTAATTTCATCGTCTCACAACTACTTCTCTCATTCTTTTTGATTCCATCCCTACGAGATTAGGAATTATTTTGTCTTTTTAATATATGGCCCTCTATTAAAAACTAATAATTTGAGTTATCCCACCCATTTTTAAAATGATATTGCTTTAATGAATATTAAAAAATTATAATGTTTTATCAATTTTTAATTAATTTTTTATATATAATATGAAATATTAAAAAAATAGTTTTTAAAAAAGCATAATTTTTTTAACATACATTAATGCGGTGAGAAGAATTAATTATAAATGAATTAATTTTATATACTTGATTCTGATTAAAAGTGATTTATGCTTAATTGAATATAACAATAGTTTTGAATACTATAAAAATTACATTAAAATCAATTTTACTTTGTAAGATTCAAACGCCTCAAATTCATTCCAAAATTGATAACCTTTAGAGAATCTAGACCAAACATGTAGTAAGTCTTAGGTTTCTTCCTTCTATCCACATAAGATTCCCTGAATCAAACCCACTGTTGCAGAGAAGAGATTCACATTTTCACACACTTTTCTTCTTCAACCATGCAACACCACCAACTTCATCACCATCTCCACAAAAATCTCTCATTTCCAAAACCATCTATCACACTCCATAGAAATATTCACATCCAACCCCAAAAAATTCTCACTCTATCACCATCTCCATCATTCACAAAAATACCCTCAAGTCATCTTCATCTAAGAAAAATCACTCCTTGTAATGCAATTACACCATCTTCCGCCCAGGACAACACAGACATTAATGTTAATGTTGTTGAGAATAAAATTCAATGTCCTCCTGAGAAAAAGAGTTTCTGGGGAGCAGTGAGTTTGATCATTGGTACAGCAGTTGGGCCTGGAATGTTGGGTTTACCATCTCTAACAATAAAATCAGGCCCAATACCATCAACAATCATAATCATCATTTCATGGATTTATGTAATCTCAACAATAATGCTTGTTGCTGAGCTTTGTTTTGATGCAATGGAGAAGGACAATGTGGAAGAGGTTAGTTTCACTAACCTAGTAACAACAACGTTAGGTAAAAACTTTGGTCCATTTGTTGCATTGGTTTATACTAGTCTATGTTTTTCATTGCTAGTTGCATGTGTTGCTGGAATCGGATCGATTGTTTCGATGATTTTCACGAATTGTAATGGTTTGGTGGTTCATTCATTGTTTCCCCTTTTTGTTGGGATCTTGATGGTGTTTTTCCCTTTCAATACTATTGATTTTGCAAATAGGGTTTTGTGTTTTATGATGCTGGTTTCAATAACTGGATTGGTTGGGATTGGGATTGTTGTGGCTAGAGCTAATATAATAAGCTCATTTGGTTCGATTTCGTGGAAATTGTCGTCGATTTTGCCAATTATACCGGTTGCTGTGTTGACAGTAGGGTTTCATGTGATTACGCCTTTTATATGTAAAATTGCTGGTGATACTATTGATGATGCAAGAAAAGCGATACTGATTGGCGGAACTGTTCCGTTGGTGATGGTTTTGTCATGGAATTTGATTGTGTTGGGACTTGTTGGAGCTAAGAAAGGTGCTGATTTTGTTGGTGATCCTATTGCACTTTTGCTTTCGGTGAATCCTTCTGCGTTATCTGCTGTTCAAGGTTTCGCGTTTTCTGCTATGGCGACTAGTCTGATTGGTTATGCTGTGAGTTTTCCTAAGCAGATTCTTGACACTTTTGAATTGGTAGTTGGAAAAGGTGTAAATGGAGGAGTTGGATTGGTTTCTTATTCAGGTGATGGTGGTGGCGGTGGCAGTGGCGGTTATTCAGAGAAAGTTGGATTTGAAAGTTCAGACGATTTGAGTGAAATGAGATTGAATGAGAAAAGATTTGAGGGAGTTAAGGTGTTTGTAACAATATTGGTTCTTTGTTTTTCAGTGTTCATAGCATCATATTTTAGGTCTACATTTTCAAGAGCTCTTGATTTTGCGGCGTCTCATAATTGCTTTCTCTTTGGGATTATTCCCCCTGTCATGACTTATATTCATCAACAAACCAACAGGGAAAAAATCAGGTATGGTTAAGTTTTCAAAACTAAGCTAATGAGAATGAGTTACACGTTGATTATGAAGCAGTGACACAGTCAAGAACATCAGACACGACACTGATACGCTAGGAATAGTAATAAATTAAGAAAATGATTGAATGTTATCATACATATGTTGTGTCATGTTAGTATTGAACACCGACACATGTTTGATAGTGGAAACGCCTTCAAGCTGGAGTGTTAGTGTTATGTGTTATTTTTACAAGAGAAGGGCACAATGCACTTCTGTTGCACTGTCACTTCACATCAAAGACGTGTTCCACCAACTGACGCACGTGGTTTATCTTCAATTATTTCAAATTATTACCATTCTCGACGTGTTAGTATCATTGTCATATTCGATGTCAACATTAAGGATATATATGATTACTGATATCTATCTGTAATGAATGAATGATTTTGCAGGCCATCCTTCATTCCAGGAGGAAATGTGACACTTCTGCTGCTTTTCATCATCTCAGTCATATTAGCAATTTGGCATTAGATGTTCTTCAAAAGCCAAGTTAAGGGTAGATTACAATTTTGGATCAAGATTTGACGGTCTACATTTCGAACTCATTTTAAAAAAGATTTGATAAAGTTGGAATATCAGTCGTCAGATCTTAATCGAACGGTAGTAAGATTTGATAAAGATGGAATAGACGTCGAGATATCTAAATCTAACGGTCGAGAGTATTTTTGACCGGAGACGATTTGGATCTGACTTAGGAATATGCCAAATTCTGTATGGAATAATACTTATGTAGCCCAAATCTTGTGAGTCCTAATAATGGAGTTATGAAATCAAGTTTATCATTTTTATGCTTTCTGTCAAATCTTTTTCAACCTTTCGGTTATTCTAACAGATAACAACTAGTAAAGGTTGATATGATTTCAATTAAACACTCAATAGTTTTTTTGTGACAAAGCAATTGAAATGACATGATTTGATAAAGGAACCATTGAAATATATATATATATATATATATATATATATATATATATATATATATATATATATGAATGTGAGATAATGGAATACAAGTCATTAGCACAAATTTGATTTCAGTGAGAATATAATTGCATTAAAATTAAAAACACTTCTGAATATTCTTTTTACATCATTCTTTATGTTAGTGGCACAAAAGTTGTGTGAGAATTCACTGTAAGATTTTTTTTTTGTGATGAGCCATTTAGGACAAATTGTACCTATAGATTCCTCATTAAAAAACTTTAAATATATGGTAGGTGGTAATTATTTGCAAGAAAATATTTACTCCACTTCAAAATAAGTGTGAGCAAGATGACAATGAAAATTTGAGAAAGTAAAAATTGCTCCAAATTTTTTGGAAGAATACATGGTAATTTAATCCGTTTGTATGTTGGTTCATTTCTTTACTTATGTTAATGAAAGTATTCAACAATATAACCCTACCCTTTCTTGAAATATAAGAGAGATAAAAACATTGTACTACTAAAAACATATTAAAGATGTGGTTAGAAAATACTCCCGGTCATAATTGCTAAAATAATTACATGCCAATTAAGAAAATAAGTTAAGTGATATTATTTTTTTGGTTTCATGTCTAATCAAACTAAAATTTACAATAATATCATTAGTTATATTTAATGAATCAACTATCAATATTAAATGTTTTGATTTAAATTAAAAGTATAAAAGTAATACTAGCATTAATTAGTCTAAAAGGTAATGAATCTTGCTTATAATAGTGACCAAAATTTAATGCTATTTTTTTGCATATAATAGTGATCGGAAGGAGTATTATTTAAGACTCATCATTACTACTTTTGTTTTTTATTATAAGTCGTATGAATATGAAAAATTATAAAGATTTTTATAAAATTATCCTTTATTAATGAGATGTGGAAGATAAATTTATATAATTGAAATAAAAGAGAATAATAAGTATTTAAAGATATAATAGAAAGAACATCATTAATTATTTATTGAAATTATAAAACAACTTATACGGTGGTATATACATTTCTTTTAAAACGATTTATAATAAAAATAACAGGTTAGTTGGTAAGTAAAGACACCGGATACATGGAGAGAGCTAAACACTTCTTTCTACCATGCCCAAACCATAACCGGGACGAATAGAAATAAAATGCATAGAATCAAGCTCCACAAGAACTCTATTCTTTTTCCCAAAATTCTTACATGTAGCATTATCTTGAATCAATCTAATTTTTTCATTACTATGAAATAGAGGTGTTCAAAAATATAATTAACTGAATTGAATATTTAAACTGATTTTTTTTTCTAACAAGTACTCTATTCTATTATAAATTTTTTCCAGAATTAAAAAGAAAAGTATTTCTTATTTTTTTTAAAAACTGTTATATTACTTTTTTTCCGAATTTTTTTAAAATGTATTTTTTCCCAGAAAACTATACATTTTTTCCCAGAACATTTTTTTTTTAAAACTTTTCTTCAATTTTTTTTAAATCTTTTATCTTAATTTTTTTTCAATAAACAAAACATTTTTTTATTGTTTTTAGAAATATTTTTTTTTGAAAATAATTTATTCTCGAAAATCCATTTTTATATGTTTTTTAAAAAAAAAATTCTTTTTAAAACTAATTTATAAAAAAAATTGATTTTGAATTAATTTTAAATTGAATTTTAATTGTTTTAATTGAATAGTCCAATTTATTAATTATTTTAATGGTTATTTTTGTTTATAGTTCAATTCAGATATACAATTCAGTGAACTATATATATTTGAACACCCTTACGTTGGATTATAATTTTTATCTAAGTGATCATCCTATTCATTATGCACTATATTACCTCCTCATCTTTGTCTACTTTATGGAATGAGAATAAATATATTTGAACACCCTTACGTTGGATTATAATTTTTATCTAAGTGATCATCCTATTCATTATGCACTATATTACCTCCTCATCTTTGTCTACTTTATGGAATGAGAATAAATTGTCCTCCTTCAAGCCTTCTCACGGACCTTGTCAAGGGGATATAGTATCTTCACACCTTTTTATCATTTGCATTGAAATTTTTTTTATTACCATCATTGATGTTGTTTGTAGTGGCTCTTGGAACTCTTTATGCATCTCCAACAACATACCTCATTTCTCTCACATTTTTCCTATTGACGCCCTCTTAGTCTCTCACTTCAAGAAATCTCATATCAAAATCTACACTGTTCAAAAAATACAATTGTGTGTTTCTCTTGTAAAAGTAGGGGATTCAGAGGCTTTTGTGCGCATATTATGTTGTATGGTGGTTAGGACTTGCCTAAAGTGGTGAAAAGCCTTGTACGATTGTGTTTTATGGGGGGTTATCAATATGAGTTATGATTTGTCTTTTTCCTCCCCTGAAGGAGATGTATTTATAGAGGCCTTTTTAGCCAAGGGTTTGGGTAACCCTTAGTGGCGAAAAACGTCCACCTTTTATCAAGAGAAGTTATGGACCACTTAAATGAAGGTAGAGAAAAACACAAGAAAAGGGGGTTTGAATTGAATTTTCAAAAACTTTTTCTTTAGAAATGTTTCTCACAAACAATCAATGATAAACAAGCTAGAAAGAAAAATGACACAATCAACTTATACAAATTCACCTTAGAAAATATTACTCTTGTCCACCCGCCAAGGTGATTTCGCCTTAGAAAATGACTTAATCTAGTAATATTGAAAGATTACAACAAATCCTCTAAGTGATGGAAACCAACTTAGCCCTCTAAAGTGTACAAACTACAACCTAGTCACTTGAGGAAAAGATAATTCAATCATTTAGAATGATTACAATCGTTTAAGAGGTAAAAACAAACTTAGCCCTCTCAAGTATACCAACTACAACATAGTCACTTAAGGAATAATCAATTCAAAAATGAATTACAACAAGAGATTACAAGAGTCCTTCTTTACAAACATATTTCTCCTAAGTTTAATACAAATGAATTAACACAAAAGTGTTAAGCAAGTTATGAGCAACAACTCCTTGCTTTTTCAAGTTCTACAAAGATTATATCAAATTAGAGTTTGTGCAACGCCTTTGTAGTCTTCAAAAAAATATATTGGAAGGTTAAAAGAGTCTTTTCAATAACATCAATTTATCTCCAACAGATCACTACGTTCGTACAACACCTTAGGCAACGCTTATTTTTTTTTTATACTTTAGGCAGCGCTTTAAAGCGCTGCCTAAGCCCGCGCTGCTAAAGGTTTAGACAGTGCTTTTTTTAATGCAAAAGCGCTGCCTAAGGTGGCCTTTAGACAACACTTTTTTAAGTCAAAAGCGATTTTTTAAGTCAAAAGCATAGGGAATGAGCGTTGTACATATAAAACAACATTTGGGATAAGTCATAACATATAAAACCACATTCGGGATAAGTCATAACCTCTAAAACAATATTTGGGTAGCCACATATCTTACATGAGAGATCTTAATAATTTTGACTATAAAAAAATTAAAGCAAATGGAAACTGAAACAAAATGTCACGATTCCGAATGTCACGAATTCTAAACCTCAATCATTCAATAATTTCAATTCACAAATGAAACTAAAACCAGAGAAACTCAAGTTATTATTCAATGTACATTCGAAACATGAAAAATCAAATTTAAAGTAAGTTCTAAACCCCTAAACCAAAATCCGGGCAGCAATTACCTAAATGAAATCATGCTCAATGAAATATTCTCGAACTAAGATTGCTCAAACCATAAACAAGTTAGTAATCACAAGGTATACAATCAAAATGAAACTTATATGATGCACATGAACAATTCAAGAACCAAGTAATCGGTCGTTCAATAATTTCAATTCACAAATGAAATTAAAACCAAATAAACTCAAGTTAATATCAAAATAAATTTTACATACTCCTCATTGATGATTAAGCTTCTTATTATTGTTAATATAATCTGGCCTCCTTTATAGAAAGTTTAATTACTCCAATCAAAATAAATTAGTTAGAGCGTAACATTTAAATAGTTGAAGAAGAATTTTATAACATCTTCTAATAGTAGGTTATATAGGTTTTTTTCCTTCATAATGTCATTCATTAATTACTAAAAAAATAGAAAAAAAACATCTAAGGACAAATGTAAATCACGTTAATGAATCATAGGAATACAAACTGAAATTCCTGGCAGCAGATACGTGATGTCACAGAGAATATTATGACACAGTATCTGGCACTATGTTAACATTCACACGATGCATCTGACGATAAAGAACACAATAAGTTGTTCACCCATTCGGTTCAACAAACCTACATCCGGGGCTACCAAGCCGGGAGAAAGTTCACTATTAGCGATATCAATTCGAAGACCCTACACACACTGACCTTCTCACTTAATCACTACCCAATGATCCTTTTACCTAAGTCCTACTTAGATATGAGTTCCTACTCACTCCCCTCAATCACGGTGATATCAACCTATTGACTAATTGAATTGTGAAGACACACTTCAATAAAATATCTTGATCTTGCTTCAAAGCTTCATCAAGAGACAAACACTCGTGCTTTAAAGCTTTGGTGATAAACTACCCTTATAGCAAATCCTAGTCCAATGCACTTATCAATTGATAGTTGCTTGGCTCACAAGAAACTAGAATTACACAATACCAACTGTTACAAATCCTAACGTTACACAAATAACAAGTCGCTATCTCTTCAATACATTCCAAGAGCGTTGCGGCGAGTAAGGTTCTTTTCCTTTTATAGAAGCGATCTGAAACTTGGTTTGGGCTTCCATAAAGATAGCTAGGGTTCACTTAATTTAATCCTAAAAACATGGTCTTTTCAACAACCAATTTAGGTTTAATTAAGTTTAACCTAGCAACCACGTGAGCATGCTTTCTAATAACGGAAAAACAATATTTAGCATTTCAACAAACTTCGAAAAATCTCAGAACAAGCAGTTCTGAGCAGAATGTCAGAATGTCATAACATCATTATGACATCGATATTTCTGAAATTTCCAGCGACCTTAGCTTCCGATTACTGTCTTTAATCATCCTTAGCGGTAGGATTTATCTTCATCTCGAATGTCATGACATCCATCATGACATTGCTAAAACCTAGTTTTACCAAACATAATGCCAACTTAAAAACACTAACAAACTCCCCCTTTGGCACATTTTGGCTAAAACTACCTAACACATCAGAGTACCTATGCAGGAGAAGACAATAAACTAGTTCTAAGCTTTCCTAAGCTTTCCTAAGCTTCAAGTAACTAGAACTTAGAGAAGATAAATTCTACCCATACAAAATCCCACAATTCCCACAATTGCCCCATATACAAAATTTTAAGCAGCATACAGTTTCCCCAAGTCCCAAGTCCCATACTACTTCATATGGTTCTTCTCCCTTTTAAAGGGCCAAAGGAAACAATACAAGTTCCCCAAACTTTTAATCAAACAGTACCAGAAACAATTATACCAGCATATAATTAAGTACCAGCATTGTTTTTAGGGGTACATTTCTGTCAAGACATTACAAACATTCAAACAAAATTGGGAAAATACAAGAATCAAAACAGAGCAGAAAACAATTGACAGAATAAAATTAGAAGGCAGAGGCAGCGACTTCAAGTGCTTTCTTCTCGGAAGAAGCATGGAAGGAAGCATCTTCAGAACCTTCTTCAGCACCAGCCATCTGAATATCATCATCTTCAACATCATTATCAGCTTTCTCTTCATCCTCAACCTCTGTGTCCTGCTCTAGTTGAGAGATTAGCTCTTTCAGACTTTGCTTTCTTGCTTCAAGCTCCTTGCAAGTTGCTCTTAGCACAACAATGACATTTGCCTTCGAGAATTTTCTTTGTGGTGAAGTCTCAAGATGTCATGACAATGTCTGGACATGCTTTCCTTGGAGCAGTTTGTAGTGGAATTCAAGAGCGGGAGCTCTCTTGCGGAGTCTCTCACCAGAATGTCGGATGTTGATTAATTATAATTCCACACGCGGGGAGGAAATGCTATTGGTCCTTTGATAGCATAGTGTTAGCATGCTTGAGTGTCGATCAAAATGTAGGATCCATAGTCAAAGGTAGCACAGTACCTCTCATAAATGAATCTTCGAATCCATTAGAAATAGTGGATTTGTGATTGGTTGGGACCCAGTTTGCAGCACCAATCTTATGCGGTATGGCAAATTTGACACTCAACTTGCTAGCTGAGAGTTTTCCCTTTAGAGGCCATTGTCTGACTTGTTTGGCAGTGATGGTTTGACAAATCTTGTTGTTAGTTTCCTCCAGCTCTAGCTGAGTATTAGCAGATCTACCTAGGAATCTATTGATCACATTTGGAGAAATCCTGACGTTTCTCCCCCTCACATAAACAGTCTGGTAATCATCAGAATTCCTATCCCCACAGCCATTTGAGAGATTGACAATAAACTCTCTCACCAAAGCTTCATAGTTTGAGAGTTTCTCCACTTGTTTTCATCGATCTGCCTCCTTAATCGGTCGATGATCTCCTTGCACTCTAAAGCACTCTTGTTCAATTCTCTTTCTAGTGCAACCTCTTTAAACAAACATACTTCCATCTTCCAGCACTTTCAGGATGATGGAATGAGATGTTATCAATTGCCACTTCAGGCACCTTGGGAAGTTTTACAAGTGTTGGCTTCTTCCTTGAATGTATGTCAGTGACATTCTCCTCAATATCAAACTCGAGTCATGATCGACTCCACGGTTCGAGTTCCTTCCTCTTTTCACAATAGGTGTTCTCTTTGGTTTAGAGTCACCACCAGTTTCACTCTACTTCTTCTTGTAGAAATCCACCTTGTGATACTTCTCGGTTTGCACATCTTGATTATCTTTCGGGGCTGCGTGTATTGCTTGTTTTCCCTTCCTTTTCATCATTCTTTTTGCAATGCTTGGATTGACATTGGCAATAAGATCATTGTCTGAGAACATCTCATCTAAATCAATGACTGGAGGTTCAGTTAAGTGATTAGATTCTTGAACTGGTGACTCTTCCAAAATGCTGTCAGAAATGTAGTCATCAGGAACTTTACCAGAGGCACACTTAGCTGGTGATTCTTCAAGAATACTATCAGAAATATAATCAGCAGTGGCTTTATCAGAGCAACATTTCGCTGGGGACTTCTCAAAAATGCTGTCAGAGATCTCATCTTCCTTATCAGCAGAGATTTTATTACAAGCACCATCAACACCTACTTCAGACTCTTTAACATAAAGGTCTTCATCATTCTTGATAGGAGAAGTATCATGATCACCAGATGTCTTGACATTCTCTGTGACATCTGGATCAACTGCTAAGCTAGGGCTAGCAGACTTTTCATTCAGAGGGACTGAGACCCCAGGAACAGATTGGTCTCCATTTAGGATCCTGGTTACCAATCTAGCAATGGCTATATGCACAGCCCTAGACTCCTCTGTTTTTACCGTTTCTGAGGGAATAGAAGAGGATGGTACAGAAGTCTTACCAGAAGGTGATGCTTGCGTCCTTCTTGCATTCCTTGTCGCAATTTCTTGACCTTTTGGGTGCATGGCCATTCTTGTGAGGAGTGATTCTCGAGCTTCAACATGCATGTCATCGATGTTGCCCTAACTTCATCCATGGCGGGAGATGATGATTCTTGAGAAGATGAAGATGATGAAGACATATTTTTTGGAAGATTTTGAGGAAATGAGGCGAGAATGGCGGAGGTTTTGAAAGTTTCTTTTAGATGAAGGAAATATGATACTTTCAAAGAAGAAACTATTATATGAAGGAGTCTCTTCCTATTCTTGGACCTTTTAAAAATAAGAGGAAAATACTTAAATAACCTACTTATAAATACTTGAAACAAAAGATCCTTTCCATTCCTTGTTGTATGCAAGGTTAATTGCTACAATTTCTCATTTGGACAATTACTCAACTTGCCCCTTAACATTTCAAACTGGCTAGTCTCAAGCACTTTAGTAAAAGTGTCACGATTACAATGTCATGACATCACTATGACATTGTATTGATCGACATCTGCTTCATCGGATCATCGAGAACAATTGCTACCAGCTGCTATGTGATCAGTCTCAACATTGTATAGGAATACACAGTTTTGCTTCTTGCTGACCCAAGAAACAGGATGGTTTCTCAAGATGAACCATCCTTCAAAAGAGCTTTCACACAAGCATTTATCAACACTTTCTCCACTTATTTTCTTGGACAACTTCAAGTGTGGAAGGGTGAGAGACCTAGTGTAGCTGCCATGATTCAATCCAAGCTTCTTGACATAATTCCTTGCATATTTGCTTTGTGAAGGAATTGTTGAGTCTTTCATCAATGTGTCTGACATTCCTCCAGATACTATGTTATTAACATAGATGGATGCCACCATGACCTTTTTCCCTCTGACTGAAAGGGTTTCATTCAGGACTCCTCTCATGTATCTTTTGACAATAAGACACTTGGTTATCCTTTCATGCCAGATCCTAGTACTTTGCTTCAGTACCTTACAAGTGGTCGGATGTCTAGACATTGAGGTGACATTCGACTTCTGTGACCTTATACTTACCACAGTTTTCCTTTTGTCTATGAACAATCTTGGTATCCTTCTGACTCCCCCTATGAAACTGATCCTTTTCATGCTTCTGAGGTGTGGATGACCAGATACTTGCTGCCACAACTTTACTTCCTCTTCATCTTTGGAACTCATAGATGACAGAGTGGTGCTCTCAGATTCCCACTTGTAGCAGTTGTCCTTTGATCGACTCCTCTCATAATCACTACTTGATCATCATTGATTACAAGACATTCGGTCTTAGTGAAGGCATTGTGAATCCCATATCACATAGTGACTTATGCTAATGAGATTTGCGGTCAAACCTTTACAAGCAATACTCCATTTAGGCTTGGAACTCGGACCGTTTGAGTTTCCAATACCTTTGATTTCTCCTTTGGCTCCATCTCCAAAAGTAACAAAGGCGAGAATGGGGTTTAACATCTTTAAGAAGATTTACATCTCCGGTCATGTGCTTGGAACACCTTGTCAAAGTACCAATCTTTCTTGGTAGACACACTAAGAGAAGTGTTAGCTACCGAGCACGATCTTCTTTTTCCTTTGTTGAGAGTATGATACCTGTTGGTTTTAGGCTTCATATAAGACCCTTGATTAGGATATCCATGAAGTCATAGCGGAAAGATTTTATGTGACCAAACCTTCCACAATAATGACATCTCCATCTTTGAAACGATTGTTCATGTTTCTATGATTTTGATGTTGCACCCAATGTTGTGACATCTGCTTTGACATTGGTCTATTAGGTCTTCTTCCTTTTGTTATAGACAAACTTCTTAGTCTTCATATACCCGAGACGGACACATTCACGACTTGTGGTATGACATCTTCTTTTCATTGACTTCCGGGTTTGTTCCATTCACGGTTGTTTGCAAATCTCTTTGCGTCCATAGCTGAGCACATTTCTGTTTTGGGTTGTGACACACCTTTGACATTGTTTTCCTATGTCTCTTCTTCTTAATGTCACCAACAGGTTGCTTTTCAACATATCCTAGACCATGCTTATTTCCGCATTTTGTCCAAGTGAAGAATTTCTTCCAACTTATCGATTACGGATGTCAACATTTTGTGATTTAGACATCGATCAAGTTTGGAATTGACATAACAATATCACTATTGAGGTGATTTATAGTGGTGTGTTTTCCTCTTTCTCAACCTTCAACTTCACATTCTCGACTTCCAACTTCATCATTTTTACGCTCCTCATTCTGCGACATGCTTCACCATTTTTATACGACTTCGTAGTTTTCAGCTCTTCAAATGTCACTTCCTCATCACTAGAATCCATATCGAGTTGTACACTCGGAGAGAAGCGGTGACAAGTTTGGCACCTTCTTCTTGATTCACTCCGAATCACCATTAGTTCAGTGTGACCATTCCTTTCTTTTGTTTCTTTAGAAAGGTGGGACATTCACTCTAATATGTCCAAATCCTTCACATTCATGACATTGGACTTTACTGCCTTGACTTCCTTTTTCCTCTGACTTGGATCTTCTGCTGGAGTCATAAGATCTGCTAATGTCAGATGGAATGTCCTTGACATTTGACCTTGACTTTGGATCAATCCTCCTGATCAGTTTGTTGAACTGTCTTCCAAGCATGGCAATAGCTTGGATATCTTCTCTTCATCTTCCACCTTGCATCCTTCTTCAGTGTTGGATACAAGTGCTATGCTCTTGTTTTTCTTGTCAACAGTTTCACTGATTCCCATCTCAAAAGTCATAAGGGATCCAATAAGTTCTTCAACCTTCAAGGTGCTGATGTCTTGAGCCTCCTCTATTGCAGTGACTTTCATTGCAAATCTCTTAGGCAAGGATCTGAGAATCTTTCTCACTTCTCTTGACATCTTTTCACCAAGTGCTCCTGAGGCATTGGCAATTTCCAAAATATTCATGTGAAATTCATGAATATTCTCATCTTCCTTCATCTTCAAATTCTCAAATTTGGTAGTGAGTGTCATACCCCAAAATTTGCCCTCCATCTTCTCAAGATATTTCATACATCCATACTCAAGGATTACTCAAGGGTTAATCAGACAAACCCTTTCCTAGACAATCAACCCAAACTAGGGTTTGGCAATTCTCAGATCAAGATGGACTTCCAACATCTCCAATGGTCATCATGCCTCCTCATATGCTTCAAAGATTCTCCATGTCAAGTTTCAAGCCTCAGAAGTCAAGTTTCCTCAGACAATTGCTCAGATGGTTGAAAATTAATTGTATTGGACAAAAAGTCAACTGTGGTCAACATACAGTCAAACTTCATGATTTTTGGTCAACATCCTCATTTTGAAGTTACATTCATCATTTGATCAAGGGTTGATCATGATTCATCAAGAAAACTCAAGATTTGCTCAAAAGTCAAACTTTCTAAATTAGGGTTTCTAGGTGAGAGGTCAACTGAACTTTGACTGATCATAATTTCTTCATACTTTCTCAGAAATTTTTCCACCACCTCTTGTTTTGAAGTAAATTCAATTCTCTACAACTTCATGTCTCACAAGAATGTCCAAAAAATGCTTCATTTGAGAGGTATGGCTCAAAACATTACAGGTCATTTTCAAAGTCAACAAAAAGTCAACTTTTTGTTTTGAAGATATATTGAGCATGGTAACTCCAATTGAGATGAGACCAAAGAGGTTGGTTAGAGGACTCTTAGAGCTTTCCAAAAAGTCCAAGAACACTCAAAAATGTGGAAAAAGGAGCAAGATACACCATTCACAAGTTGGGCAATTTTGAAGGAATGCACAAAGAGAAATACTTCTAAAAATCAAATGTTTTGCAAATGGGCTTGCTTTTTCTTCATCCAAACTTATTCCTCATACAATTAGAAATATCCAAGCCCAATGCCACGAATTTTTATTTTTATTTTTCTATTTAATTTGGAATTTATTCATTTAAATACAAATTAAATTCAAAAATAAAGTATAAAATCAAAATTAATTGCAAGATTGATTTTTATTCCTTCCTTGAGACTCAAGCAACTCACAAAGGCCAGCAAATTTCGAAATTTGATCAATATGGCAAGATTGGATTGGAAATTAATCAAGTTTTGAAAATTTGATTTTTTACAAAAATCAAATTTGATTTGCTTTGAATGTTGATTGATTCTCTTCCAAAACCATCCCAAATCCATCCAGTATAAATGTATGATGCATACCTATCAAGAGAAAACGAAAAAATTGGCTCAAGAACCCTAACCTAGAACTCAAAAATCCGTGACCTTCAAGCTACTAGCAGTCATCGATCCAGCCACTTTCAAACGATTTTGAGGATTCAAACATATTCCTTGACATCCCTGGAAGCATTCCAGACCTTTACTTTGCCAAAACCATCAAGAATCGTGAAATCCAAAATGGTTTGTTCTTGAAATTTCAAAATCGTATTCTTTCATTCATGCATTATTAACATGATTTGTGTTTGTTTTTGTGATTAGTGATGTGTTTGCAAGCTTTCTGGGTGCTTTAATCGAATTTCCATGGCCAGGAACGCATATCACCATTGCTAGGGTTTTTGAGGTCGATTTAGTGTTTCTTTAAACAGGAAAAATTGGACTATAAGACCTATACCAATGCGTTCGTAATGATCCCAGGAATTGAACCATGCCTTTAGAATGCATTTATATTAGTTGTGTGTGATGTTTGAATTTGCGGGGCACATGGCGTCGAGCAGGCCGGCGCTATCTTTCAAAAATTCAAAGGTAGAAGATGAAGTCGGCGCGAGCGAGGCAACCGGAAGGCGGCGCGTGTTTTGATTCCACTCACGTTTTCAAACACGGATGCACACGTGGCGTAGTGGTAAGCGTTCCACATTCCCGGATGCCTCAAAGGGTCACGAGTTCGATCCCTCCAGGGACCGGTTTTGTTTTCCTTTTCACAAACTCAATATTTTTTCATATTTTTCATTATTTAATATTTTTGCATCTATTTTAATTAATTTCATAATTTTATTTCTACATTAAAAAATCATCAAAAATTATTTTTCTTTTTACATTATTTTCATAAAATCTTTATTTAATTTAATAAATTAAAAAATATAATTTTGCATGCATATTTATTTTTATTCATAATTTTGCATTTAAATCACTTTTAATTCATTTTTTTAAATACATCCAAAAAATCCCAAAAATTTATTTTAACATATTTATAGTATTTCCAGCATGACATATTTTTCTTATTTTAAAATTTGCATTTTTCTAACATTTTTTCTCTTGTTCGATTCATATCGCATTTTCCGATTTCTCATTCTCTTGCAGGTTGATCCGATTCAGACAATTTTTTCTTTATCATTTTTATTTTTCCAATAATGTAACTGTATATGGGATGTAATAGTTTAAATTAGGCCTTTATTTTTCCGCATTTTAAATTATGTATCTGCCCCAAAGCCTTGTAATAGCGTAGGATTTACCTTTCCGCATCTTTACATTCCGCATTTTAATTTCCGCACCCTATAAATTGCTAGTAATTAGGCGTGTATGGCAAGATCAACATAGCTCACTAATTTGCAAGATAAAATATTTGAATCAACACACTTTCTTCACACATGCACCCCTTAGGGTAATTCTCTCTCGTTGCCTTACGAATTCAAAATGGTCATGTCCCTCGAACGTAGAGGTATTCTAGCACCGTTGCCTTCCAAACAAATCATCATAGTCCCTTCGATACAAAGATCATAGACCCATGATGTCGCCTACGAATACATGATCTTGACCCTCGATTTTTGCCTACGAAAAATGATGATAGTCCCTTCGAATGTGCTAGGATATTTCCTACAAGTTGCTTTCTATGACCATCCGATGTCCCTTCGAATGTCCCGCTTACATCCAACGAATGGAGTTACCTACCAACTAATGGTACGGCTAGCGCTATTCTAAAGGAACGTAGAAGCACGAAAATGACCAATTCTGAGTGGGTAATAAGACTTTTAGTTGCTTGCTCTATCAAAATGCTTTTCACACCTCACACTTTTGTCAAAGTTCAAACTCTTTTCAAAATGAAACATTTCCGAACACTTTGTATACATTCCTACATGAATCATTGCAAAGTCAAAGCGAAATGCCTTTTCAAAACATTTTTGTCAAACACACAGAAAGCACAATTTTAAAGTGATCTAGAGCAACTAAGAGCCCGTAGATAACTACGGATGGAAAGGGGTTCTAATACCTTCCCTTCCCATAACCATTCTCCCGTACTCAGAATCTAACGAAGGTCTTTTTCTGTACTTTTACCTTCCCTTAATTGGATAAAAATAAAAGTCGGTGGCGACTCTTGCTATCCGCACATTTGCGATACAAAAACTAAAAAGTCAGTTCACCGTATCACAGAACTGGCGACTCTGCTGGGGAGGCACCCTAAAAAGAGAGAATACCTTAGGGATTTCTAAATCACCTTTATTGCTTTCTGTTTGACTTGCTTGCTTTATCTTTAAGGGTTGCTTGGGTATTATATTGTTGGGGATCCTACACCGGATCCGGTTTCCTTTAGGTAAGTAGCAATAAATCGTCGACCGTTAGGCGTATATCAAAACGGTCAACATGATGGCTACGTTAGTGTGACACTTTGGATGTCCTGATACTCTTCATTTCCAAGTTGAGGATAGTATTTGGCTTCTGCGTGGTGTCATCAAGCACTAATTATACTTTTAGAACCTTAATTGACCCATCTTGGCCATTAGAAGGTAGTGAGATGGCCGGCTTTGGTGCAGACCGAGGTTGGTTGATACTCGATGCAACGCTCATTGAGATCAGACTTTTGGGACATTTTCGGTCGACCACTTGGTAGTCGTATTGAAATAAGCGCCTACGAGAAAGATCAATGATGTGAGATTCCTAGAACCCGGTTACTATTATAGGACAGGACGAACCAACTCAAACTTTTGGTGGGGTAATCACCAATACCTCATGCAAGCCTTAAACCTAGGCTCATTGTGTGAATTGCTTGTGTGTGCTAAACATGACATCATGACATCATTTGCATTGCATATCATTTCTAACTATTTCAAGGACCTAGGGTTTATCTTTGCTTTCTTTTGTAGGGATTATGGCTTCTAGAAAGACTATCCGAATCAACTTCATGGGTATACCTTCTCAACTCAAAGAATTGGTTTCTGAAATTCCCGACCATGCTCAGTTCATCAAAAGACATGGTTATCTACTTGATTTGGTTATCTCCGATTTTGAAGAAGATATGATGCACGTCCTATTCCAGTTCTTTGATCCGAAACACCATTGCTTTACATTCCCAGATTATCAGTTGGTTCCTACCTTGGAAGAGTTCTCTAAACTACTTGGGATACCTATTCTTGACCAAATGCCATTCACTGGTCTAGAAAAGGTTCCTAAATACGAACATTGCATCGAGCTTACATCTTAAGCGCGGACATTGAAGCCAATTGGGAAACTAGAAGCGGAGTTAAGGGTTTACTTTCTAAGTCCCTGATTAAGAAAGCCCGAGAATTCCTCAAAGTTATGAGTTTCCATGCATTTGAAGACATTGTGGCCTTGCTAATCTATGGTTTGGTTCTATTTCCTAACTCGGATCAATTCATAGATGTCAACGCCATCAAGTTGTTTCTTACCGCAATCTGCCTACTTTACTTGGAGACATCCTACATTCTCTCCACACTCGTACTATCAAAAGACAAGGAACTCTCATGTGTTGCATACCGTTACTTTCCAGGTGGTTTATTTCGCACCTTCCTCCATCAGTTTTGAAGAATGAACAAAGGTTGAAATGGTCTCAAAGACTGATGTCACTCTCTCATTCAGATATCCGTTGGAGTCTTTTCCCTCAAAAGGACTTCACATTCATCGGCGTTGGAGAATTCCTAATGTACCACTACTTGGTATAAGGGAGGTATTACTTACAACCTTCTCTAGCTCTACGTCAGTTTGGTTTTGCCCGAAGAGATGGTCCTCATGATATGCTTCTCCAAGATATTGTGTTCGACTACAAGCACGATCTCCAGAATTACCGACGAAGGTTCATACACACTTGGGGCATGGTAAAGAAGGCGATACCAAGACTTTGGGGCACCGAACTCCATTCCTTGGGAACCTTACCTCAAATGGGTGCGAGCTCGAGCTCAAAATCTCATGATGCCATTCACGCTGTTTTACCAGTAATTATGGAACTGTTGCTATAGGTGGCGTACCTATCTTTTCTCCATCCCGACATGCCTTGATTTTGAAGACTTGAAGAGATCCTGGATTCAACTAAAAGAAGAGGATACTTTTGAAGCTCGATTATATGCAAGGAAGAAAGTGCTAGAGTTGACCAAGCTACTTCACGAGGAGCGAAGCATCAACGCCTACCTCGGCACCAAGAGGAAGCGCCCATGGGAGACTTAGAGCTTTTGGATTTTTTATGCTTTTCTTTTGTTATTGTTTTGAACTATCTCTTGTACTTAAAAAAAAAAGAGAAAGAAAAGAATAAAAAGAGTACTAATAAATGTTTGTTCATTGCTTGTTTAACAAATGTAAATCTCTAAGGTCCTTGAAAACATTGCATTGCATTCACATAAACATTGCATATCATAGCATAACATTGCATCACAGGTACATTGAAGATTGGTTTTCTCATTTGCTCGCTATTTATTTTAGCGAAATGGCTCTTGAATCATCAAAGATCTTCAAGCTCGAATGCTCAGTTCAGATGTTTACCAGTTTGGTCCAAGGCCAAGAAGATCTGAAGAAGCTCATCAACAGAAAGAAGAAGATTTTTGGTCTCCTCAACATGGGTAGACGCTACAAAGGAGGTCCTAGAGTGGTTAGTCGAATTGAGCTCTCTGAAGGAAGTGTCAAGAAGGAGGACGAGCAAAGTAACAAAGGTGGTGGTGAAGGCGGCTGAACTTGAGAAGAACTATGATGGTGGCCAATACTCTGATGAGGATGACAAGTACAAGCAACTTGAAGACCGACTGAATGCTGTGGAAAACCTGAAAATGTCCGGGCTGAATTTCGATGATCTGAGTCTTGTCCCTGGTGTTGTGATTCCTCCCAAGTTCAAAGTTCCAACTTTTGCTAAGTATGATGACATGTCTTGCCCCAAGCTGCATTTGAAGTCTTATGTTCAGAAGATCAATCCCCACACTGATGAGAAAGTTGTGGATGCATTATTTTCAAGAGAGTTTGTCGAAACTCAATTGGGTGGTATTATCGAGAGAATGACCGTATCCGTACTTGGAGTGACTTGGTGATGCTTTCTGACGATGTGAGTACAATCTGAATTGACACCCACTCGCATGCAACTACAAAGCATGTCTATGGGTCGTGATGAGAAGTTCAAGGGTATGCTCGAAATGGAGAGATCTAGCGGTGAGTTCAACCACCCTTGTCCAATAGGGAGTTGGTTGATATATTCATGGAACACCGCAGCCCATTCTTCAATCATCGATTGGAAACTCTTGATGGATTCACCGTGATACTTACGGCGTATTGAAGCTGGTATCAAGAGTGGGAAGATTCAGATAGAGACATCTTCAAACGCTGCGAAGAGATCTTTTGGTGGTAAGAAAGAAGCCAATGCTGTGTATGGTCAGAAAAGCCGAGCCAAGACCGACCGTGCTCAATCTGGGGGCGATTGTGATCTCGATCCTACATCAGCACAACCTCGGAGAGACAGCGTAACGAACGCAAGCGAAGACAGTTACAAAGATCAACATGCCATTGTCGCAAGCCTTGCAACACATGTTGAAAGCGGTGATTACTTTGAGGATCCTCCTCGAATGTCAACACCTCCTCTCAAATACAATCCTAATGCTAAGTGTGCTTACCATTCCAATAGCCGGGACATAATAATGATTGTTGGGCTCAAGAACAAGATTCAAGATATGATTGAAGCTAAGCATTGAATTTGATACTCTGTTGAGACTCAGAATGTGATCAGCGCCTATGCCTAACCATGACAAGGGTTCCATCTTTGGTGGCGATACTTATGTTTTCAACATAGATGACTTGACCATTCCTCGATGATGTTAAGAAGAATTTGTTGCAAGCGGTGTCAACCAGGATGCCAGAATCGTTGGTGCCCATCCGTGCACGATGGTTGTGCTTGGTTGAGAAGGCGTGTTCATGCATGATGGATAACCGTGAGATACTATTTAAACCACTGCGTGTGTGAAGAAATGTCTAAGTTGAAGATTGGCAATGCAAACGAAACTGTACCATCTGTGTGGGACACCTTGGGGCAGCCAAGTGGAAAGTATGATTACATGGTGAAGTACACTGTTCCTGAAAGCTACAAGATTCCTATTGAAGATGTTAAGGTAACCGGATGGGGTGACGATTTCCCAGAAGACTATGTTGATGTTAACACTATAAGGATTTCCTCTGCTGATCCTGTGCCTAGGGTGGCACCTCTCATCATTACTTCTCCAAGACAAGTTCCATATTCCTCTGACAAAGCTATTCCTTGGAACTATGGAGCTGATGTTTACTATCATGGCGTCAAGCAAGACCCTCTGACCATTGAAGATCTTACTGTTGAAGCTACCATTCCTGACATTGACAACATCACCGGATGTAGTAAGGTGACGAGAACGGAAGGGTATTCTCTCCAGATATCTCTCCTCCAAAAGACACGACTCCAACTCGCATTCCAGCTATTCAATCCATTCCCCAAGCTAGAGGGAAAGAACCAGTGACTCATCCTGCTCAACCAGAAGTACCAAAGGAAGTTACTAAAGACACCTCCAAACAAGAAATGGAGGAAATTCTAAAGATTATCAAGAAGAGTGACTACAATGTTGTGGAGCAGTTGGGACAGACTCGTCCAAGATCTCCATGCTTGCTGCTCTTGTGCTCGAGGCTCATGCTAATGCCTTGGTGAAGTTTCGAAGAATGCTCACGTGCAGACACTACCACGAGGTTTGAAGTTTGTATTGCTAGCACGGCTGCCCACAACGGCCTAGGCTTCTCGTGTTGATATGACTCCCAGGAAGAAACACAACAAAGCCTTGCACATCTCGTTGAATGCAAGGGCACTACACTATCTCATGTTTTGGTGGATACGGTTACGCTCTGAATATCTTACAAGCGCTTTTGATCGACTTGATGTCGAAGGGTTGGTTCGAGACCCGGTGACATTATCGTGAGAGCTTTTGATGGTTCTAAGCGAGCGATGCTTGGAGAGCTCACTCGCTGTCAAAGTCGGTTCCCGGACTTTTGACTCCATTCTTTGTCATGGACATTCGTCCGACTTACTCTGCCTACTTGGGCCCTTGGATACATGGGGCGGTATTACCTCTACCTTACATCGAAGTTGAAGTACCGGTGAAAGGAAGGTTGTTACGGTGTGTGGCGAAGAAGAGTATATGGTCGTCATCTACATCATTCGATATCTCGAGATGGAAGGTGAATTCTTTGAGACTCCTGTCAAGCTTTTGAAACAATACCCAGTCATGCACTTGACTCTGTCACTCTGAAGTTGCTAAAGCTCCGCCTAGGATGGCCTCGAAAGATGCTCAAGCTGCAGTTGAAGAAGGTAGCTCTATTTGGGGTCAGCTCACGATCTTCCTTTCAAGTCCGACAAGGCGGTTTAGGCTTCACCATCAAAGGTCGGAAGATGATCGCCTGAGCGTGCCGGCCAACTTCCTTTCCGCATCGGCCAAAGTGGAATCCATGCTATAGAAGGCGGCGACAACGACTTGACATCGGCAAGTGGATCTTCCCAACTCGGACAAAGGGCTCGGCAATTGGAAGGCGAAGGCGTCGTACCAATCTCCTTTAGCCGGGAGTTATTGCTCTTGTTTTGTTTTGCTTTTCATATTTCTTTATGTTTTGAACAATAAACTTTGAAAGCCTAGTGCCTTGCCGGGCATCATGGCTCGTTGCGGTTATTATCATTGTTTGCGTTTTCATTCAATAAATTCGTTGGACTTTTGCATTCAATTGTTTGTTTTCTTTCTTTACTTTATCACCCTTCAAAAGCTATGTGTTTCTTACACACCCACGTGATACTGCGAATCACTCCAAATCTAGTTAATATGACTATGCTATTGCTAAATATGACTTGATAATCCGATCTACCAAGCGAAGGCGAAAGTGAGGAAGATTGTGAAGTGCCGGAGAACTTGTCGATGCTACACAAGAAGAGCGAGTTATCTGACCACCGAAGAGCAAGTTGAGGTTGTGAATTTGGAGTCGATGAAGGCAGAAAAGAGGTCAAGATAGGAGCAAGTCTTGAGAGCAGTGTTGAAGAAAGGTTGGTTCGGATGCTACGAGACTATATTGAGGTTTTGCTTGGTCATACGAAGACATGCGAGGTTGGACATTGATATTGTGGTACACGATTGCCAACAAAGAAGGTTTTCTCGGTGAAGCGAAGATTAAATCGCATCGTCACGAGATGTCGAGAAAATCAAAGCGAGGTTATGAAGCGTTCAATGCGGTTCCTAGCTGTTACTTCCTATCCACAATGGGTTGCTAATGTGGTACTGTACCTAAGAAGGATGGCAAAGTGCGAATGTGTGTGGATTACGGAGATACGAACAAAGCAAGTCCGAAAGATGATTTTCCACTTCCCATATTGATGTTACGGTTGACAACTTTCCGACAGGTTTTCTCCTTCATGGATGGTTTCTCCGTTAAAATCGGATCAAAATGGCTCCGAAGACATGGAGAGAGACTACTTTGTTACGGTGGGGCACTTTCGCTACAAAGTTATGCCGTTTGAATTTGAAGAGCGGGCGCCACTTATCGTGCTATGGTGACGTTATTTCATGACATGATTCATCACGAGATAGAGGTCTCGTCGGCGACATGATAGCTCGATCACGGTGAAGAAGAACATCTTGATCATCTCGAAATTGTTTGATAGGTTGAAATCTGGTGAGACTTAATCCTAACAAGTGCACTTTTGGTCGGATCAGGAAAACTCCTAGGGTTTGTCGTCGATGGTAAAGGTATTGAGGTTGACCCGCCAAGGTTAAAGCCATTCAAGATATGCGGCTCCCGTGCGAGAAGGAAGTCGGAGGTTTCTTGGGCGATTGAATTACATTGCGATTCATTGCACACCTAAGCGCTACTTGTGAGCCAATCTTTAAGTTACTTAAGAAAGATCAAGTGGTGGAATGGAATGGCGATTGCGGATCGCCTTTGACAAGATCAAGGAGTACCTCTGAATCCTCTATCCACGATGCCGCCCGAAAGGAAGACCTCTTATCATGTACTGGCGGTGCTAGAGAATTCAATGGGGTGTGTGTTGGGGCAACATGGCGAGTGCAGTCGAAAAGAGCATGCAATATACTACCTTAGCAAAAGTTTACCGGTGTGAAACAAGATACCACACGAGAAAACTTGCAATGCTTTAACTTGGGCTGCTGCCGACTAAGGCATATATGTTGACTCACACTACCTTGTTGATTTCTAAGATGGATCCAATAAAATACATATTTGAGAAACTCTCTCGGGAAGAATAGCAAGATGGCAAATGATCTTGACCGAATATGACATCGGTACACTTCTTAAGCGATCAAAGGAAGTGTAGTATCATTTGACTCATCAAGCCGTAGATGACTATCGGTCTATGTGGTTAATTTCAGATGAAGATGTTTTACTAGTTCTGATTGTGAAGAACCGAGGCCGGACGAAGGACCGAACAAGGATCGATGGACTATGGTCTTTGATGGAGCCTCAAACGCACTTGGCAATGGCATTGGCGCCATCATTACATCCCTACGGACATCGCCTTTCACCGATTATGTTTGATTGCACCAACAACATGGCGAATATGGCGTGCATCATGGGTATCAAAGTGCTATTGACTTAAGAATCAAGTTCTTGCGGTATATGGAGACTCGACTTTAGTGATCGATCAGATTAAGGCGAGTGGGATACTAAGCATCCGAATCTCATTCCGTATCGAGAGCATGTCACGAGTTTGGTCCCTACTTGAAGAGATTACTTTTGATCACATTCCACGAGAAGAGAATCGGTTAGCGCATTGGCTACTATGTCGTCTATGTTCAAGGTTAGATGGGACAACGAGGCTCCCGGATCATCATTGAGAAGTTCGACGAACCGGTATTGTTATGAGCTTGACAGAAGAGAAACCTTGGTACTATGGCGTTAAGAGGTATCTTGAGACTCGGGAATATCCAGAGGCATCATCAATGATAAGAAGTTCATGAGAAGATTTGCATCAAAATTTTCCTCAACAACGACATCTTATACAAAGCGCAACCACGATCTGTGCTTACTCATTGTGTAGACGAGAACAATACACGTATCATGGAAGAGTTACGAAGCGCATTTGGTACCCATTCCGATGGACATACCATGGCTAAGAAGATTTTGAGAGCAGTTACTATTGGTCCACCATGGAAGCGATTGTCACCGCTATGCTCGATCTTGTCACAAGTGCGGTTATGCCGACAAAGTACACGTACCTCGGTACCTCGAATGTTTTAACTTCTCCTTGGCCTTTTGCAATGTGGGGCATTGACATGATCGGAGAAATCAAGCCCACCGCTTCCAATGGACATCGTTTCATACTTGTGGCAATCGATTACTTTACCAAGTGGGTAGAAGCAGCCTCGTTCGCATCTGTTACCAAGAATGTTGTGGCTCGATTCATCAAGCATAATCTTATCTGTCGGTATGGCACTCCTGAAAGGATTATCACAGATAACGGTTCTAATCTCAACAACAAGATGATCACTGAACTCTGCACGCAGTTCAAGATCAAGCATCACAACTCTTCTCCTTATCGGCCTAAGATGAATGGCGCAGTGGAAGCCGCCAACAAGAACATTAAGAAGATTATCTGAAAATAGCGGTGACTTACAAAGATTGGCATGAGATGTTACCATTTGCTCTTCATGGTTATCGCTACGAGCGTCCACGAGCAACCCCTTCTCTGTATGCGGTATGGAAGCCGTCTTACCCATCGAGTTCGGATACCCTCAACTAGAGTCCTCGGGACCGAGAGTTAGGCGAAGGCGATTGGGTCGAGCTCGCCTTGACAGTTAATTTGATTGATGAGAAGCGACTCGCGTCCATTTGCCATGGACGGATCTACGAGCGAATGATCGAGCATTTAATAAGAAGGTCAAGCAGAGTCTACCAAGTCGGTGATCTAGTAGTCAAGCGCATCATTCTTCCACAAGGTGAGGGGCAAATGGACTCCCACCTCGAGGGACCATTTGTAGTCAAGGCAGTGTTTTCGGAGCTATGATACTTAGCACCATGGATGGTGAAGACTTCCCACACAGAGACATAGTCAAAAATACTACGCATGAAATAGACCCGCTAGGTCGGCGAACCTAGGCAAAAATAAGGGCATCTGGCGAACCAAAAGGTTCGGGCAAAATTTAAGGATATATACAAAACATGTACACCGACAAATCGAAAAGGCGGCTTGGGCAAAAAGTATCGGTGGTGAAAACACGAAAGGCGGTCTAGGCAAAGTTAGGGATTCAAGCGACTATGTCTCTTCGGATCACCTCGTCCGGACTACTATCGACCAAGATTCAAATGGCGAGATCAATTCACTCACTTTCTCTTGAGGAGATGAGATAGTTGAAATATATGAGTACTAGCATAGTTGGAACTTAACGAGATTGTTTCGCATAGCTTTTACCTTTCTTATGTACAAACTACTTGGCCATACGCCATATAAGCATAAGCTTCTTTCTCTTTACAATTTTTGTTGTTGTCGTTTGCAATAAGTCTAACGTTTGTTTTGAATGATTACGCGTTTGACAATAAAAATCTCTTGGCAAACAGAAAAGTGAACATACAAAAGTAGCTCTCGAATTGAGATGACGATGAAGGTCACCAAAACATTCCCCGAGCATGATGTTGTCACTCACAACAAACCTCCCTCCGGTAGTGTCGTTAATCAGCGGTGATTCCATTCAGGCGGTGTTTCAGGTCTCAAGCAATAACACTTCACCCCGGTCAAGGTATTTATCCCCGGCGGATATCTCTCATCCCTTTTCCCCGGTTATCGGACCAAACTTGGTCGGATAGTGCATCGGAGAAACTACATCTTCATCCCGAGGAGATTACAATGGGTTCTGACTCTTCTTTGGTCTCCGGCGGTTATCAAATGCTCTCCGGTGAGATCTACACTCGTCCCGAGCGCCTCTCTAATTTTCTCCTCGGATCTACATACAAGATCCCCAACGGACTCCCTCGATTCTCCTCGGTCTATGAGATCTTCAACAAGCGATTTTCGATCTCTCACCTCAACCATATCTAGGCCCAAGACTTGGTCGAGCGGTGCATCGGAGGAGTCCATGGATATCTTTCTTCTCCTTCAAAGCGAGATTCTCCTTACTCAATCCCAGTAGAAGTCAAAAATCTTCAAGCAGAACATCCGCATCTTCTTCAAGATGGATATGTTTTGAAATACCACCATCTATCATTCATACATTTCTCATAAAGTCATAATTCATGCATGTGTCATTCATACACTTGTCATGCATCATACTTTGCATAAACTAACAAATATTCTATCAAAGTTCTCTTGTTTTTCAAACAGTGTGTCGCTTCAGCAGTCAGGATTAAGCCCGAATCGGCGGAAAACTATCGAAAGACCGCCCTTGTTTGTCCTCCGTGGTCCGAGATTAAGCCCAATCGGGGGAAAACTATCGAAAGCCGCCTTGGTTGTCCTCGGACGGTCGAGATTAAGCCCGATCGGCGGAAAACTATCGAAGACGCCTGGTTATCCTCCGATAACGGGCAATGGATCAACACCGATGCAGGCTATCCATTTTTGCCAACTACAACCTCCCTCGGGTAATCGCGAAGATTTATTACGATTCCGATTATCAACAACGACTACAGTCGTGCGACTCGATTGCCTTGGTGGCATCTTAAGCCCATCTCCGACTATTTGTCAATAGTGCTTCAATTTAGAATGTTGCATATGGTTAAAATCAATAAAACCAATAACTTCATTCAAAAAAATGAACACGAAGTCTAACATCGACTCCTCGGATGGCATCTTAAGCCCATCTCCATGCTCCTTCGAGCGTCTGAGTCTAGCGTACGGCTCACTTTCCGGCAATCCTCCTATCAATAATCTCGAGTCTAACGTCGACTCATTCCCACTTCTCCAAATGGAATCGTAAGCCCATTCCCGCATCATCGACCAACCCGAGTGCAAATTTTCAGGTGTACTCGGTGTTCAATCATCTTCTACCTCGGTCATGAAAAACGTGTGTCAATCTAACCTTCGGTACAAGAAGATTGAGCAGGGGCATTGTCATACCCAAAATTTGCCCTCCATCTTCTCGATATTTCATACATCCATACTCAAGGGTTCCTCGAGAGTTGATCAGACAAACTCTCTCCTAGACAATCAACCCAAACTAGGGTTTGGCAATTCTCAGGTCAAGATGGACTTACAACATCTCTATTGGTCTTCATTCCTCCTCATATGCTTCAAAGACTTTCCATGTCAAGTTTCAAGCCTTACATGGAGAACTTTGACTTTGAGGCTTGAAACTTGACATGGAGAATCTTTGAAGCATATGAGGAGGCATGATGACCATTGGATATGTTGGAAGTCCATATTGATCTGAGAATTGCCAAACCCTAGTTTGGGTTGATTGTCTAGGAGAGGGTTTGTCTGATCAACCCTTGAGGAATCCTTGAGTATGGATGTATGAAATATCTTGAGAAGATGGAGGGCAAATTTTGGGGGCATGCCCTATTCAATCCTGGAAGGAAGGGTTAGATTGGAATGCTTGCCTTTCGTGACACAGGAGGTACAAGATGATTGAACACTCAATACACACAATTTGCACTCATTGGTGATGATGCGGGAATGAACTCTGATGCCATTTGGAGAAGATGGGGAATGAGTCATACGCTAGACTCGAGGTTGTTGTCTAAATAGGAGAACTGCCAGAGATGGGCTTAAGATGCCATTTGGGAAGATTGATGCTGGGGAGTGAGCCGTACGCTAGGCTCTGTAGACGTTCCTAGAAGTGGAAGGAGCATGGAGATGAGCTTAAGATGCCATCTGGAGGGAGTCGTACGTTAGACCTCGTGCTCATCTTTGAATGAAGTTATTGGTTTGTATTGGTTTTTTAACCAAATATGCAGCATTCTGAAGGTGGAGAAATGTTGACAAGTAGTAGGAGATGGGCTTAAGATGCCATCCAAGGCAAGTCGTGCCTTGAACTCGTTTCTTTGATAATAAGAGAGTTAGAATACATCTTCGTCTTTGATTACTCGAGGATAGTAGTTGGCGGTGGACAACTTCTGTTGTGCTTGGTATTGGTCAATGCACATCGGAGGATAACTTGTGATCGTTCGAGATAGTTTTCCCGTCTAACCGGTATTAATCACGGATACATTTTGGAGGACAACAAGGGCGGTCTTTCAGATAGTTCTCCCATCTGGATTCGAGTATTAATCCTGGACCAGTTGTCGCAGGAAAACTAGGGCGGTCTTTCAGATAGTTTTCCCGTCTGGCTTCAGGCATTAATCCTGGACCAGTTGTCGGAGGACAACTAGGGACGATCTTTCAGATAGTTTTCCCGTCTGGATTCGGGTCTTAATCCTGGACCAGTTTGCGTCAGAAGTGATTTCCACCTATTTTGGAGAAAACAAGAGAAACTTTGATAGGATACCGTTAGTCTTATGCAAAGTATGATGCATGACGATGTGTATGAATGACATATGCATATATTGTGACTTTATGAGAAATGTATGAATGATAGATGTTGTGGTATTTCAAAATATATCCATCTTGAAGAAGATGCAGATGTTCTGCCGGAGGATTTCTGACTTCTGTTTGGGGACGGAATGGGTGGAGACCCTGAGAAGAAAGAAAACTTTGATTCCTCCGATGCACTATCTGACCAAGTCCTGGGCCTAGATATTGTTGAGGATGGTAGAGATCGAGAAACACGTTGTCGAGGATCTCATACATATACCCTGCTGGGGAGAGTCTGGGAGGTACTCTGTTGGGGGATCTTGCGTGTAAATCCTGCTGAAGAGCATTTGATAGTTGCTGGGATACCGGGTTAGAAGAATCTGGAGCCCTTTGTAATCTCTGACTGGGGAATAAAAGGTGTAGCTTTCCTCCGATGCACTATCTGACCAAGTTTCAAGTCTGGATACTGCTGCTGGAGAAAAGGGGAATTGTTTGAGAGATATTCTGCTGGGGATGAATACCTCGGTCGGGAATGAAATGTTACTGCTTGGAAATTGATGTAACACAATTTCAGTTGAGTGGAATCACTGCTCGTGGATTCACCTCTACTCCACTGGGGAAGGTTTATGGTGAGTGACACCTCTGTGGGGATCATGCTCTGCGGGGAAATGTTTTGGTGACTTTCGTCGTCATCTCAATTCCTTGGAGCCTGTAGTAATTACTTTTGTATGTTCACTTTTCGCATGTTCGTGATTAGATTTTTATTGTTAGATGCATATAATCATTCAAAGCAAACATTGGACTTTATGCAAACAACAACAGTGAGAATTTGTAAAGAGAAAGAAATTTATATTTATTTGAAATGGGTATGTGGCGGGTTTGTACACAAGAAAAGTAAAATCTGTCGAAACAATCTCGTTAAGTTCCAACTATGCTAGTACTCATATGTTTCAACTATCTCATCTCTTTTTGTCGTTGAAAGTGAGTAGATTGCCATTTGAATCTTGAATCTTGATAGTAGTAGTGGGGCGTGGGTGATGCAGGCGGGACATAGTCGTGCAAATCCTAACTTTTCCTGAACCGCCCTTCGGGTTTTCGATCTACCGGATACCCTTTTGCCCAAGCCGCCTTTGGTTTTCGACCTGTACATTTTTGTATATATCCTTAACTTTTGCGAACCCTTTTGGTTACGAGGATGATTATTTTGCCTAGGCGATCGACCTAGCGGGTCTCTTTTATTCATAATATTTTTTTACTATGTCTGCGTTCACAGGGTGTGGGAAGTCTTCACCATCCATGGTGCTAAGTATCATAGCTCCGTCAGAAAATACTGTCTTTACTACAAATGGTCCCTCATAGGTGGGAGTCCATTTGGGATCACCTTGTGGAAGAATGATGATTGACTACTAGATCACCGACTTGGTAGACTAGGTGCTTGACCTTCTTATTAAATGCTCTGATCATTCGCTTCTGATAAATTCTGTCCATGGCAGATGGATGCGAGTCGTTTCTCATCAATCAAATTAATCTGGTCAAGGAGAGTTTGGACCCAATCATCTTCGTCTAACTCTGCGTCTTGGAGGACTCTGGTTGAGGGTATCTGAACCTCGATGGGAAGCGCTTCCATACCGTATGAGAGAAGGGGTTGCCTGATGATGTTATAGTGCGATAACCATGAAGAGCAAGTGGTAACATCTCATGCCAATCTTTGTAGGTCACTGTCATCTTCTGTATAATCTTCTTAATGTTCTTATTGGCGGCTTCCACAGCGCCATTCATCTTAGGCCGATACGGAGAAGAGTTGTGATGCTTGATCTTGAACTGCGTGCGAGTTCGGTGATCATCTTATTGTTGAGATTAGACCGTTATCGTGATAATCCTTTGCCATACCGACGAATAAGATTATGCTTGATGAAGCGAGCACACATTTTTGTATGAGATGCAGCGCTTCCACCCACTTGGTGAAATAATCAATTGCCACAAGATGAAATGAAACGATTGGCGTGGGCTTAATTTCTCCAATCGTGTCAATGCCCACATTGCAAAAGGCCAAGGCTGTTAGAATATTGGAGGTACTCGAGGTACATGCACTTTGTCGCGCCGTCGGCATTGTGACAAGATCGGCGCGGTGACGTCGACTTCCATGGACCAATAATAACTTGTTCGGAATCTTTTTAGCCATCGTATGTCCAGGGAGTGGGTACCAAATGCGCCTTCTTCCTTGATACGTTCATTTTCCGGTCTACGGTGATGCAAGTCGTGGTTGCGCTTGTATAAGATGTTCTTTGAGGATGAATTTGGATGCAAATCTTCTCAAAAACTTCTTATCGTTGACGATGCCCTAGGATATTCACGAGTCTCAAGATACCTCTTCACGTTGTAGTACCAAGGTTTCTCGTCGTGTCAGCTCATAACAATCTGGTTCGTCAAACTTCTCAATGATGATCGGGGCCTCGTTGTCCATCGACCTTGAACATAGATGACATAGTAGCTGCATGCGGATTCTCTTCTCGTGGAATGTGGAAAGTAATCTCCTCAGTAGGGGATCAAACTCAAAACATGCTCTCGATATGGAATGAGATTCAGATGCTTCGTATCCCACTCGCCCTTAATCTGACTGATCACTAAAGCTAAGTCTCCATACACTTGTAAGAACTTGATTCTTAAGTCAATAGCAGCTTTAATACCCATAATGCACGCTTCGTATTCGGCCATGTTGTTAGTGCAACTGAAACATAATCTGGCGGTGAAAGGAGTGTGTCCGCCTCTGAGGATATAATGATGGCGCGATGCCATTGCCAAGTCGTTGAGGCTCCATCAAAGACCATGGTCCATCGGGATCCTTGTTCGGTCCCGTCGGGCCGGTTCTTCACAATCTATAACTAGTAAAACATCTTCGTCTGAAATTGCTGCATAGACGATAGTCATCTACGGCTTGATGAGCCAAATGACCGGCTACTAAACTTCCTTTGATTGCTTTACGAGTGTCTTGGATGTCGTATTCGGTCAAAATCATCTGCCATCTCGCTATCCTTCCGGAGAGCGGTTTCTCAAATATGTATTTTATCGGATCCATCTTGAAATCAACAAGGTAGTGTGAGTCAACATATACTATCTTAGTCGTGGGACCCATTGCAAGTTTTCTCGATATCTTGTTTCTGTCGGTAAACTTTTGCTAAGGTAGTATATTGCATGCTCTTTTCGACCAGACTCGTCATGTTTCCCAACACACACCCCCCAGCATCGGTACATGATAAGAGGTCTTCCTTGCCGGCGGCATCGGGATAAGAGGATTCAGCGGGTACTCCTTGATTTTGTCAAAAGCGATCGGCAATCGGTTCCATTCTACTACTGATCTTTCTTTAGTAACTTGAAGATTGGCTCACAAGTAGCGGGTAATGAATCTGAATGTAGTTCAATCGGCCCAAAAACCTCGACTTCCTTCTCGGGCTGGCGAATAGCTTTAACTTGGGCGGGATCAACTTCAATACCTTTCCCACGACAACAATCCCTAGGAGTTTTCGGATCGACTCCAAAGGTGCACTTGTTGGGATTAAGTCTTCCTGCTTCTTCAACCTATCAAGCGGTTTACGCAAGTGATCAAGATGTTCTTCTTCAATCGTGATCTAGCTATCATGTCGTTGACGTAGACCTCTATCTCGTGATGAATCATGTCATGAAATAACGTCACCATGCGGTAAGTGGCGCCGCGTTCTTGACCAATGGCATGACCTTGTAGCGAAAGTGCCCACTATGTAACAAAAGTAGTCTTCTCCATGTCTTGAGGCCATCTTGATCCGATTGTAAGGGAGAAACCATCCATGAAGGAAGACCTTATCTGGCGGTGTTGTCAACCAGAACATCAATATGAGGAAGTGGAAAACCGTCTTTCGGACTCGCCTTGTTCAAATCTCTGTAATCTACACACATTCGCACGTTACCATCCTTCTTAGGTACGGGTACCACATTTGCAACCTGTGTGGTAATATAAGAAACGGCGTTGAGCGGCTTCATAACCGACTTTGATTTTCTCGACATCTCAGACGCATGACCTTCTACTTCACAGGGAGAAATCCTTCATTTGTCGGCAACCGGTGCACCACAATATCAATGTCCAAACCCGACATGTCTTCGTATGACCAGACAAAAACCTCAATATAGTCTCGTAGCATCTGAGCCAATCTCTCTTTAATGTTGTTCTCAAGACCCGCTCCTATCTTGATCTCTTTTCTGTCTTCATCAATACCTAAATTCACAACCTCAACTTGCTCTTCGTGTGGCTGTATAACTCTCTTCTTCTGTGTGGCGACAAGTTCTCCGGCACTTCACAATCTTCCTCACCTTCTTCGGCTTGGTAGATCGGATTATCGGTCATATTTAGCAATAGCTATTTATCAACGAGATTCGGATGATGTATCACGTGGGTGTGTGTAAGAAACACATAGCTTTTGAAGGGGTGATAAAGTAAAGAAAGCAACAATTGAATGAAAAATTCCAACGATTTTATTGAATGAAAATATGCAAATGATGATAATAACCCTCACAACGAGCCATGTTGCCCGGGCAGGCACTAGGCTTTAGTTTATTGTTCAAAACATAGAAAATAAAAAAAACAAAACAAGAGCAATTACTCATCTAAAGGAGATTGGTATGACGTCTTTCTTCCAATTGCCGAGTCCGTTGTCGAGTTGGGAAGATCTACTTGCGATGTCGAAGTCGTCGTCATCTTCTATAGCATGGATTCCACTCGGCGATGCGGAAAGGAAGGTGGCACACGTTCGCGTATCATCTGCGACCCTTGCGGTGAAGCCTAAACCAGTCTTGTCATATTTGAAAGGAAGATCGGGAGCTGACCCCCTCCTTCCCGACCACTTGGCGTCCTTCAATGATGCCATCCTAGGCGGAGCTTGTGTAACCGGGAGTGACGGAGAGTCAGCAGGCATGACTCGGGTATTGTTTCAAAAGCTTGAGGAGTCTCGAAGAATTCACCCTCTACCTCGAGATATCGGAATGACGTGATGACCATATACTCCTCTTCTTCACATCATGTAACAACCTTCCCTTCGGGTACTTGACTTTTGATGTAAGGTAGAGGTACGGCGCCCCATGTATCCAAGCGTCAAGTAAGAGTGGACGGATGTCCATGACAAAGAAAGTCAGAGTCGGGAACCGACTTTACAGTGAGCTCTCCAAGTCTTTCGTTTAGAACCATCAAAAGCTCTCACAATTATATCACTGGGTTTCAGAACCAGTGCTTCAACATCAAGTCGATCAAAAGCAGTCTTAGGAAGGATATTCAGAGCAGAACCGATATCCACCAAAACATGAGACAATGTAATGCTCTTGCATTCAACAGAGATGTGCAAGGCTTTGTTGTGTTTCTTTCGGCGAGTCAAATCGAGAAGCCTAGGCCATTGTTGGCAGCCAGGCTAGCAATACAAACTTCAAACTGGTCAGTAGTAGTGTCTTGCGGTACGTGAGCATTCTTCAAAAACTTCACCAAGGCATTAGCATGAGCCTCAGAGCACGGGAGCGAGCCAACATGGAGATCTTGGGAGTCTGTCCCATTCCACCACATTGTAGTCACTCTTCTTGATAATCTTAATTTCCTCCATTTCTTGTTTGGAGGTGTCTTTCCTTTGGTACTTCGGCGGGATGAGTCACTGGTTCTTTCCCTCTAGCTTGGGAATGGGTTGAATAGCGGAATGCGTTGGAGTCATGATGTCTTTGGAGGAGAGATTTGGAGAAAATACTCTTCGGTTCGGTCACCTTACTTGATCCGTGATGTTGTCAATGTCGGAATGGTAGTTTCAACATAAGATCTTCAATGGTCGAGGGTCTTGCTTGCCGCCATGATAGTAACATCAGCTCCATAATTCCAAGGAATAGCCTTGTCGTAGGAATATGGCCTGGTCTTGGAAGTAATGATGAGAGGTGCCACTCTAGGCACGGGATCAGAGGAAATCCTTATAGTGTTAACATCGGCATAGTCTTACGGAAATCGTCACCCATTCGGTTACCTTAACATCTTCAATAGGAATCTTGTAGCTCTCGGGGTACTTCACCATGTAATCGAACTTTCCACTTGGCTGCCCAAGGTATCCCATGCGAGGCAGTGCACCTCATTCACATCTTCGATCTTGATTTCTTAGACATGTCTTCACACGGACTCTCCACGGTGGTTTCGGAATAGTATTTCATGGTTATCCATCATGCCTCTTCTCAACCAAGCACAACCATCGGTGCGGATGGGCCCGACGACAATTCTCTGGGCATCTGGATTGATTGACGCTTGCAACAAATTCTTCTTAACGTCATCGGAGGAATAGTCAAGTCATCTATGTTGAAAACATAAGTATCCTCCCAACAACATTGGAACTTTTGTCATGGTTAGGCATAAGAGCGTTGATCACATTCGAGTCTCAACGGAGGGTCAAACTCAATGCTTAGCTTCAATCATATCTTGAATCTTGTTCTTCAAAGCCCAAATTGTTAGTGTCGTGCAGGCTATTGGAATGGTAGCATACTTAGTATTAGGATTGTCTCGGAGAGGAGGTGTTGATGTTTTGAGGGGATCCTCAGGTGTCGACTCGCTTTCAACATGTGTGGCAAGGCTTGCGACAATGGCATGTTGATCTTTGTAAACTGTCTTCGTGGCGCAGCTCATGCGTTGTCTCGTGAGGTTGATGAGGATTGGAGATCACAACTGCCCCATTGAGCACGGTCGGTCTTGGCTCGGCTTTTCGACCATACACAACATTAGTTTCCTTCTTACCACCAAAAATCTCTTGTGACATTTGAAGATGACTCTACATGAATCTTCCACTCTTGATACCGACTTCAATCGCTCTCTGTCAATACTCGGTGAACCCGGTGAAGAGTTTCAATCGGATGATTGAAGAATGGGCCTGTCAGTGTTCCCATAAACATATCAACCAACTCCCTATTGGACAAGGGTGGCTGAACTCTGCCTGCTAAATCTCTCCATTTCTGAGCATATTCTTTGAACTTCTCATCATGACCCATAGACATGCTTTGTAGTTGCATGCGAGTGGGTGTCAATTCAACATTGTACTCATACTGTCTATAGAAAGCATCTGCCAAGTCACTCCAAGTACGGATACGGTCATTCTCTAGCTGATAATACCACTCCAATTGAGTTTCGGACAAACTCTCTTGAAAATAGTGCATCCACAACTTTCTGTCATCAGTGTGGGGGTTGATCTTCTGGACATAGGACTTCAAATACAGCTTTGGACAGGAAATGCCATCATATTTGGCAAAAGTGGGAACTTTGAATTTGGGAGGAATCACCACACCAGGAACGAGGCTTAGGTCATCAAAATTCAGCCCTGACATCTTCAGGTTTTCCACAGCATTCAGACGGTCTTCAAGTTATTTGTACTTATCATCTTCATCAGAGTATTGGCTATAGTCAGAGCGATCCTCTCCTTCTTTCTAAGGCTCACGCTGGCCATCTTCATTACCCTTGACACTCCCCTCATTCTTGACACTTCCTTCTGAGAGCTCTATCCGGCTAACCCTTTTAGGACCACCTTTGTAGCGTCTGCCCATGTTGAGAAGACCAACAACCTTCTTCTTTCTGTTGATGAGCTTCTTCATCTCTTCTTGGACCAAGCGATGAACATCTCTGGCGAGCATTCGAGCAGGAGATCTTTGCTTCAAGCCATTTACGCTAAAATAAATAGCGAGAGAATGAGAAAACCAATCTTCAATGTACCTGTGATGCAATATTATGCTATGATATGCGATGTTTATGCAGATGCAATGCAATGTTTTCAAGGACCTTAGAGATTCAAATTTGTTAAACAAGCATGAACAAACATTTATTAGTTCTCCTTTTATTATTCTTTTTCTTTTTAAGTACAAAAGATAGTTCCAAAACAAGAAAAACATATAAATCCTAAAGCTCTAAGTCTCCCACGGGCGCTTCCTCTTGGTGCCGAGGTAAGCGTTGATGTTTCGCTCCTCGTGAAGTAGCTTTGTCAACTCTAATACTTTCTTCTCACTTGTGTAGCACTGAGCTTCAAAGGTATCCCTTTCTTCCTTAAGCTGAATCCAGGATCTCTTCAAGTCTTCAAAATCAGTAGGCATGTCAGGATGGAGAACGATATATCGTCACCTATAGCAGGTTCCATAATTCTTGGTAAAATGTGAATGGCATCATGAGGTTTTGAGCTCGAGCTCGCACCCATTTGAGGTAAGGTTCCCAAGGAATGGAGTTTTGGTGCCCCAAAGTCTTGGTATCAGTCTTCTTTACCATGCCCTAAGCGTGTATGAACCTTCATCGGTAATTCTGGAGATCGTGGTTGTAGTCGAACACAAAATCTTGGAGAAGCATATCATGAGGACCAAACTGACGTAGAGCTAAAGAAGGGTTGTAAGTAATACCTCCCCTTATACCAAGTAGCGGTATATTAGGGAATTCTCCATAACGCTCAATGAAGGTGAAATCCTTTTGAGAGAAAAGATTCCAACGAATATCCGAATGAGAGAGCGACATTAGTCTTTGAGACCACTTCAACCTTTGTTCGTTCTTCAAAACTGATGGAGGAAGGTGTGAAATAAACCACCTGGAAAGTAACGGTATGCAACACATGAGAGTTCCTTGTCTCTTGATAGTACGAGTGTGGAGAGAATGTAGGATGTCTCCAAGTAAAGTAGGCACAGGATTGCGGGTAAGAAACAACTTGATGGCGTTGACATCTATGAATTGATCCGAGTTAGGGAATAGAACCAAACCATAGATTAGCAAGGCCACAATGTCTTCAAATGCATGGAAACTATTAACCTTGAGGAATTCTCGGGCTTTCTTAATCAGGAACTTAGCAAGTAAACCCTTAACTGCGCTTCTAGTTTCCCAATTGGCTTCAATGTCTGAGCGCTTAAGATGTAAGGCTGATGCAATGTCTTCGTACCTAGGAACCTTTTCTAAACCGTTGAATGGCATTTGGTCAAGAATAGGTATCCCAAATAGCTTAGAGAACTCTTCCAAGGTAGGAACCAACTAATAATCTGGGAATGTAAAGCAATGGTGTTTCGGATCGAAGAATTGAAATAGGACGTGCATCATATCTTCTTCAAAACCGGAGATAACCAAGTCAAGTAGATAACCATGTCTTTTGATGAACTGAGCATGGTCGGGAATTTCTGAAACCAAATCTTTGAGCTGAGAAGGTATACCCATGAAGTTGATTCGGATAGTCTTTCTGGATGCCATAATCCCTACAAAACAGAGCAAAGATAAATCCCTAGGTCCTTGAAATAGTTAGAAATGATATGCAATGCGATGATGTCATGATGTCATGTTTAGCACACACAAACAATTCACACAATGAGCCTAGGTTTAAGGCTTGCATGAGGTATAGGTGATTACCCCACCAAAAGTTTGAGTTGGTTCGTCCTGTCCTATAATAGTAACCGGGTTCTAGGAATCTCACATCATTGATCTTTCTCGTAGGCGCTTATTTCAATACGACTACCAAGTGGTCGACCGAAAATGTCCCAAAAGTCTGATCTCAATGAGCGTTGCATCGAGTATCAACCAACCTCGGTCTGCACCAAAGCCGGCCATCTCACTACCTTCTAATGGCCAAGATGGGTCAATTAAGGTTCTAAAAGTATAATTAGTGCTTGATGACACCACGCAGAAGCCAAATACTATCCTCAACTTGGAAATGAAGAGTATCAGGACATCCAAAGTGTCACACTAACGTAGCCATCATGTTGACCGTTTTGATATACGTCTAACGGTCGCGACGATTTATTGCTACTTACCTAAAAGGAAACCCGGATCCGGGTGTAGGATCCCCCACAAATATAGTACCCAAGCAACCCTTAAAGATAAAGCAAGCAAGTCAAACAAAAAGCAATAAAGGTGATCTAGAAATCCTTAAGGCATTCTCTCTTTAGGGTGTCTCCCCGGCAGAGTCGCCAGTTCTGTAATACGGTGAACTGACTTTGTAGAATTTTGTATCGCAAATGTGCGGATAGCAAGAGTCGCCACCGACTTTTCTTTTATCCAATTAAGGGAAGGTAAAAAGTACAGAAAAAGACCTTCGTTAGATTCTGAGTAAGGGAGAAGGTTATGAAAAGGGAAGGTATTAGCACCCCTTTTCATCCGTAGTTATCTACGGGCTCTTAGTTGCTCTTAGATCATCTTTTTAAAAGTGCTTCCTGTGTGTTTGACAAAAATGTTTTGAAAAGGAATTTCTCTTTGACTTTGTAATGATTCATGTAGGAATGTACACAAAGTGTTCAGAAATGTTTTGTTTTGAAAAGTGTTTGAACTTTGACAAAAGTGTGAGGTGTGAAAAGTATTTGATTTGAGCAAGCAACTAAAAGTCTTATTACCTACTCAGAATTGGTCGTTTTCGTGTTGTTTTACGTTCCTTTAGAATAGCGCTATCCATACCATTAGTTGGTAGGTAACCCCATTCGTTGGATGTAAGCGGGACATTCGAAGGGACATCAGATGATCATAGAAAGCAACTTGTAGGAAGTATCCTAGCACATTTGAAGGGACTATCATCATTTTTCGTAGGCGACAATCGAGGGACAAGATCATATATTCGGAGGCGACATCGTGGGTCTTATGATCTTTGTATCGAAGGGACTATGATGATTTGTTTTGAAGGCAACGGTGCTAGAATACCTCTACGTTCGAGGGACTTGACCATGCGAATTCGTAAAGGCAACGAGAGAGAATTACCCTAAGGGGTGCATGTGTGAAAGAGTGTGTTGATTTCAGGTATTTTATCTTGGAGATTAGAGTGAACTATGTTCGTTTTTTATCTTGCCATACACGCCTAATTACTATCAATTTATAGGGTGCGGAAATTAAATTGCGGAAAGTAAAATGCGGAAAGATAAATCCTACACTATTACATGGCTTTGGGGCAGATACATAATTGAAAAGTGCGGAAAATAAAAGTCCTAATTAAACTATTACATCCCATAGGCAATTACATAATATGAAAAAGAAAACGATCAAAAATTGTCTGAAACGAGATAACCTGTGGACAGATGAAAAATCGGGAAATACGAAAACATTGAATAAGGGGAAAATGTTAGTAATAATAATAATTTTTGAATGAGAAAAATGTTTTCATGCTAGAAATAACATTAATATGCTAAAATAATTTTTTGGGATTTTTTGGAGTTAATTTAACAATTAAAAATCAATTAAAAGTGATTTAATTGGTAAAAATAGAAATTAAATTAAATATGCATGCAAAAATAATATTTTTAATTTTATAAATTAAATAAACATTTTTCTGATGTGTATGCAAAAAATAAATATTTTTTGGTATTTTTAAATGCATGATAAAAATTATGAAAGAAAAATTAAATTGTATGAAAATATTAAAAGAAAATAGGAAAATAGGAAAATATTGCAAACTTGTGAAAAAATCAAATGCCATGGCTGGGACTCGAACTCAGGTCCCCTGGGTGAAAAGCGCGCAACCTTGCCAACTGAGCCAGCGTGCACACGTGTTTGGAAACCGGAGCGAATGGCTTGTAAACGAGTGTCACCCCCTGATTGCCCAGAATCACGCGCCAAGCTTCATCTTCTTCGTTTTGAATTTTTGAAAAGATAGCGTCGGTCTCAGTGCGACGCTATAGTCCCTGCATTTTCCAAAATCTCATACACGTAATATAAATTAATTGTGAGTACATGAATCGATTGCAAATTGAATTCTAAACACGATGGTGGTGGTCTTTTGGTCCAATTTATCCATTTTAAAGAAACCCTAATTTGAAACCGAAAACCCTAGCAATGGTAATTCGTGTTCTAGGCCATGGAAATTCAATCAAACCACCCAGAAAGCTTCCAAGCTTCATTCTAATCACAAAAACAACAACAAAACATGTTAGAAATGCATGAATAATGGAAATCGATTTTGGAAAAAGTGTGACAAACCGAAATCGTGTTCTTGCAATTCTTGATGTTTTTGGACAATGTAAAGGTCTGGGATGCTTCAAGGGATGTCAAGGAACGTGTTTGGATCCTCAAAACCAATTGAAACAAGCTAGAACAAGGGCTGCTAGTTACTTGAAAGGCACGGTTTTTTTGAGTTAGGTTAGGGTTCCTCCAAGCAATTTTTCTGTTCTCCTTCATGTGATATGCCTTGTATATTTATATTGGATGGAATTTGAGCTGATTTGAGAAACAAATAATGGTTAATCAATGTGAAAAATATTTGATTTTGTACAAAATCAAATCTTCCTTATTTGATCCAATTTCTTCAATTTCTTGCCAAATCAAATCAAATTTCGAAATTTGCCACCTTTCTTGGGTTGCTTGGATCTCAAGGATGAGAGAAAAATCAATTTTGCAATTAATTTTGATTTTATTCCTTATTTTTGAATTTAATTTTCATTTAAATGAATAAAATCCAAATTAAATAGAAAAATAAAGTAAAAATTCGTGGAATTGGGCTTGGATGTTCCAAGTTGTATAAGAGTCCTCTAACCAACCTCTTTGGTTTCATCTCAATTGGAGTTTCCATTCTCAATATATCTTCAAAACAAAATGTTGACTTTTTGTTGACTTTGAAAAAGACCTGTAATGTTTTGATCCATACCTTCCAAATGAAGCATTTTTTGAACATTCTTGTGAGACATGAAGTTGTAGAGAATTGAATTTCCTTCAAAAACAAGAGGTGGTGGAAAATTTTTTGAGAAAGTATGAAGAAGTTATGCTCAGTCCAAGTTCAGTTGACTTTTCACTGAGAAACCCTAATTTAGAAAGTTTGACTTTTGAGCAAATCTTGAGTTTTCTTGATGAATCATGATCAACCCTTGATCAAATGATGAATGTAACTTCAAAATGAGGATGTTGACCAAAAATCATGAAGTTTGACTGTATGTTGACCACAGTTGACTTTTTGTCCAATACAATTAATTTTCAACCATCTGAGCAATTGTCTGAGGAAACTTGACTTCTGAGGCTTGAAACTTGACATGGAGAATCTTTGAAGCATATGAGGAGGCATGATGACCATTGGAGATGTTGGAAGTCCATCTTGATCTGAGAATTGCCAAACCCTAGTTTGGGTTGATTGTCTAGGAAAGGGTTTGTCTGATTAACCCTTGAGTAATCCTTGAGTATGGATGTATGAAATATCTTGAGAAGATGGAGGGCAAATTTTGGGGTATGACAATGGGTCCATTTAATTCACCTAATGATGGAGTTCTTTGGGAAGATCATTGTTTTATTAAACGTGTCTTTTTGGGTGTAGCGACTTTCCCACTTCTTGTGGCAACTGCCTTATTGGCTGACTGTATGGCTTGTGCCATTGGATTTCTCTAATATTATTTCAGAAACCCTTTTTCTTCTTCTTTCCAATTTCCATTTTTCCAAAAATACATACCAGGGTGAAAACATCTCCCCTTCAGTTTCTCCGATCCTAGTGTTCATAGGAAACAAAATCAAACATGTTCATGTTCAGGATATTGTATCCATGTATTTTAATGTGCATATGATTGATAAGTTTCATCATGGCATTAGATTTCCCGGTACAGATCGTGAGAGATATGTGGTATGAAACCATGCTTAAAGGAGAAAAAGGCTAGTATTGATACTTTTGGCGAGTCATCCACTCCCTATTATTACATCCACCTTGCTATTATTCATGAGCTGAGGGTTTTGATCTGTTTTGTCATACCCTATTTTCGCCCCTTACTTTTTCATCTGATACATGATTTATTCTTTTGAAAAGCTAAATAAAAAGTTAACCATATCCATTTTTGGTCATCTTTTTTTTTAAAGTCAATTTTTATTTATTTTTGCATCATTTTCATTTATTATTAAAATTCAAAAAGGAAGTCAAAGTCAAAGTTTAAAATTTTTGTCAACGTCATTTTAAGCTTTCATTTAGATGTTTAATATCAAAATGACTTGTTTTTTGTTTTAATTTTAAAAAGCCTTATTTCTAATTAACATCTTTAAGCCTTTTTATCAGTAAAAATCGAGCATTTTATCGACCACCTTATATATTATATCTGACACCCCTAATTTTTTAAATAAAAAAATGTCGTTGTTACTATTTATCTTAAAAAAACTTATATTTGTAAAAAAAAAATTTTATTGGTGTACGGGTGAAAATCAAATTTCTGGTATGCATAACAAAATTCCAGGTATTAAAATTGTGTGTTTTATCGGAAATTGTTGTGTTTCCAAAATTTTCAGTGGAGATTTACCAGACATTTCAAAATTTCTAGGGTGATTTACCGAATATTTTAAAATTTCTGAGGAGTACCAAAAAACTTATCGGAAATTTACAAAATTTTTGGGACGAAACGTAATATTGGATATTTCAAATTTTCGATATACCGGAAATTTTGCATTAGCTTGAAATTTCCAGTATGTATGCATATGAAATTTTGTATCTGTGTGGTCCATATCCGATAGCTTCTCCTACGGATTTATGTATAGATTATATAGAGTTATTCACCATAGATACTGTATATTTCCTATTGAATTAATGCGGTTTTAATTGTTATCCATCATTTATGAAATTAATAAAGTTTCATAATTATATGTTATAATCGATAGATTTTTAACTCCCAGTCTGAAGTTTTAGCATGAACACATATTACTGGTAAACAATATGGTATTATTCTTATTAATGTTTGTTCTGATTCTGCTAATGGAATGTGAGGGAGGAAAGATAAATTAATTACGGGTTGTGAAAGAGGAAATTACAAAAGAAAAAATTGCACCTAAAACCACTAATTCCTCTTATGGCATTTATAGTATGAAGGTTAAATGTTTGTTTAGATTGAGATCTGTTCCAAGTGGTATCGATTGGAAGGTGATGGTTAGAGGCATGATGAACAATCATAGACTAGATAAGGATTTGGAAGTGTAAGTTCCATAAGTTTGAGGATTGACTTAATTTTTGTAAAACAAATAATGGCAACAATAATGTAGTGCAAAATAGGATATTTAAATGAATAAGCAGAACCGATACAACAAGAAATCCTATTGAGATGACATAACATATTGTGTTAAACCTATTCAACAACTGGAACAACATGTCCTAACATGAAGCACTCGACATCACGCCTGTTGAACTAAATAATGAGATTTGGTTCTGATTTAATTATGCAGAATATTTGGAGAATATTATGCATAATGTATTGACCATATTTATAGGAATATTTAAAGGTCTAAAAGATTCAAGGAGTCTCAATCTGAAATCAGGGAGAACATTTAGGAAACTAAATGTTGAGGACCTTACTTGTAGCATAAGTTTTCTGCAGTTTTGTTGCAACTAACATGTTGTTGTTTAAAAGGACCAAATTCAGTTGGGAAGAGGTTATAAAATAATGTTTTGTAACCTAGTCTTGATAGCTAGATAGATTTAGAAGGGATGTAATCATTAGGGCTAGATGCAGTGAACAACCCGGTTTGTAGGATGGTCACCATGCTCCTCGAAACCCATAGGTGAGAGGCAATATGTATTATTCTTGGAGGAAGCTATGAAGAAACTCCAAGGTGTGTCCTAAGTTAGAAGTAAATTGCTTTAAGTTTTAGGTAGTTTATGATAGAAGTGAGTCTTCTATCTTTTGTTATTGTTATTATTTTATGACAGTGAGTGATTGAAGGGGAGTGAGAGGGGCTCTCATATCTAAGATGTTCTTAGGTAGAAATTGAATTGGGTAGTGATTAAGTGAGGAGTTGTAAACAGACAAGTTTAACTCTGAATTGATATTGATTATATTGGATTTCATCCTTGGCTTGGAAGCCTCCAGATGTAAGTGTGTTGCACCGAACTGGGTAAACAATTTACTTGTGTTATTTATGTTTCCTGCACTGTAATTTACCTTGCCTGTTTGTTAATGTCAGATCAAATATCTCGACATCTTTATACGACATTTGAGTGTGATGCACCCAAATTTCAATTGGTATCATAGAAAGCATTATGTATGAATATGGATGAGGTCCTAGGGGGAAACTTTCTGGTTATGTGCAAGTTAGAAAGTTTGTACTGAAGAGTTGTTTGAACAAGGTTGGTTCATATTACTGTTTTTATGGTCTCTTGAAGTGGAGGGTGGACCATCTACGACATATTGAGATATGATCCTATTTGAAGGTGTAAGGGCTGGTAGCTGAGAGCGGGCTCTTATGTTCCTATTCTACTGGTTTGATTTATTTCTAAACCATGGGTGAATTGTTGTCACCTATTTAGTGGAGCTCATGTATTAGGGTGACTAAGTTATGCCTGAAGATTATTTAAGAGTATTCTGATTTGTCGTTTTCCGCTGCATTTGTATCTGATGGAAAAATCCTGGTGTCTCTATGAGTTCCTTGGAAGAATGATCTACAAGATGTTGGAACATCCTGTTAGCAAAATGTGAAAATCCTGATACACTAGGGATTGACATAGCAAATGATTTGGGTGCTAAGAAAATGTGTGTTGATCACATATGTTTAGAACCTACTCCTAGTCTGGAAGAGGAGGCATCTAGAGGATTGTATTTCCACTTATTGGATTAGTTTTCTTCTGGTCCAAGTAAGTAGGCATGAAGAAGCCGAGCTACAGTGACTAACGATAATTTGTATATCTGTGCAAATTTACCTACTTCAGGTGTATTTTCTTGTGTCCCCTGCAAGATTTGTGTATGGACTTCCTTGAGAAGTGGAAGCCTATATATGTTAGGGTGATGTCAAAATTGATGTTGAAGCATCATTTTAGTTCCTTGTCTCTTCAGCAAAGGAAGATTGTGTTAATTTTACCAGGTTTAAGTGTAGAGTCACTGATCAAATCTGGTATGACTGTGATTTGGATATCTTATGTGAAATGAAGGATCTATTTATTCTTGTGTTGCTCAACCAAACGTGAGAAAGTGGATTTAACTGCTATATATTCACTTAAGAGGAAACTGTGAAGAAAGTGTTATGATGATAAAGATATGCATATAACTGACTGCAAATACTCTATCGAGAGATGAGTAATTGTATTGGGAGTATACTAATCTTCACAAGTTTATAATGTGTAATATGATCATCTGTTATGAAGATATGGTCCTCTGATGAAGGTGTGCATATGAATGATTACAAATATCTTGACAGGAGTTAGATATTTATTGGGTTAATATGTGCAAGTCTATATTTTGAACTTCGTGCTTTAGCTAATATGAAGAAGCTGATGTTCTATGTAACATCCCAAATTTTAATAGTTATTTATTTATTAATTATTATTATTTATTATATTATATCATAATTAATTAAATAGTGTGAATTGGTGAATAATTGGATTATTTGATTATGTGTGTTATTTGGATAATTGAGTTTATGAGTAGAAATAAGATTTATTAGTATTGAGTCTAATTATAATGGATAGAAGTAATAAGGAGGTGTTAATTTCTAAGCCCAAATAGAGGTTACTAGTTAGTAAGGGTTGTGAGAAAATATAGATTAGAGTTATCATTTGGTGAAAAGAAGAGAAGAATAGAAGAGAAAAGGAGAAAAAGAGGAGAAAGAGGAAAAGAGAAGAACCTTAAGAAAAGAATCTTCAAGAGGTAAGGGAGAAAATCTTCATTATTATTTATTTGTATGTGATTGGGTAGTGATTAATAACATGTTATAGGATTGGGTATCTCAATTTCTAGGTTTTAGTTAACTCAAATTGAGTTGGGAATTTAGGTTTATAATGAGAAAAACTAGATTTGATGATATGAATAGGTTCACTATGTTGTATACATGTTAGATGATGTTTAATTTGTGATAAATTAGCATTAGGAACTGTTTTGGAAGTGATTTTTGTAGGCTAAATTGAACTGTCCCGTAGCAAATTTTTCTGCACAATCGTGAGGTCGTTGAGCGTGCTAGGGGGCGCTAAGCGCGGCTCACTGAATGCAGAAAAATACTTTCTTTGTTTATGCATGAATAGGTTAGGGGATTTCTTGCTTATGATTTATCATTAGTTTTCATGAATTTTAATAATTGTTTTAATGAGTTTTGAATTGGTTTTGGATGCAATTTCGATGAATACATGTTACTTGAATTTAGTATGTGTATGTTGTGTTTTGGTGAATTGTTGAGAATAACATGAGTTGGATGGTATAATATATGTTATTTGTGATGTGTGATGATAGTAAATACTAAGTGTATTGCTTGTTGATGATGAAACATGATGTTTGTGCAAAAGAGGTGATAATTCAATGTGTTGAATTATTGTGTGTTATACCCCAAAATTTTCCCTCCTATTTTTGAGATCAAGATACATCTCCATATTTAAGAATTACTCAAGGGTTGACAATACAAACCCTCTCCTAAACAATCAACTCACAAATAGGGTTTTTCTTCTCTCAAGACAAAAATTATTTCTAATGGCTCAAGTGAATATCATGTCTCCTCATATGCTTCAAAGGGTCCCCATGTCAAGTTTCAAGTTTCAAAGCCCAAGTTTTCCTAGTCAACATCAATATTTTGAGATCGAATTCATCATTTGATCAAGGGTTGATTATTATTCATCAAGAAAACTCAAGAATTGACCAAAAGACAAAAGTTGCTAAATTAGGGTTTCTTGAGGAAAAGTCAACAGAATTTTGACCAAGCATAACTTCCATATACTTCATCAGAAAGTTTTCCACCAAATCTCATTTTAAATGGAATTAAATTCTCTACAACTTTATCTCTCACAAGGTTTGCCCAAAAATGCCTCATTTGAGAGATATGGGTCAAGACATTATAGGTCATTTCAAAAGTCAACAAAAGTCATCTTTTTCCAAAGAAGTGTACATGAACATGGAAACTTCAATGAAGATTAAACCATAGAGAGATTTTAGAGGACATCTTAATCTTTCTAAAAAGTCCAAGATCACTATCAAATGATAAAAATTGAGCAAGATATGGTTTGTGCAAGTTTTGAAATTTTGAAGTACATGAAGAGAATATTGATCAATTTTGAAAATTTTCCAAATGGGCCTATGTTTTCATGATTCAAACTTGCTTGTTACATGGTACATGACTCCTAAGTCCAGCTACACGCCCTCATACCATTTATTTATTTATTTTTGAATTAATTCATTAAAATTCAATTTTAATTAAAATAAAATACCAAGAAAATATATAAGGTGTGTGGGCTTGTTATTCAAATGTCTTGATGTCCAAGTAACACATAGCAAGTTGAAAGAAAACACATGGGAGTCTTAAGAGAAGATTGAGCAAGAAAAAGAAATATTTGATGCAAATTGCCAATCAAATATCTTTTAATGAATGAAATATATTTTTCTCTCAAATTTCTGACCTAATGCACTCCATATAAGTAGAAGGTCAAGGCCAACCTCAGAAAACACAGATTGCATGCTCAAAAAACCTAAGCCAAATTCTCAAAATGTTGTAAGTTTAGGGCAATACCAAAGATCAATTTCCAACCATTCTCAATTGATTTCAACCATCCATTCATTATCCAGAGGCTTCCAGGAATTGTTCCATGCCTTTACATCATCCAAAAGCATCCCAGAATCGTGCCATTCGATCTCACCATTTTGGTAAATTTTCTTGGGATCGATTTTTATATTTTATGCATTGTTAACATATTTGATGTGTTTGTTCATGTTCAGGATCCTTATTAGAATATGTTTGACGTTTTATATGTAAGCTTTGAGGCTTAAATCGAGGAACACCATTGTTAGGGCATGCCAGCTTGAAAAGCTTTGAAACCCTAGTTACAGGAACTTTCAGGCCAAGAGGAAACCACCATTGAACTCACATCCCTCGATTTAGGGGAGCAGGGTCTCTCTTGATCATTTTTTTTTGCAGGTTTGGGAACTTGAATCACCGGAGAAGATGACCGGAGCTAGGGCTCCGACCTCTGACCTTTGACCCCAGGCGTGGCAATCTTTGATTTGTCCATTTGAATAACTTTGGGCCCCACGCGCATTTTGTGTTAAAATCTGGTTTTTGGAAGCAATTTTCACTGATATATTTATGCTTTCAGTAAAATAATTGGATGTATGGCTGCCCCAGTGGTAGAACGTATGCACTTAGTCCTTACCCCCATCAGGTCACTGGTTAGAACTTGCCTTTTGCAACTTTTTTCAATATTTTCTTATTTTTACAGGATGAAACTCATATACAATTGGAGGCGTGATACTTGCAATACATGCAAGTGGCTCAGTGGTAAGATTTTGGCTTAGCTACCCCAGGGTCACGAGTTCAACACCCTAGGGTGCCATCCCTATTTTTTTAGTACTTTTCCCTTTCAATTTTTCTATTGTTTTCAATTTTTTGTAAGTTCAGAGTGTGGCTAAGAGGGGGGTGAATTAGGTCTTTAAAATTTTTATTGGTTTTATGAATACTTGAAATAATTTTCTGGTTTGATGTATGAAGTTTTATGAGTGTTTCTTTCTTTTCTAGTTAAGATATGATGAAAACGATAAATGTGGAAAGTAAAGAACACAAGGATGTATCTTGGTTCCCCTCATAGTCCGAGAGTACTCTAGTCCCCTTTCAACACGAAAGAGATTTCACTATAGTTAGAATGATTGTACAACCTATTCACACCAATGGTGATGCTTATTATCTAACCTATAGGGAGATCAAAGGCTCTTAAAAACTTTAAGATCTAAACACTAAGTGCAAGAAGAACAATCCTCTTCAACGCACACACTTTCTTCCAACAATCCTGGACAACAAGGAAATACAAAACACACAATCTTAATTCCAACAATCCTGGAAAAATAAGACGTGACACAACAAGAATTTTTAAATAAGAAAATTTGTAGTATATAAATCCTATGAAGGACTTCTTATCTTTAAAATATGAGACTCAAGAACAATATACTCTCTTAAGTTCTCAAGATACTTTTATGAATATGATATGAAAATGTTATTAAAAAAGTATCACTGTATGAAAATTCTGTTTGAGAAAATATGCAGAGAGTTTTTATGATTGTTGAAAGAGGTTATTTGAAATTGAAAAATCAATATCAATTTATAGTAAAGTAAAAAACATTTTCATATATCATGGCAATGGTTAGAAATATGAACAAGTGAAAGTGAAAAGATACAAGTGTTGCCATGAAGAGGTATTTCTCAAAAGGTGCATGAAAATATTGATTTTTCAAAATCTGCCAGCATGCAATCGATTGCACTAAAGCTACAATCGATTGCATCTTTGTAAAGTTTATAAATTTTGAAAAATTTAACTATGACAATCGATTGTCACATTGATGCAATCGATTGCATCAGTTCCAGAATGGTTTTCTGCATATTTTTCAAAGGATACAATCGATTGATGAAAAGGTGCAATCGATTGCATCAATGCAAATTTTGAAAATTTTATTATTTTATTATTTTGAGAAATATATCAATTTAATTTTTATCAAATTTCACTAGAATCTTTGTCAAAGGTTAATAAAATATTTTCTTGAATATTTATGCATGACAAAATATTTTTGAGCACTAAGATCATAAAAGTCGACATTTTCATATACCTATGTAAAAGTCTTGAAACCATGAACTTGACAAGAGATCTTTTTCCATTCTTTTGCTATGATCATTTGCTTCTAAATTTGTCTTCATCAAAACTAATATTTGGAGAGACTTGATTTCACATTTTTAACTTATTTTAATTTCCTTTTCAAGAATTATTTTAATTATTTTCTAAAACCCTAAATAATATTTTGCTTTTATCTAATTTTTGACATAAAAATATTTTTATTTTCTTTTCATTTAAATTATTTTGCTTAATTAATCATTAATTTGTTTTTTTCTTAATTAAAATTAACCACAAAAACATCAAAAATATTTTCTTTTTAGTAGTTAGTTTTTTTTTAAAGATTCTCCTAATATTTAAAACATTTTTCTATTATTTATTTATTTATTTCTTTTCGCATTTAAATATTAGAAATTGACGTATAGGTCAATAGGTTTTTTGTAATAGTGTAGATTTACTTTTCTCACACTTTTTCTCATTATTATGTAACTACTCATGGGATGTAATATCTTAGATAATTTACTTTTCAGCACCTCTTATTATATAACTGCCCCAAAGCCCTATAATAGCATAGGATATTTACTTTCTACACCTTTACTTTTCCGCAAATATTCAACTACTTAGATGTATGTTAATTAGGGTTTGTATGGCAAGACATAAAATAAATCTTAGATAACCCTAATTCAAAGATAAATATCTAAAAATAACATAATTGCACACTTTCACCCTTAGGGTATCTTCTCTTGTTGTCTTTCGGATAAATGATCATGTCCCTCGAACGTAGGGATATATTAGAAAAAGACCCTCGATTCAAAAATCATCATAAAGATCATAGTCCCTCGATGACCCTCAACGTTTCCTATGAATATATGATCTTGTCCCTCGGTTGTTGCCTACGAATAAATGATGATCGTCCCTATGAAATTGCTAAGGTATCCTTACAATGTTGCCTTCAATGACCATACTATGACCCTACACTTATCCCTTCACATCCAACGGATAGAGATACCTACTAACTAATGGTATGGATAAAACTATCCCTAAAGTAGAAGGAAAATAACAAGAACGACCTTTGAGTGGGTAATAACTCTTAATTGCTTGCTCAAAACAAAATACTTTTCACACCTCACATATTTTTAAACAAATATTTTCAAACACTTCGTATACATTCTTGAGGACTGATACAAGAATCATTACAAAGTCAAATCAAAATATTTTCAAATGAATCACACACATAAAAGCAATTTTCAAAAGTGAGCTAAACAATTAAGAGCCTGTAGATAACTACAGATGGAAAGGGTGCTAACACCTTCCCTTTTCATAATTACCTCCCGAACTCATAATCGATAAAAGGTATTTCCCGTTCTTTTCACTTTTTCCTTTATTGTATAAACGAAAAGTTGGTGGCGACTCTTGCTAACCGCAACATTTGCGATAAAACGCGAAAAAACCAAGTCAGTTCTCCCACCGTGTTACATTGTGGTATGCTTGAATAATTAAGGTTGGTGATAATCTTAATTGAATATTTAGAAAATACTTAGAAGGGGGAGGGGGTATAATAACTTTTTCCTTCTTTTTCTTGCGTAACAACAATATAAAACACTGGTATTTTTATCCGGGTTCGTTTATAACTCAAACTACTCCAATCCACCCGCCAAGGTGATTTTGCCTCTCTCAACAAGAAATTAATCCACTATAATCAAACTGATTACAAGTGCACAACCAACTATTGTGAATAACAGTACAATGCACAAGCCAACTGCAAGTGACTAACAATACAATGCACAAGAAAACTGCAAGTGACTAACACCTCTAAGACTCTCTAGTCCCAGCCCTCTCGAGAAATATGACCTAACTGGTCTCTCAAGGAACAATTACAAAATAAACTCTAACAATAGTGTATTAGTTTTCTCCTAATAAGCTTTATCACAATTGTGATATTTCACTAAGTTTTAAGCTCAATACAAATGATAAACTCAGTACTCAAAATGTTCTTGCTTGCATGAGTTCAGCGTGAGTTCACAAATGAATAATGCGCATGTATATATTTTAAACAATTGATCTTATTTATATATAGCTTCAGGGATTTGTCCGTTTCTATCTTGAACAATGAGAATGCATTTAATGTTGCTTGTCTGCTTGTACTTTGTGTTTTTAATGAATCTTGAACTTTGTTCCACTTGAGTGCTTCAACCGTTTTAGCTTTAAATGTCTAACAGAACTGCAGCAGAACTTGTCTCAGAACTTGAAGACTTGACTCTTCATTTCTCTTTATCTTCTGTTCAGACTTTGTTATCTTATCTATTATCAGAGTTTGCTTCAGCATGCTTCTATCAGAGTTTGCTTCAGCGTGCATATTTAGAAGTTGCTTTCATCTTTAGAACTTCTAATTCTTTATCTGCTCAGTGTAAGTTAATATATCACTTTCTAGAGTGCTTGAGTTAGAACATCATCTAAAATGAAAACATATCAGAGTATCAGATGCAAACGTACTCATCAGAGTTTCAAATTTACTATACAAAATTATATCATTTGTTATCATCAAAACTCTAAGATGTGATTGGAACCAAACTATGTTCTAACAATCTCCCCCTTTTTGATGATGACAAAAACATTTAGATTTTGATTAATAAATTTTGTATATATGTGGAAATCTCCCCCTGATATGGATAATATCCCCCTGAGATAAATATTGCAAAAAGAATAAATACACAGTAGAACTTCCCTGAGTTTGTTCTTTCAAAGCTTAGGAAATCTTTCTTTCAGAGTTTCCTTCTTAGAGCTTATAACTTAAAGCTTAGATTTATTGTTTCAGAGTTTCCTTTCAGAGTTTAGATATCCCTGCATACTTCAGAAACAAATACACTTGTATTTATGTTAGGAATGTTTGAGACTGATTCCCAATAACTATTATATTAAATCAGATCAAAATCACAAGTTTCTCCCCCTTTTTGTCATAATCAAAAAGCGTAAATAAAAGATTATAAAGACTATTTAAAAATGATCCAAACTATTTATAAAGGATGTAAGAACCACACAGTTACAACGGTTTTAAAAAAACAAAAAACTAGATGCACAGAAGTTTCAAACAGATAGAGACTAAGTTTGATGAGAGACTAGAGAAAGAAGAAGATTCTTGATCTCATTACAAGATTCTTCTTGCTTCGCCATCCAATATTTGATTTCTTTTGGTCTCATCTTTCTTGTCCAAACATTCACAAACAACTTCATGTTTCTTTCTTCAACTCTTTCAGAGTTTCCAGTACAAGATAAGTTTGAGCAGCATCTTCAGAAGATACAACCTTAGAGGTAGAAGCAACAGCTTCAGGAAAGAAAGCTCTGGAGAATAAGATGTCAAGATCAATCATAAGAGTTGGCACTTTCTTAGAAGTATCTTTAGCACCAAAAGCAAAAGGTTGTCGATACAAAACCATTGCCAAAGAGTTTTGTTCTGCAACTTCGGACTCAATAGATTCATCCTCAAAGATATCCAGAGATTTAGAAGATGGTTTCCATGGAGCATTGTACAACTGCAGAAGAGGCTTCTTATTCCAGATATTCTCAACTTCTATCATCAATACATTTTGAGACTCAGTGAATTTATCATGAACATGAGAGTAGCATACTTCTTTGAGCTTAAGGGATTTAACGTTGAATCTCCTTCTGAATGTGTTCCATAGAACATCTGACGCAGTTAGGTTCAGATTACTAGCACAATCTGCCTTCAACATTTCTATCCAACCCTGCATCTCTGTTTTAAAATTCTGCAATAGTAGATTAAAATCTGTGTGAACAGGTTTTGGGGTAGGTTTTGGAACAACTTTCTTTTTGGGCTTATTTTTCAGATAAGGTACTGATTCGAGATCAAATATAGTCTTCAGAAAGTTAGATGTTTCAATATTTTGAGGGTGTTGAGGTTCTGGAGTGGAGATAGGTGAGTTTTGTGGGGAAGGTGAAGGTATGAAATGTTAAGGTCTTGAAGAAGGTGGATTGAAGGTATGTTTTGGGGAGTGAGGTGGTGGAGGTTTTGGAGAGATGGTATTGATGGTAGGTTTAGAGGATGAAGTAGGGATACGTTCTGGAGACTTATTCACAACAAAAATATTGGTGGAGGGAATAGGGAAGGAAGGAAATTTAGTGGACATAGGTATATTTATTCCCGGTAATCTCCAAGATCCATCATACCATTCAGAAGATTTTTGGTGACAAAGGTCTGATGGGGGATGTTGGAAGTGGATGTTCAGAAGAAACATTTGGATTAGTTTGGTGGGGAGAAGAAACAGGGATTTCCTATTGAGAACTTGGTGGTGTGATGAGTGGTGATGGTGGTATTTGAGTTGTTTGTGGTGGTACTTATGTATCAAAAATATCTATATCAGATAACACTTGAGCAATTTGAGGGTTAATTTCATGAAGTTCTGATGGAGTGGTGAAGTCAATGTCTACATCTATGTTTCCTAGACTTTGTGGTTCAGAGGGTTAAAGGTTTGAGTGGGGAGTGTATCAGATGTTACTATATTTACAAAATCTATAACAGAGATGGTGTCAGAAGATATACCTGAGGTCTTCTTCTTCTTCTTCTTCTTCTGAGATTTGTGGGGTCTTGTAGAAGGACCCTCTCCATCTGCTCTTCTTTTCTTCTTTCTCTTGACATCTGGGCTTGGTGTATTTCTGCCTCGAAGCCATGCTGGATCAATTGGAATGCTACTCCTTTTGCATATTTTAATGAATTGTCGAATGTTTTCAGGATGATCACCATAGTTGAACAAAGGAAAATATTTTAGAGGAGTTCTCCTTTTAGTGACAGATCCCCAGACGTAGGGAGTGGGTTTAACCAGAAGTCTGTCAATGATCTTCCTTTTCAGTAGGTTTTTCCCAATCAGAGCTTTACCACAGATGGGGTCCAATTCTCCAACTAAATTTGTGTCTTCTAAATAAGCTATTAGACCATTATCTGTCAGAATATCTGATATCAATCTTGCCAGAGGTATCCAATTCCTTTTGGACTTAGGATGTTTTCTTCTTTCTTCTTCCCTGGTTTCCTTAACATGCGTCCAGAGATGATTAAAGAGAAGGTAAGGAAAATCAATTTTGACATTTGTTCCAAGATAGAACAACAAATATTGTTGATCTACATTAATGTAGTCAGGAGAACTGGTTTCCTTCTTGTGATGAATACAACTGTGAATAATCTTTGCCCAAATCTTGTATTGATTCTTCAAATCTTTAATCTTGTTTAAGGCAGTACCAGAGGTAAAGGTTTCAGCATATACTCCAGACATATCAAATCTTCCTTCAGGAACACCTGTGACTCCTTCTCCTTCAAAACCTATTAATCTTCTGATGAGGTTTTCAGTAATGGATATTTCCTTGCCCGTAAGAAACGAAAAAATTACCTTAGGGGTAGCAATTGCGTGAATCCAAAATTCTTTCACAAGGTGTGGGAACACAGGCCCAAACAAACGGTCAAAGAATTTGTTCCAACCTTGAAACTCTACTGTTGGAAACAAATCAAACCCATTGTCTCTTAGGTTTGCCAGATCCATCATGAGTTCACATACAACTTCCAAACTATCAACCAGAATCAACGTTGTTCTTGCTGGAGTTATGTACGTCATGGATTGTTGAGAGTTATTTGTAACAGGGGTGTCTGGGTGAGAGGATGAAGATGAAGCCATTTTTGAGCGTTTGGGGTTTTTGAAAAGAGAGAATAGAACACAGAAATGCATAAAAGGTTTGGAGTGAATATGAGTGAAAATAAAAAAATAAATTTTGAAGATGTATTTATAGAGAAGGTGCATGCAATTCAAAAGTTAATTTGAAATAAAAAAATATTTTTTTTGTTGAAAAACTAATCATCATAAACATTTAATAGATTTTGACGTTGAGGGATTGCGTAAGATTTTGAAAGGATTTGAACAGTTACCTAGAAACGGCGTCTTAGTAGCTTTCACACATGCGTGACCTTTCATAATTTGAATGCGTGTTCAACTTCTAGGTTTAGCACGTTACATATGTTTTATGTAATGAACTTCTGAAGCATATTTGTAGTGAAACATTAGAAAACGTTTCAGAACTTTATATATATTGTTTCTAATTTAACTTCTCTTCTTACTTCTGAAGAGCTGTTAACTAGAACATTCATTTAGGAACAAATTTTTTGACAATATTAATTAAAAATAATTTCATTCAGGACAAAATTCCATACTGATATTCTTTAGAATGAATTTAAATCTATCTTTAGAAAGTGGTTTAGTGAAGATATCAACCCATTGATGGTCTGTGTCTACAAAGTTTAAACTTAAGATACCTTTCTGAATATAGTCCCTTATGAAGTGATGTTTAATCTCTATATGTTTTGCCTTAGAATGTAAAATAGGATTTTTCAAAGACAAATAGCCGAAGTATTATCATAGAAGATAGGAATGTTACTCTCATAGAGATGATAATGTTCTAGTTGACTTTTAATCCAGAGCATTTGAGTGCTACAACCTGCAGCAACTATATATTCTGCTTCTGTTGTTGAGAGTGCAATTGTAGCTTGCTTCTTATTGTACAATGAGATTAAGTTTTCACCCAAAATTTGACAACTTCCAGAGGTGTTTTTACGTTCTACTCTATCTCCAGCAAAATCAGCATCACAATAACCTACTAAGTTAAAACCTTTGGATCTTCTGTAAAACAATCCAACATTAGTAGTACCTTTCAGATTCCTCAAAATTCGCTTAACAGCTGTTAAGTGAGATTTTCTAGGATCTGATTGGAATCTTTCACATAAACAAACACTAAATACTATATCTGGTCTAGATGTAGTCAGGTAAGGAAGAGATCCAATCATACCTCTGTAGATTTTCTGATCTACTTTCTTACTTACCTAATCTCTTCCTAGAATGCATGTAGGATGCATAGGTGTCTTCGCTTCTTTACTTTATGATAAATGTAATTTCTTCAGACTTTCTTAACATACTTTGTTTGATGTATGCAAGTGCCTTCTGGAGACAGATTTATTTGAATTCCTAGAAAGAATTTAAGTTTTCCCATCATGCTCATTTCAAATTCTGCCTGCATAGACTTAGCAAATTCTGTGGCGATTGGAGAAAAGGTTTCATTATAATCAATTCCTTCTTGTTTACTATAACCTTGTGCAAACAGTCGTGTCTTGTTTCTGACAACTTCTCCTTTTTCATTCAGCTTTTTTCTGAATACCCATTTTGTTCCAATGAAATTGAATCCTTGAGGTCTTCGAACTAGATCCCATACATAATTTATGGTGAATTGATTGAGTTCTTCTTGCATAGCTATAATCCAATCATTGTCTTGAAGAGATTCATCTATTGAGGTTGGTTCAATCAGAGAAACCAATCCAAACAGTGTTTCTTCATTGTATTTTAGAGAAAATCTTGTTCTGATGGGGTCATCTTTCTTTCCAATAATCATATCTTCTGGATGTGCTGATGTGATTCTAGGAAATCTTTTATGTGATGGTCCTTCAAACATTCTTAAGTTGTCCAAAGCATTTTCAATAGAGGGATCTTCTGAGTTGTCCTTTGCTTCTGACTCTTTAGAGTTTAGTAGTTGAACTTCTGTACCTGCAGAATTTTCAGTCTGCTTTGGCTTTTGATGGCCAAGCTTATCATCAAATCTGACTTTGATTGATTCTTCAACAATGAGAGTTTCGGTATTGTATACTCTATAGCCTTTTGAGCATTCAGAATATCCAAGCAGAATACACTTTTATGCCTTGTAATCAAACTTGTTCAGATGATCTTTTGTATTCAGAATATAGCAAGTACATCCAAAAGGATGGAAATATGAAATGTTGGGTTCTCTATTCTTCCATAATTCATAAGGAGTCTTTTCAAGAATAGGTATTATAGAGATTCTATTCTGAATATAGCATGCTGTGTTCACTGCTTCTGCCCAGAAGTGTTTAGCCATATTAGTTTCGTTAATCATAGTTCTGGCCATTTCTTGCAATGTTCTATTCTTTCGTTCTACAACTCCATTTTGTTGGGGAGTTCTAGGACAAAAGAAATCATGAGAAATGCCATTTTCTTTAAAAAAAATTCAAAAAATTGGTTTTCAATTTCTCCTCCATGATCACTTCTAACCTTTATGATCCTAAATGCTTTTTCATTTTGAACTTGGTTACAGAAGTCAAAGAATACAGAATGTGACTCATCCTTGTGTTTTAAGAACTTAACCCATGTCCATCTGCTGTAGTCATCAACTATTACCAATCCATACTTCTTGCCTCTAATGGATGCAATTTTCACTGGTCCAAATAGATCAATGTGTAGAAGTTCTAATGGCCTAGAGGAAGAAATAACATTTTTTGATTTAAAAAAGGGTTTTGAATATTTTCCTTTCTGACATGCTTCACATAGAGTTTCTGAGTTGAACTTTAGATTAGGAATTCCTCTGAGCAGATTGAGTTTGTTAATTTGAGATATTTTTCTCATGCTAACATGTCCCAATCTTCTGTGTCAGACCCATTGCTCATCATTAACAAACATAAGGCATTTTACATGCTGAGTTTTAAGGTCAGAAAGATCCATTTTATAGATGTTGTTCTTTCTCTTGCCAGTAAAAAGGATTGTCCCGTCTTTTTGACTAACAGCTCTACAGGACTTTTGATTAAAGATTATGTCATAACCATTGTCACTTAATTGACTTATGGACAACAAGTTATGTGCTAATCCTTCTACTAAAAGAACATTAGATATAGAAGGGAGGTTATCGTTTCCAATGGTTCCAGAACCAATAATTTATCCTTTCTGGTTACCTCCAAATTTTACATCTCCTCCAAATTTAAGTTCCAGGCTTTGGAACATAGACTTTTTTCCCGTCATGTGTCGTGAGCATCCAGAGTCTAAGTACCATGACTGGTGTTTCAACTTTACTGTTAAGGACATCTAAAACATATATTATTTTCTCCTTAGGTACCCATATCTTTTTGGGTCCTCTTTGGTTATAGTTTCTAAAGTTATGTTTGAACTTTGGTTTAGCATGAAAATTTTCAGAGTAAGATGTATATTTGATATCATGTGTGTGACCAAAACTAAATTGTTTGTGCAGTGGTTTATATGTAATAAACATTTCATCAAAAGTTTTAGGTTGATATGTTTCTTTCTCTTTGGGACTTTCATATCCAATTCCTCTTCTGTTGTTTCCACTAACACCATAGATCATTAAGCCATTTTGCTTCTATCTATGCTTTTAGCAAGAAATTTTTGAAAACTAGAGTCATATTCTTTAATAATGTCTTTCAAACTTGAAGAAGTATCTGAAGTAGAAACTTTTTAAACTTTTTGAAATTACTCTTTGAGTTTAACATTATTTTCTTTAAGTTCAGAGTTTTTTGCTTTAAGTTGCTCAATTTCAGATACAAGGCTCTTTTTGAGTTTCTTGTATTTGATTTTGAGTTGACTGTGGTTTTCAAGAAGTTCTGATAAACTATCTACAAGTTCAGGTCTAGTAAATTCAGAGAATACCTCTTTAAATTCTGATTCAGAGCCAGAGTCATCTATTGTGGTATCCATAAAGGCTAAGTTAGCATGTTAATCTTCTGAGTTAGATTCAGCTTTAGAAGATTTTGAATCATCACAGTTGGCCATCATACCCTTCTTCCTTCCAAAATTTTTCTTTGGCCTTTCTCTTTGTAGCTTAGGACAATCACTTCTATAGTTTCCTGGTTCTTTACATTCATAGAAGACGATATCTCTTTTGCGAGACTTCTTATGTCCAGAAGATTCTGCTTTATCTTATGATCTCTTGTAGTTTCTGAACTTCTTTTGTTTGTGCTTCCACATCTGGTTGATCCTTCTGGAAATAAGAGATAACTCATCTTCTTCTAATGCAGAATCATCAGAGCTTCCTTCTTGAGCCTGAAAAGCATTAGTTTCATTTTTTTTGTAGATTTAAGGGCAACAGACTTACCTTTCTTTTGGGGCTTATATTCATCAAGTTTTATCTCGTGACTTCTTAGAGCATTGATAAGTTCTTCTAGAGATACATTATTTAAATATTTTGAAACTTTGAATGCAGTAACCATTGGGGGCCATCTTTTGGGTAAACTTCTGATGATCTTCTTGACATGGTCTGCTTTGGTGTATCCTTTGTTCAGAACTCTCAGGCCAGCAGTAAGAGTTTGAAATCTTGAGAACATTGTTTCAATGGACTCATTTTCTTTCATTCTGAAGGCTTCGTAGTTCTGGATGAGAGCCATAGCTTTTGTCTCTTTTACTTGAGCATTTCCTTCATGAGTCATTTTGAGAGACTCAAAAATGTCATGTGCAGTATCTTTGTTCATGATTTTCTCATACTCCATTTTTGAGATAACATTCAACAGGATATTTATGGCTTTATGGTGATTTTTGAAATCTGTTTTATGTTGCTTATCCATTGTCTTTCTATTAATATTATTTCCTTCTTTGTCTACCGGATGTGTGTAGCCATCTAAGACCATATCCCATAAGTCAACATCATAACCTAGAAAGAAACTTTCTAGTCTGTCTTTCCAGTAGTCAAAATCTTCTCCATCAAACACATGAGGTTTTGTGTCATTGTTGTTGTTTTGATCAGTTGCCATAGTGTTTTCCTTCTGGATCTTTTTCTAACATGGTTAAGTGTTTTCCTTGTGTCATTGTTGATTCGATATTTTGATTCAAGCCGTCATGGGAGAGAATTTGGAATTCAAGTTCATTAGAAGGAAATATATTTGTTTTTTATTGAATTCAAATTCATTAGAAGGAATATATATTTTTAAGGTGTTTATTTGGTTCATAATGGGTACATTACTCGTTTCAAGCAAAGAGAATTCAAAGTTTAAGATTAATTTGAAAGGAAGTGGGGATTCCATCATTCTTTTGAGTCCAATGTTCATATTTTCATTCGAGTGCCATATGGATATCATTCAAGTTTATTGTATTCATTTATCCCAATTTCTACAAAGTTTTACAATGCCATTTTACAAGGAGAAGATGGAATTACAAGCTCAAAAGTGAAAGCACAAGTTGTTTCATTACAATTTGATTACAAAATTCAAGTTACAAAACATTACAAATGTTCAAGTCCTATATCTAATACTACAAGTGTTCTAAGAATTGTCCCAAGAACTTGAAATTGATCTTTGTCTTCTTTTAAACTCCAAATGGCCACGGGTTCAATGCTTGCTTCAAGGCATCCGTTTTTGTTCCTCCAAGCATCCAACCTTACATGAAATCAAAGGAAAAAAAGAGAGTGTTAGTAGTAAACCATAAACATAAATAAGGAACTTTTTTTCAAAAGAGTTATTAAGTACAATCTAATCATTAGGGAATTCTGGCAAGAATCAGGTTTAAATAGTTTTAAATCATACCAAGCCTCATAATCTAAGTTTAAGATTAATCATTGGCTGAAAGGAAGCTTCATTTGCAAATCAAAAAGGAAATTGGTTCACAAAAGAGGCTATAACTCAGTATTTCATCATAGTTATAGGGCAGCAAGCAGAAAACATTGTTTTGGACCAACAACATAGCAGCCAGTACAAACAGCCAGACAACAAAACTACCAAATCAGGCAAAGTCAGAAAAAACACAGGATTTTGGCTCAGACAACAAAAATTGTTCTGGTCTAACAAGTTAACCAAGACAATTCACCACAGTAAATCAAAATTACTAAGAATGAGTGGCCAGGAATTTGTAAAAAGCCCAAAACAATGTTATTCTGAAAGTCCAGTAAAATCAAACAAGCAGAGTCCAGGATCAAACAAGCAGAGTCCATGATCAGAAACAAATAGAGTCTAATACACAAACAAGCAGAGTCCATGATCAGAAAAAACAGAGTCCAATACACAAATAAGCAGAATCCAGGATCAAACAAATAGAGTCCAGAACAACAACAAAACCCTAGTTCCATTTTCTGCAGCATATAAGGAGTAAATACAAGCCAAAACAGAGATCATCAACCCTAACAAAAACACAGCCACAACAAACCCTAACCATTGATTCAAAAACCCTAATCATTCATCATCATCTTCCTACCCAAGAGAAACCCTTCAGAGATTCGTGTTTTCAAAAAGCCAAAAGTTCTGAACCGAGAAAGAAGACGGAAAAGACAGAAAACAAAAAGAACGATCTCACCCGAAAGGTTTCCGATCGAGTCAAGGGGACACAGGCTCCATTCCTCTTTCCTTTTCCTTTTCAGCCATCATCGTTTTCTCTTTCTGCATCGTAACCGCTCAGATGATCGAAACAGGAACCTAGGGTTTCATTTTCCCTTTGTAGATTTAGAGAAAACCTACAAAAATTAGAGGAAATCGTTACTGGATCGGTGTTCAGGAGTAGGAGGCGAAGCGAATAAGCAAAAGATTCAGAGCTTCTGGGCCACGCCGCCGCCGTCACCGCCGTGAGGCGATTTCTGGTGTGGTTGCCTTTCAGCTTTCCGACGAGACAGTTCCATCAGAATAAGAGAGAAGAGAGAGCGTGGTTTATTTTAGAGAGAGAGAGAGAGGAAATCGTAAAAATAGCAAACTGACTTTGTTTTTGTTGGTTTTTGTTGGTTTGTTAACCTTTTTTCTTTTATTAAAACTAACTATTATTTAAAATAAGGTTAACGTGGATAGTTAGTAGGATTAGCCACTGTTTTTTTGTTTGGTTAACCCAGGCAGTGACACTGTCTATTTGGTCCTTTTGTTATCCAATATGCATAGATCTATGGTAGTACCTGTGTTGTCTCTTTTTCAGCCACCGGATCTCAGGAAGTTCAGATCCAATGCTCCAGATTGATGGTCCATGTAGTGCTTCCATGGAATCTCGCACACAAGACCCAGCGAATGGTGGGCTTGGGCTCTGCTTTACTTCCAACACCCCCTCTTTCAGCTTCAATCCAGGCCCATTTTCTCAACTCTTGACTTTTTAAATTTATTTTAATTTAATCATATTTGCAATTTAATTCAATGTACTAAATAATAATTAGTTAAGATAGTTTTTATTTGATAATTTATCGATTAAACTATTAGTTGATTTTTTATCAAGTAGAAAAATCTATTCTAATAATTATTTAAATTTCCGATTGTATTGTGTGATAATTGTTTATTTATCTACTTACCTGATTATTCACCATTATACACGTCACGAACAATTAATATAAAAATAACTTCGATTTTATTTTGATTGGCTCAGAAGCCAATTTCTTAAAGGGTCTCATAGTTGGGGATGGGCATGGCCATCCTCACAAGGTTAATTAAAGCCCTTGTTGCTTTAATTAATCATAACCCGAAAATGTCATTGGTCCATACACCAATCTTCCATGCACCAGGGTCTCATAGTTGGCGATAGGAGCACCTATCCTCACGAGGTTAATTAAGTCCATATACTTAATTAATCATAACCCGATTCCACTCCTCATTTCTGCGCGTATCTCAAAAACACTTTCATAATTAAAGTTCTAAACCTCGATCCAACGTCGAGTTTATTTTCAAAATATTTTCATAAATAAATATTCCACTTCTCCCTCCTCCCAAACATATGGTAGTCAGTCCTGTATCGACCCTCGATGTATGTTTGGTTTTCTTAAATGAGTCTATTAAGCAGACATTGTTTCACCTTATTTTTTCTTAATAAACCTTTTGCGTAGAAAAAGATGATTAGGATGTTTCTGTCCACTCATCCGAATAATTGGGGCGTTAGCCATTGAATGCTTATGGTCCAATACTCGTATCCCACATAAAGATAAAACAACTCACTCAAACTCTTTTATCGCTCATATGCGATCATTAAACTCTTTTCTCACAAAGAGTATGCAATAGCCATTTTAAATACGATCGAGGACTTAAAATTTTCAAACAAATTAAACAAGTCCAAGTTCTAGCATTTGAAATGTCTAAAGCAAGATTTTCTTATAAAATCAACACAACCAATTCAAACCTTTTGAGAGGAACTACGGAGTTTTGACTTTCCCATTGCACAAGGGAATACGTAGGCACACGGTTTCGAAACCGTGCCAAACTCAAAATAATAAATAAAGAAATTCCGTTTCTTTTATCTTTCGATTATAACTTAGAAATTAGCGAATATACACACACACACACTTAGAATTAAGCGGGTCCCATCGAGTACGATGGATGTAAGAGGTGCTAATACCTTCCTCTTACATAACCGACTCCCGATTCCATGTTTTTAGTCACGTAGACCGCCTTATCCGCCTCTGTGGGGTTTTATCTATATTTTCCCGTTCTTTTTGGAACAAATAAAATTAGGTGGCGACTTCTTTGTTTAAAAATAATCGATAAAAAAACACGAGTCATCATAGTTGGCGACTTCACTAGGGAATATTGACTAAGCGTGTCAACCCTAGTTTAGTTCTTCGTATGTGTGTTTATTTTCGCTTTCTTTTTATCACTCTATTTTATGTTTATAATTTAGTTGTTTATTTCCTATTGCTTTAATTATTACCTTGTTAATATTTATCTTGTGTGGGAATAATGGATTGGATTATAGGAAAAGCCCACTACCAAGGCTATAGAACACGTAAATTAGAGTGGTTGCGTAGTATTGATTTGCTAGACGGAAATGTCTTGTAAGTTGGTGCGAAGACTACACCTAGGGGAGGTTCTTTCGAAGACATTATCGTCGATTGCAAGTTGTTTTTACGTTGACGATAATGTTGTTAGAAGGGATTTCCCCTCTAGTTTTGACCTTTAAGGAAACCTAACCTCTGGGCTTTAAGAATGCTCAAATGAGACGTTCTTGGATATATCATCTAATCATAAATTTGTTTGTGGTGAAAATGATATACCCAAGTTAGGATCAATGATTTTGAGTACCCCGTTCAGATCCTGGTATCGAGGGTTACGTTTGTTAGATCATTATACCTGCTTTGTCTATTCGGATAATACGTAACTCTCCTTCAAACCAAATTCTCCTGAAAAAATATTGTAGCGTTGCAAGTATCAATTGCGATACACTTCAATATTAGAATTTGTGTTTATTGTATCAAAAACCCTAAGAGCTATCCTGGGGGGAATTGTTGGGTAGACGTTAAAACTATAGCCTTGTAAACTACGGCGCTCTGTCTTTCCCATTGCACGATCGAGCAACCTTTGTAAATATTTCCTTCTTTTCCCCGTGTTTTCTTTCCTTTATTATTTTCTTTATTCTTCTTTTCTTTTTGCATGCATTATACCATGTACAGATATAGTTAGACCTTTATACCCATTAGATAAAAAGTAAAAGCGGATACCGTAGAGTACTACGGGCGCGTGGGGTGCTAATCCCTCTTCCCCTCGTGTAACAGACTTCCTTACCCAATCTCTCGATCGCAAGACCGTGATTTCTTCGTTTCAGGTTTACTCGATGTTTACCTTTCCCTCTTGGAGGGATAAAAAACGTTCGATGGCGACTTCATTGATATATAGTTATATCCTTTGATTTTCGGCCAGGTGTTTCACTTTCCTAGATATCATGAGAAGTAGGGCTTTACAGCTTTCTTTTGCCATGAGAAGTAGGAATAGAGATGCATGATGGGACTTCCGTAGTTGGAGCATGTTCAGGAACCCCTATGGTTTATTTAAAGACCCGTTTAGGGCACTTTTGTGTGCTAATTGTGTTTGGTTTGTTTAAAGTCCTCATCCATGCACAGGGAGGCACTCTTCATTGTGTGTTTACAATTGTACTTGCATAGGTCAGAAGTGGTTAGGACACCCGATGGGGCACCACCAAGCAAAGTCCTGCTTTTTATATTTCCTGCTATCGAGTCTTTGATATATGGGCAAGCGGAAAGGGTCGGCAGTCGTCCCCCGCAGTTCTAGTCTGTGTCTTGTATGGTGCATGCGAATCGTGTTACTATTCCTATCGAGTAAATAACAAAGTGGCCAGAGTCCCCTATTTTGACTCTCCACTCATTCCTGGGGTTCACATTTACTACAGAACTCACATCATTTGCTCCGTGGGCTTTGCCGATAGATTGTTTGACATTTGTTTGTGCATTACATTGCTTGTGTGCTTTTGCCAAAGCACTTGACTGCTTCATCCCCATGCATCCCTTGGTTCTTCAACCAAGATGGATATAGGATAGCTTTCCCCTAGGGCTGCTCAGTTAGGATAGTTCTCGATCCTAGACATTAGGATCCACATCCTTTGCATGTTGACATAGGTAGAGATTCCCTTACATCCTCAACCGTAGGTCCAACCTTTGCATGATGACATTAGGGTTAGTACTTAGTTAGTCTCCCTTTTGTTTTGCTTAGTTCTTTTTGCATGTGATTAAAACTAAAACTTTCTTTCTTTTTTCTTTTGAAAACAAAACACTTAATAATGGTTTTTACTCCTTTCTCAAGGTAAAAGCAATCAAGCAAGACAAACTCTTTTCGCCTTTGTGCGCTTTTCTTTTGTGTTTAAAACCTTTTTCACAAGTAAAAAACATAAAACCCACCAAAAAAGTGAGCCAAACTACGGTGCTCTGACTTTCCCATTACACGCGGGAATACGTAAGCATGTTGTCACGGGGCTCGATCGAGCATAAAATGTAAATATTTCCTTCTATTCCCCATGGTTTCTTTATTTTCCTTTTTCTTTTGCATGCATTTGTAGCAGTTGATCATAGATAGATATAACACACCCTTTAGCTAGAAAATAGAAGTGGATACCATAGAGTACTACGGGCGTGTGGGGTGCTAATCCCTTCTCCTGTCGTAACCAACTCCCTTACCTAGATTCTCTCGATCTCTTGGTCGTAGAACCACGATTTCTCCCCTTCAAGTTTACTCGATGTTTTCCTTTCTCTGTCGTGAGATAAAAGACGTTCGATGGTGACTCCATCGATACATCCCTATCATTCGGAAGTTCAGCCGGGTGGTTTCAGTATGCTGATGTGAATGCAATAAAGATCTCCTCTACAAGACCTGTGAAGATCACTCCTACTCCTCGAGTGGCACCTCTGATCATCACCTCACCTAGACCAGTTCTATATTCCTCTTACAAAGATGTACCATGGAATTATGGAGCCGAAGTTTACTACCACAGCGTCAAGCAGGAGCCTTTGGCCATTGAAGACGGTAATGTTGAAGTTGCTAAACCCGATGTTGACAGTATTACTGGATCAAGCAATGTGACTAGAACTAGACCAGTATTTTCTCCAGAGATATCTCCTTCTAAAGAAGTTGTTTCACCAGTTCGAGTCTGCGGCGTCGAGCCAACCGTTGAGGCTCGGGACAAAGAAAAAGTTACTCAGCCTGCCCAGACAAAAGTACCAAAAGAAGCTGTTGAGAATGCCTTCAAGCAAGAGATGAAAGAAACTTTAAGGATCATCAAGAAAATTGATTACAATGTTGTTGAACAGTTGGGGAAAACCTCGTCCAAGATATCTATGCTAGCTTTGCTATTATGCTATAAGTCCCATGCTAAAGCCTTAGTGAAATTCCTAAGGAATGCTCCCGTGCCGCAAGAAACCCCTGCTGATCAGTTTTAAAATTGTATTGCAAGCCTGGCCGCGGATAATGGTTTGGGTTTTTCTGATGTTGATTTGACTCCTGCGGGAAGGAAACATAACAAAGCCTTGCACGTCTCTATGGAGTGTAGGGGCACTATGTTGTCTCATGTGTTGGTTGACACTGGTTCTACTCTTAATGTCCTACCGAAAAGTGCTCTAGACAGACTTAATGTTAAAGAAGTGGTTATGAAACCCAATGACATAATTGTGAGAGCTCGAGCTGCCAATCAAAGGGGGTTCCCAGACTTTTGATTCTACTTTCTTTGTGATGGATATTCGTACAGCCTTATGCTTTCTTGCTTGGACGCACCTGGATACATCGGACATGCGATGTTACCTCTACCTTGCATTAGAAGCTGAAGTACCTAGTGAAAGGGAAGATTGTCACCGTCTATGGAGAATAAGAATATATGGTGAGCCATATGCAGTCCTTCTGATATGTTGAAATAGGGGGTGAATTCATTGAAACTCCTTATCAAGCTTTCGAAGTAGTTCCTCGAGTAATGTCTATAAACGCTCCTGTTACTCCCAAGGTTACTAGAATTCCACCGAAGATGTCCTCGCTAAAGGATGAAAGAGCTGTGGTTGAAGAAGGAGGATGCACTATTTGGGGTCAATTTCCTGATTTCCCATTCAAATATGATGAATTTGGTCTAGGCTTCACTTTTAAGGGTCGGAAGATGGTGCGTCTCGAACGTGTCGCCAGACCTCCCTTCCGCATCAACAGAGATGGAGTTCATGCTATAGAAGACAAGGATGTTGATCATGACATCGGTAACTAGATCTTCCCAACTATCGGCAGTTGACTCAATAATTGGATGGCGAATGACGTTATATCAATCTCCTTTAGTCAGGAGTAATTGCTTTTTCTATTTTGCACTTTTAAGTTTTATGTAATTTGAACAATAAGACTTTAAGCCTAGTGCCTTGCCCAGGGCACGATGGCTCGTTTTGAGGGTTATTATTTTTCATTCGCATATTTTCATTCAATAAATCATTGGATTTTTGCATTCAAATTTTGCGCTCCCTGTCTTTTCTTTTACTTTACTTTTTCAAAAAATTAGCTATGTGTTCTTACACACACCCATATAAAAAACTGCAGATCCACATCCATTATGGATCCCATCGATAACGATTATGCTATTGTCAAATATGACTTCGAAAATCTGATCTACCAAGTCAAAGACGAAGGTGAGGAAGATTGTGAAGTGCTAGGAGAACTTGCTAGATTATTGCAGCAAGAAGAAAGAGCGACTCAACCGCATGAAGAGCCAGTCGAGGTCGTGAATTTGGGTACTGAAGAGAACATAAAAGAAATCAAGATAAGAGATGATCTTGAGAGTAGTGTTAAAAAAAGACTGATCCATATGTTGCGAGATTACATTGAGATTTTTGCTTGGTCCTATGAAGATATGTCAAGGATGGACATTGATATTGTGGTACACCGATTACCGACAAAACAAGGGTGTCTTCTTGTAAAGCAAAAGGTTCGTCGAATGTGTCTTGAGATGTCCGAGAAAATCAAATTTGAAGTCATAAAGTAGTTCAACGCAGGTTTCTTAGCTAATACTTCTTTTCCACAATGGGTTGCAAATGTGGTGCCAGTACCTAAGAAGGATGGCAAAGTGCGCTTGTGTGTGGACTACCGGGATCTAAATAGGGAAAGTACGAAAGATGATTTTCCGCGTCCACATATTGATGTTTTGGTCGAAAATACTGCTCAACATAAAGTGTTTTCTTTCATGGATGGTTTCTCCGGTCACAATCAAATCAAGATGGCTCCCGAGGATATGGAGAAGACTACTTTCGTAACATAGTGGGGCACTTTCTACTACAAGGTTATGCCGTTCGGATTGAAGAATGCAGGTGCAACATATTAGCGCGCCATGGTAGCTTTATTCCATGATATGATCCATCACGAGATAAGAGGTGCGTTAGGGAATTCTCTGCAACGGGTAATCACTTCTTTATACTCTGGTCTGGACAAAGCATCCTTATACCAATCAAGATCTCTATTAGAAAGGCCTATCAATCTCGGAATCCACTTGAGAGTATTATGGGTATCAATAAATCCACCAATTTGAGGAAGAAGACCTCTAAACCAACAATACAGCAATGGAGCACAAAGGTGAACAACTCCACCCTTACCTTTGTAGCTTCTTGAGTGAATAGAGTGATAAACATCACCCTAAAGTGTTAGAACATGATTCTTCTGAATGAAAAGAGAAATGGCATTTTTGTCAACAAAATTGATCTCATTTGGGAATAAGACCAATCCGTAGATGCAACATGCCAAGACAACATTAAAACCAATCCATTCCTTCTTATCTAATTTAACATGAGATTCCTTCAACAGAAAACTCAAATGAAAACCATCTACATTTCCTTTACAAGCACCATGAGATTTCACGACCGACTCACCCAAATAAAGGGGCAAGGCCATCTGAGAGTCGTTTGGTTTCTCCATAGCAGAATGAAAAGGAACTTGTCGCAGTATAGGAATGTTCAAGATAGCAGAGTATTCCTCCAAAGTCAGAGCTAAAAGATAATCTGGAAACACAAAGCACCTCAACTCACGGTCATAGAATTGAAGCAATGCCAATAATCCATCTTTTTGATACTCGGTAACAGGAGACTTCAAACAGGACAAAATTCTTCCATAGTCTTTTGCAAACATATCAAGGCTCTCTGGAGTAGATCTCTTGGCCAATAGGAAAAGATCGTCAAGATTCGACATGTGAAACTTGTAAACCCTATTATAACGATGATTGGTCTTCCTTTTAGTATCCATCTTCCAAGAAATGACCCGACAACTAGACTCAAAGGCTAGATAATCCTGGAAATGAAACAAATATGCATGTTAAGGAAATGAAATAAAAGAAAAGAAAACATGAATGCAATGCATATAGGCCATGAATCCTGTATATTGAACCACTGTTGTGCAGATAATCAGAACCAAGTCACATGTAGCACAGTCAATAGTTAGGCCCAAATTTGAATATCACGGATAATACCAGAAAATACCAAGCATCCAAAAAATACTGAAGATCGCGGAACATGGAACCAAGTATTACAAAACCAGCATCAGTACCTGTAGTAATGATTTTTCCCATCCCCACCTTACAGGTGATTCTAAATATAACAGGTGGTCCCTTAGTAGCATCCAAAGTCGACAATCCTCCGTTTAATACCTTTCCCATGCATAAAGGATGCAAAACAATAGCAGTATTGGGAGAACCTCAGTTGAATGTGGTACTCCATGCTTCCTCACACGCGTCAAAGGAACGCGGGATTCCGCATGAACATCTGTATATCCTACATGTCTCTGGCATGGGTAATGGGTCTTTTACCTAATCTAACTCCCACCTGAAAGTGATATCACAACACACCAGCAGACCATGTACAAGATATATGAAATAGATAAACACCCAATAGAAGAGAAAATAAAAGCTAGGATCGACTCCTGATCGGACCAGCAAGAGGTCTAAACGATCCCCAATGGAGTCGCCAGCTGAAACAAATGGACGGACATCACCGGATAACTGTATCAATGAATTCTCCAACGAATATTTTTAATCCCACAAGACGAAAATAAAACATCGAGTAAACCTAAGAGGGGAGAAATCACGGTCTTACGACCAAGAGATCGGGGTAAGGGAGTCCATTACGCAAGGGGAAGGTCTTAGCACCCCACGCGCCCGTAGTACTCTACAGTATCCACTTCTACTTTCTAATTAATGAGTGTGTTATATATATATATATCTATCACATAATTTCTATAATGCATGTGAAAGAAAGAAAGTAAAGAAAACACGGGGAAAAGAAGGAAGTTTTTTCAAAGTTTTGCTCAATCGGCTCCGTGACAAGATGCCTACGTATTCCCTCGTGCAATGGGAAAGTTAGAGCATTGTAGCTCGGTTCACATGTTTTGGTGGGTTGCAATTGTTTTTATGGGAATTTCGATTCCGCATCCTCACAATTGCAACTCGTGCTTGGCGTTGCAGTTATAAGAAGTCTTATGCTCGGCTGCTCGCACACTTAGCAATTTTTTCGGATTTGAAAAGAAATGCCCTTATTGAAACGGTTTTAAACATAAAAAGCACCCGTAGGCGAAAAAGGGTTGCAGTGAGGTTGATTGCTTTTACCTTGAAAAGGAGTCTGAATCATTATTAAGTGTTTTGATTTGCAAAAAGAAAAGAAAAGAAGTTTTAGTTTTATTACATGCAAGAATGCAAAAAGAATGAGAGCATGTAAAGGGAGACTATCTAGTTCTACCTTAATGTAATAATGCAAAGTTGGACCTAAGGTTGAGGGTGTAAGGGAATCTCTACCTATGTTGAAGTGCAAAGGATGTAAACTATAATGTCTAGGCTAGAGAGCTATCTTAATCGAGCGGTCCTAAGGGAAAGCTATCATATATCCGGCTTGGTTGTAGAACCAAGGGATGCAAAGGGTTGAAACAAGCAAGTGCTTTGGCAAAAGCATGTAAACAATGCAATGCACGGACATATTATCACACATGCGCAGGAAAAGAAGGAAGTCCCATAGCCTGCAACGGTAACGAGTACACAGGAGTCAACCAGGAGCCAACCATTCAATTCTCGTGAAAGGTATCACCACATGATATGAGTAATCAAGTGTGAAGAGAAAATGAGTGTAGGTATCAACAATAAATGTGAGCCCTGGAAGAAGGCGTGAAGAGTCAGAATAGGGAACTCTTGCCACTTTTATTATTGACCCGATAAAAGAAGCAACATGATTCGTGTGTGCTGAGCTGACACGGACTAGAACTGTGTGGGGGTTGATTGTGAATCCTTTCTGTGTGCCCATCATATCATCATCACATACAACACATGTAAATCACATCAAAGCGGGTTTTTTCTTGGTGGTGCTTGTAACACCCCAATATTACCCAAAGTTTTAAATACAGAAATCAGAGTAATTTAAAATTTCATAAATTAGGTATCAGGTTCAAAACCAATTCACTTTAAAGTTTACTTTAAAGTATAAATCAGATATACATAGCCGCATTATAATTTGATTCATAAAATGCAACATTTCCTTTATTGAACTTCCTCATCAAAATCATGTTTTTAATTTATGATTCTTATTTACAAAGGCAAACAACAAAGAACAACAACAAGACAACATAATAATTCCCCAGTGCTACGTAGCGGGACTCGACTAATAGCAGCTATATACTCCGTCTTCATAACTTGCACGTTACCAATATATAGGTAACGGCGAAACAAGTAAAGGGTGAGATAATCCAAAACATATAATTAAAGGCATGACAAAATATATATTTATATATAGTTTCGGAATTATAAAGGGAATAGATTAGTAAGTGCACTCAATGCATATTCAAAAAAACTCACTTACTCTTATCGTCATTCTAATGTGTATAAACTACACTTATCGCCATAACCTCTTCACAACAACACATAAACTTCCATCACCACAAGAATCACCCCAAGTTCACACGACACTAAGTCCATACGGAAATCATAAACAACAACATCAAACAACACTAATAACATAAACAACATAATTGAAATCATCACAAATTGGCTAAAGCCCATCGTCGTTGTTGGCATAAAAACCCATCGTCACAAACATCATCACATCATATTTGCATTTAAGCATTTCATCAAGTTAATTCATCGCAAAACAATATCATCCATCAATCAACAAAAACCCAACGCCAAACAAATCAAACATAAACATAACCGACTCCATGAGACACTACTATGTTATGCATGTGGTACCCATCGCTTTGTCCGTAATTAGGGACACTAGGCATAAAGCCCATCTTCGCTCGGCATAAAAGCCATCATCGCTTGGCATAAAAGCCCTCTTTTTTTATAAAATGTATGTGACTCGACAATAAAACAACACAACACAAAAAACGTCATCATCGCTCATCCAAATTGGCATAAAGCCCAGATCGCCATAATTTATCCAAAACAAGATAAATATATCATCGCATCATAATTGCATTATGCAAACATCACTAATAAATTCATCAAAAGTCATGCATTCACAAATCTGAAGCATTTATTAACAACATCAATTTAATCATCACGTCATCATGTACAAAAACATATATCATCGCATTGCATATCAACAAGTATTCATTAATAAATACACCGTCGCAAATCCTACGTTTATTCACACCGCATCATTATCAATTATTTCACTAAATTCCGAAAACGGGAAAATAGTCAAACACCTATTATCGTCGCGAAAACCATTCCTAATAACCGGTATTAATCATAATCGTCAATGTCGAAATCGGAATGTCCATACGTGCCTTAAATCTACTAAAACACAGTCCGATTCAATTTTACCGTAAATTGGCCAATTTCGGGTCGTCTCGTAAAAACTCGTAATTTCTAAAAACTAACCTCACTACTACATTCTACACGTCAAACTTAGGTAGCATGTCAATTTTCGTTGAATTTGGAGCAACTTGCTCCGTCGTCGAATTTACCGGAATCGGAAAATCAGAACATAATCGGGTTCTAAATTTAATCGGATAACTTATACCCTAATTATATTTTATTAATACTACCTAGTAGTATAAGAAATTGGGGAACTGATAAGAAACAGAAACAAACTTATGCAGAAGGAAAGTTCTGTAGAAAATAGAAAATTCATGCAAACAGCAAAGCTGGAAAATACAGAAAACGTTCCCCCTTCCAAGCTACAAGGGACGTGCGTCCCAGCCAACAAAACAAATGGAGGCGAGGGCCTCAGATTGGGGGACGGCCTCCCCTCCTCCTGAGGTGGGCGCCTCCCCCCTTGGATCATGGCAAAACGTCTTCTTCCTCAAAAATGAACACACAGTGCATTTTTACAGTTTCTTCATTTTTTTTCTTGTTTTTCTTATACAGTTTGTATTTTCAAATTCAATACTCCTATTTTCTTCAATCTAGCATTGAAAATATCCCATAATCTCTACTCCTATTTCAACTCTTCTAATCTATTTCAATCAACAATCAACCAACCCTATAACCCCATTATCAATTTTTCCCCAATCCAAACTAAAATTACCAAACCCTAACTATGTGGATGGAGAAATCAAACCCCTTACCTCTAGTTTGGATGATCCATGGTGATGCTACAAAGCTCAACCTCAAGCTTCCTCTCTTTCTCTCTTTCTCTTCTTCTCTCCTTCTTCTTCTTCTTCTTCTTCTTCTTCTTTCCAAAATCCTCTCTTCTTCTCTCTAGTTTCTATTTTGGTTTTGTGTTCACAATGGAAAGAAAAAGGAAAGAAAGTGGTTTTTATAACTTGTTTCCTACTAGTAAGCCAAGTTTCCATGTTTGGTTTTGGTATTTTTAAATGGAAGGAAAATGAGGAGAAATGATTTGTAATAGTATTTTCCCTACTAGTAAGCTTAAGGGTGCAAACCCAATTCAACATACTTAATCCTCACACCCCCAACTTAATAAATTAATTAACACCTTAATAATATCTAATAATATTATTAACTCAATTAATTAAAATAATTTCGGGGAATTAAATACCGGGTCCGAATAATATTTTATCGGACCGAACGGAACGTCACCAAGTATATTAATAGATATATCAATTAATATAAATATTCTCGTCGTAAGATAAATATCGATCGGTAAATCGAAAATATTAATATAATATAATATTAAATAAAACGGGCGTTACAACTCTCCCCCACTTATAAACTTTTCGTCCTCGAAACTTTGACCACGACGAACAAATCGGGACACTCCTACGCATTCGTCCACTTAATCCTCGCGTCAACTAAACAACATACAAAATACACCAAAAACAAGGAAATATCCCTAATTACATCGTCCCGTCATGAACAACCATGTCGAGATGCAAAGCCTATACAATGCACTCGACAACCAACTAACGCCCAATAACTAAACAAGTCGCAGACACACCAGTTCACTCGAGAACCAAACAAACAAGATCTATACTATCCTAACGTCTCAACCATAGGATTAGTCACACACTCGAACCGACACCTCGGAAACGAGTTAGCAAAGATAGGAATATAAAGTCTTACGACACAACACCGACACCATCACTAAAGCGAAAACAACAAAATGGTTATACAAACCAAAACTGAAACCATCAGAAAAGGATAAAACCACGCGTGCTACGCAAACACGAAAAGATGCCTTCATACACGCATAAGAATGAACTCAAGAATTACACTTGCAGTTACCGCTCTCATTCCAAAAATCACAAGGTCACATCGTCCTCGTAGATCACCAACGTACAACCCTTCGATCAATAACAAGTTACTCAAACATAACCGAACTGCGACCCACCACTCATTCTAGAGCTTATACAGACGACTTGCGACTATAACTCACCAGTCCAAATCCAACAATCTCGCATACCCGTTAACAATGCAATGCTCAATATCTAAATCATGTTGCGTCACTTTTTATGCATAAGATGTCAAACGTAAAACAACTTGGTTAGTCCTCCACTTCATAATTACTCAGAATGGATACGTTCAAAACGTACACCCATCAGGACACCTCATAGCATCAATTTTATCAACACTTAAATCACTCTTTCATTCTTGATTGATTAACGTCCATTGATCCTCTAAAATACGCGACATAGTTTGACCTCTTCTAATACTGTCCAAACATTTCACTTGTGAAACTTCGACGTATACACTTGACTTCAACGAAGTCTTCCCCTATATCAATTAAATTCTCAAAATCTGTAATAAGTATTCACCATCCTCGCATCGTCGCAACGATCAATACACAGGTTTCTTATTCGAAACACCTTTCAAAACTTTCAATCTTCCAAAGTGGTAATTCAAACCAAAACACTCTCTCAAGAGCTCCACCCAACAACGTCGTCTCATACATCAGTAATTACAACACAAGTTGGACTTAGAACCATGACATAAGTGTTATGGAATCCAACATGAACACCGTCACGACCAACTTCAGCCCCATGTAGAACATTCTCCTTTATAAAACATCAATCGTCTTAAGGTACCTGTGGTTACCAAACCATCACCAAATTCTTTATCGTCAAGACTTATCTTAGTCGTAATCTAATAATCCATCGCGACTATTAGTATCCGACGAAATCCATAAGTTAGTAGTGAACAAATCCCTAATAACCTTCTGAGCTTAATCTCAACAGGTGTCCCAAAACAAACATGCAACATTCTTCACAGTAGTAAAATCCCAAATCAAATATTCTTGGGTTTCCGTGATACCAACTTACTAAACTCAACAACAGACGAAGTCTCTTATAAATCGTACTCAAACTTGAATTGTCTTCCACAATTCCAATCTCCTCGTCGTTAACATCTGCACTATAAGATTTCAAATGATCATAACAGCATAAATTTCTAACTCATAAGTCCGACAATTTTTCTTCATGAAAATCAAATCGTTCTAAGGTAGTAATACACTTTTCCAACTCTATGTCAAAATACATCTTAAGTCCAAAATGAAATATCACCATACGCCGCACAAGGTTCTTCAGTATAAAACAAAACCAAAATCAAAGCATTCAATAAACTTTCCACTGGCTTAAACAAATTCGCTTCCCATTGTGAAATCCCAAATAGCGACTCAACCATCTCGAGTCAAAATAACCACGATCAATACCAACTTATAAAAATATCTTCCATCAAACTCATAAAGTTAACTATCCAAAACAAAGGAACTTCTAAGCTCAGAAATAACTCCTTGAAGTCTTATACAAGATACAAAATAAATCCTCGCGGAACTGTCCAAAATATCACCATCTAAGTCGCTTACTTAAGGCATTCACGTCCAACAGTTCGAAATTCTATCTTTAGAATACTTGACATGCACTGGTCTAACTTCACTACTAATAACGCAACGCTCGGATGCTTGCCACAATTCCTTAACTTGATGTGAACCAAATAATATCTAATAACACGAAATAACTCTTACAGCTACTCATGAGAGTGCTGTCCGAACATTCCAAAATCATACCTGATGCATTAGTCACCCTATAGACATCAACAAACACTCTCCAGGACCATACACTATCTTGAAAAGCATTGTCTAAACATCTTTAGCTCTCACACTAGCTCGGGCAACCTTTGTTCTACTCGAACAACACAACTGGCGCACTCCACGACGACTCGCTCGAATAAACAAACTCTGCTCAATCCAATCCTCAAGTTGACTCTTCAACTCTAATTCAAAATCAAACATCCTTTAAGGATACTTCGAATCACAACTAATTCTAGAAACTAAATCCATCAAAACTTCACCTCGCACTACAGCGGTAATTTAATCACATCTTCACAATATGCTTCGGAAGAATCACAACAAGAAGCTCGCTTTTAAAAATCTTTTTTCTCACCAAAATCCAAGTTCGCCCACAACTCAAGTAACCATGCACCACCTTGTGCCAACTCGTCTACTTCACACTATTAAGCTGGAAAGACAAATCTATCCCAACCAACACAATTCCCGACTACTATCAACAAGAGATTAAGGATGATCAGTCCCTCAATTTGTCAATAGATAGTCGACAATCATGATGGTGACATAAACCATCTCTACCAAACTACAACAGCTTCTTCAAACTTACACTTCAAGTTACCGAAGCGTAACACTGCTTGAGGCTCCATCCTAAGCCACAAGCGCCACCAAGAAGTAAAACTTCTCCCCCACTTGTTTCAAACTCATCTCTGCAAACGAACAATTTAAAACAAACAAGTACCGACAGTGTTTCACACACATGCCGCATACAACAGGGTTAAACACACTAATAACTTGGTCGACAGACTGACCTACACTGTTACCACTAATGTAACACCCCAATATTACCCAAAGTTTTATATACAGAAATCAGAGTAATTTAAAATTTCATAAATTAAATACTGAGGTATCACACCTTCAAAACCAATTCACTTTAAACAGTTTGCTTTAAAGTATAAATCTCAGATACATAGCCTCGCCGCAATTATAATTTGATTCATAAAAATGCAACATTTCCTTTATTGAACTTCCTCATCAAAATCATGTTTTTATAATTTATGATTCTTATTTACAAAGGCAAACAACAAAAGAACAACAACAAGACAACATAATAATTCCCCCCGAGTGCTACGTATCAGAGCGACACCGACTCGACTAATAGCAGCTATATACTCCGTCTTCATAACTTGCACGTTACCAATATATAGGTGACGGCGAAACAAGTAAAGGGTGAGATAATCCAAAACATATAATTAAAGGCATGATAAAATATATATATATATATATATATATTTATATATAGTTTCGGAATTATAAAGGGAATAGATTAGTAAGTGCACTCAATGCATATTCAAAACTCACTTACTCTTATCGTCATTCTAATGTGTATAAATTACACTTATCGCCATAACCTCTTCACAACAACACATAAACTTCCATTACCACAAGAATCACCCCAAGTTCACACGACACTAAGTCCATACAGAAATCATAAACAACAACATCAAACAACACTAATAACATAAACAACATAATTGAAATCATCACAAATTGGCTAAAGCCCATCGTCGCTGTTGGCATAAAAACCCATCATCACAAACATCATCACATCATATTTGCATTAAGCATTTCATCAAGTTAATTCATCGCAAAACAATATCATCCATCAATCAACAAAAACCCAACGCCAAACAAATCAAACATAAACATAACCGACTCCATGAGACACTACTATGTTATGCATGTGGTACCCATCGCTTTGTCCATAATTAGGGACACTAGGCATAAAGCCCATATTCGCTCGGCATAAAAGCCATCATCGCTTGGCATAAAAGCCCTCTTCGCTTATGAAATGTATGTGACTCGACAATAAAACAACACAACACAAAAAAACGTCATCATCGCTCATCCAAATTGGCATAAAGCCCAGATCGCCATAATTTATCCAAAACAAGATAAATATATCATCGCATCATAATTGCATTATGCAAACATCACTAATAAATTCATCAAAAGTCATGCATTCACAAATTGGAAGCATTTATTAACAACATCAATTTAATCATCACGTCATCATGTACAAAAACATATATCATCGCATTGCATATCAATAAGTATTCATTAATAAATACACCGTCGCAAATCTTACGTTTATTCACACCGCATCATTATCAATTAATTCACTAAATTCCGAAAACGGGAAAATAGTCAAACACCTATAATCGTCGCGAAAACCATTCCTAATAACCGGTATTAATCATAATCGTCAATGTCGAAATCGGAATGTCCATACGTGCCTTAAATCTACTAAAACACAGTCCGATTCAATTTTACCGTAAATTGGCCTATTTCGGGTCGTCTCGTAAAAACTCGTAATTTCTAAAAACTAACCTCACTACTACATTCTACACGTCAAACTTAGGTAGCATGTCAATTTTCGTTGAATTTGGAGCAACTTGCTCCGTCGTCGAATTTACCGAAATCGAAAAATCAGAACATAATCGGGTTCTAAATTTAATCGGATAACTTATACCCTAATTATATTTTATTAATACTACCTAGTAGTATAAGAAATTGGGGAACTGATAAGAAACAGAAACAAACTTATGCAGAAGGAAAGTTCTGTAGAAAACAGAAAATTCATGCAAACAACAAAATTGGAAAATACAGAAAATGTTCCCCCCTTCAAGCTACAAGGGACGTGCGTCCTGTTGCACCCCAAAATTTTCCCTCCTATCTCGATTTTATCTGGCTTAGGCTTCACATTCATGTGCATACGCTTCCATTAGATCATTGCATTAAACAGTCATTCATTCATCGCATATGCATCATTTCGTCGTATTTAAATTGACCAAAAGTTAGTTTAAATCGATGTCTGAATTGTTTTATAGTTATAAAATATCCGATATTTCACTTCATTCATTTTTATCTTCTTACCTGTTTATTGCATCGTTTTAAGTTGATTATATGTCGATGATATCAATATTTCGATTTTACAAACAGACTGCTAAAAGCGATTCGACAGTGTACGAAAATTAGTGGGAAAAATATTTCAAACTTTCGCCTCTAACTCACTGCTTTATGAATCTACGTGTCGCGCAGATCATGAAGATGTGATCTCTCTAATTTTGCGATACATTTCGAAGTTTTTGTTTTTAACCGTAAGTGTTTTAAAATCAGGTATTCTTCATTATCGTTTTATCTCAATTTTAATTATTTCAATAATTTTTCTTTAATCTATTAAACCCGCAGTTTATTTTAATATGTTCATTTAATTTTTTTCGGATAATTATTGTCCGAACTTTTGCCATTTTTAACAATTTTAAGTGTCTAATTTTTATCTCTAAAAATTAAAACAAAAATATGTGTGAATAGATTATTTTTTATCTTTTGGGCTTTGAAGTCCATTTTATCAAAAGGGGTATTTTAGGCATTATCAAAAATTGCTAGACCTAATTTTGGGTATATATATGTGTCATGTTACTGTTCAAAGGGGGAGAAGAAAAACAACAACAGAAAAGGAGGCGGAGTGGTTTTGTTTATATCAAAAAATAAGCTATTGTTTTGTCCATCAACACACCCTTACTCAATGTAACCCTTCATCTCTATCCGCCTTTACTCCATTCAAACATCATCATCGGCCAACACTCCCTCTGTTCACTATCCGTAACCTCACAAAATCCCCTCCCTGTTTCCTACTCCACCATCCTCTCAAAACACATCTCACTGCCAGCATCACTAACCTACAGCCATTCACTCCATCAACTCCGTCTAACCTCACCTTCTTCCAAACACCATTCTGCCTTCATCGCTCCAAACTCCCGCCGTTTCCTCCTCCAACACACCGGTCTGCCGTCTTCGGCGTTCTCCAGAACCTACCGTCACCCATCACACCATCTTCATCACTCGCGAAACCCCAACCGTAACACTCCTCCAACTTTTCACTCTTTCCTTCAGCCGCCGCCGTCTTCCTTCTCCTCACGATTTCATCATCACCGTAAAACCACCAGTTTCCAGTAACCCTCTGTTTCCTTCATTCCAGCCGGTTCACCTTCCCTGTCGCTGCTACAACCTCCAAACAACAACCTTCGCCTTTGTTCAACGCTCGCACAACAACAACATTGTCAACCAAAGTAACATCCTCACACTCTCCGCCGTGTCTCACTGCTCTGCTACGAACAACAAATCCCGGCCGGCCAGTGCTAGCTCCACCACCGGTTTTCAACAATTCTGCGTCTTTTCGGTAAGTTCGATATCTCGCTACTCGCATTAGAATTATTATGATGTGGAAATTGTTGTGAAACGCATGGTATTAGTAGCAGCCAATGTGCAATTGTTTTTAATTGTTATGATACGATTCCGTTTCATATTTTATGGCATGAGCTTCGCATTTGGTTAGAAACATTAGCATATGCAAGTGATTTACTTATTTCAATCTGTGTCGAAACCTTGACGTGTATAGCCTGTGTCATTAATGTTAAGCTTGTTTGGTTTTAGTATCATGTGAAAAATTGTGGTAAGTTCTTATTTCGCGTTAACTGTTATCTTGCTTCTTTTTAACAGATTAAATTGTTGTGCCGTTGTAAATCGATGTTAAACTTTGGCTGAATCTTGAATGTGTCAGAACACCTTGAGGTTATTTGATACTATGTTAGTGGTTTTGTTTTAAGTTCAATTGAAGTTGTTAAATGATATTCGAGTTTGGTTTTGATGAAAGTTTAATGATGATGCCGTGTTTATTCACGGGTAAATCTAACCGAGAAACCGTGGGGGCAGCCACTTAGTTTCCGTCATTGCAATGTTTATTTTGTTCATTTTTTATTCAAAAGAGATTTTAATACAATTCAAGTTTGAATTCAAAGGTTAATTGATGACGGAATCATTTTTATTATATTTTTACTAGTTGTGAATGATATTCGTATCCGATTCGATGATGGTCTGATTTCGTTGCGTTTACTTTTGCATGATATGACCGAGAACCTATTGGTGATGCCTTTGAATTCTTTTTGTGTCGAATGCTTGTTTGAAACGAGTTTATGGAGCATAATTGAATATATGTAGTGGCTGCCCCGAATTCGGTTTATTTGTTAAAACTTGATTGTCGAGTTTGATTTCATGACATATTGATATGAATCAATTCGAATGAATGGTTAATGTTGTTATAATTACATTTCAATTTGAATTTGAAAGATGGAATCTTGGTTGCAATGACAATGGTGTTTCGATAGTTTAATTGATTTAAGTGGAATTTTTGAGTGGTTCTTAATATAACGTAGTTGCTGCCCGGTTTGGTAAATGTTTGAATATATACAAGTTGGTTGACGATTCGTGGTTGATTAAGTTTGTCTTAACACTTGTTTGCGTTTGCCTTTGAGTTTATGCAGTTTTGATCGATATTTTGAGTGTTTCTTAAGACAACGTAGTTGCTGCCCGGATTTGGTTTAGAGGTTTAGCGGTCTATTTTGAACTCGATTTCTCCTTTTACAACTTGAATTTCATCTTCTTGTTTCATTTATGGTTGGAAAACTGTGTTTACTTTTGAGTCCACTTGATCTTGAGTGTGTTTTACATAATGGTAACATGCTGATTTTTGTATTTCCGTTCAGCATTCATTTATTCGCTTGGATATCACTCATTTGTTCACGTTGCATCATACATGTTTCATTTCGATTCTTGTTATTACTTGTTTATGCATGTATAGTGATTTTAATGGTGAATCTTGCCTACTAACACTTGTTCTAATTATTTATTGCCATTTCATTTCGATTTTATCCCACACTAATGCTACTAACGAGTTTGCTACTTGTGAAGATCTTCAAGGATTATTCAGAACACTCGCTTCCAATTAGTGCATCCACACTTGCCTTAGCATTTTAAACGTTGAATTACTATTTCTATTAGTATTTTGATATTTTGTGGTGCATATTTAATTTTATAGATATAAATACTTAGTATTTTTACTTTTTATTTATTTTTGTAAATATAATTATATATAGTATTTTTATTTTATATTAGATATTGCAAATATAATTATACATAATACTCTTGATTCTACTTTGCTATTTTCATTTGTAAATAAAATTATACTATAATATACCGATTGCCTTAGAACGATCTCTATATAAATCTATTCTAATTAATCTAGTAAAATATAGTAATTGATGCTTGAGCATTTCAACTTTCTCCGCATATGCTTTGTTTGTATATCATGTAATGTAGGGACTCTTATCTCACATTCATTTGACGAGTCAAGTTGTATCCAATCTTGAAGACTACTTGAAGCGCATTGCAATTTATTTGATTATTCAAAATTAATTCGATTTGGTTGTAATAGCTTAGGATTTATTTCCTTGTGTATTCTAGTTACCGTTTAATTACGCGTTATCATATTAGAACACATAGCCTCCTCTTGGGCTCCTCATCAAGAAGCAGGTAAACATACACAATGCACACTTGCACACATTTATAGTTTGGTCCTGGGCTTTTCTACAGCGACAACTATTCGATCGATTGTTCCAATCGGTCGTTTAGAATACTAGTGTCACGCTAGTCCCACTTTTAGGAGCATACATAAAGCCACTTTGTATGGGCTCGCTTGTTTTCCTAATAACCCCTAAAACACTTTCAAATTAAATTAATTAATTGAATTTGTTTTCAAAAAATCAATTTCTCTACAAAAAACAAAAAAACATAGTGATATGGTATCTAATTAAATTGTTAGAGGTTCGCCCGACGATTTAATTAAAATGTAAAGTATTTGGGCCATTAGAGGGTAACCCAATGACTTAAATACTTTATTCCATAACACTTAATAAAAGTGAACTTTGTTTCACCTCACTCTTTTCATAATAAAGATTTTGGATGAGAGATGATTGGTTGACCTCAATCACCAATCTCGAGTATCGAATCGTTAGAGGATATCCCAACGTTTTGGTACTTGTCATCCACAATTAAAATCAATCAAACCCATAAAACACTTTCAAATTAAATTAATTAATTGAATTTGTTTTCAAAAAATCAATTTTTCTATAAAACAAAAAAACATAGTGCTATGGTATTTAATTAAATTGTTAGAGGTTAGCCCGACGATTTAGTTAAAATGTAAAGTATTTGGGCCATTAGAGGGTAACCCAATGACTTAAATACTTTATTCCATACACTTAATAAAAGTGAACTTTGTTTCACCTCACTCCTTTCATAATAAAGATTTTGGATGAGAGATGATCGGTTGACTTCAATCACCAATCTCGAGTATCGAATCGTTAGAGGACATCCCAACGTTTTGGTACTTGTCATCTACAATTAAAATCAATCCAACCCATTCATATCCTTTTTCGCTCATATGCGATTATCAAAATCAAAAACATTTCCTTCTAAAATCAACACAACCAATCCAAGACGTTTTCAACAAGAACTACGGAGTTTTGACTTTCCCATTGCACGAGGGAATACGTAGGCACGCGGTTTTGAAACCGTGTCAAACTCAAAATAATAATAAACAAATCCCGTTTTCTTCTTTCTTATTCACAATTTAAAAATTAGCGATTACACACACAAACACATTTCGAACTAAATGGGTCCCATCGAGTACGATGGACGTAAGGGGTGCTAATACCTTCCCCTTGCGTAACCGACTCCCGAATCCATCCTTTTGGTCTTGTAGACCGCCTTATCCAAATTTTGTGGGTTTTATCTATATTTCCCCGTTCTTTCTAGAACAAATAAAATTAGGTGGCGATTTCATTGTTTGTTTGAAAATTCATTTAAATGATTTTTTGAAAATCGAGTTGCTTCACGTCCCAGCCAACAAAACAAATGGAGGCCAGGGCCTCAGATTGGGGGACGTCCGCCCCTCCTCCTGAGGTGGGCGCCTTCCCCCTTGGATCATGGCAAAACGTCTTCTTCCTCAAAAATGAACACGCAGTGCATTTTTACAGTTTCTTCATTTTTTTTCTTGTTTTTCTTATACAGTTTGTATTTTCAAATTCAATACTCCTATTTTCTTCAATCTAGCAATGAAAATATCCCATAATCTCTACTCCTATTTCAACTCTTCTAATCTATTTCAATCAACAATCAACCAACCCTATAACCCCATTATCAATTTTTCCCCAATCCAAACTAAAATTACCAAACCCTAACTATATGGATGGAGAAATCAAACCCCTTACCTCTAGTTTGGATAATCCATGGTGATGCTACAAAGCTCAACCTCAAGCTTCCTCTCTTGCTCTCTTGCTCTACTTCTCTCCTTCTTCTTCTTCTTCTTTCCAAAATCCTCTCTTCTTCTCTCTAGTTTCTATTTTGGTTGTGTTCACAATGGAAAGAAAAAGGAAAGAAAGTGGTTTTTATAAGTTGTTTCCTACTAGTAAGCCAAGTTTTCATGTTTGGTTTTGGTATTTTTGAATGGAAGGAAAATGAGGAGAATTGATTTGTAATGGTATTTTCCCTACTAGTAAACTTAAGGGTGCAAACCCAATTCAACATACTTAATCCTCACACCCTCAACTTAATAAATTAATTAACACCTTAATAATATCTAATAATATTATTAACTCAATTAATTAAAATATTTTCAGGGAATTAAATACCGGGTCCGAATAATATTTTACCGGACCGAACGGAACGTCGCCAAGTATATTAATAGATATATCAATTAATATAAATATTCTCGTCGCAAGATAAATATCGATCGGTAAATCGAAAATATTAATATAATATAATATTAAATAAAACGGGCGTTACAGTGCTGCTTAGCGGTTTGCCTAACCACTCATGACCTATGCAGGAACAAAAATAAACACACGACCTGAAGCGCCTCCCTATGCACGGAAGAGGACTCTAAACAAACCAAACACAATTAGCAAACAAAATCTCCCTAAACGGGTCTTTAAGTAAACCAGAGGGGTTCCTAAACATGCTCCAACTATGGAATCCCCATCATGCATCTTTTTATTCCTACTTCTCATGGAAAAAGAAAGCGGTAAAACCCTACTTCTCATGCTCTCTAAAAAAGCGGTAAAAGAATGCGATAAGAAGGTATAGCAAATACCACACAGATAACAATTCGTAAGCAATAGCAAGCTAAGTAATACTCCAGAAAACTTCGAGTACTACTGTCAATCAACAAAGAAACCAGTGAGTAATGCGCAAAGGCATCAAAGCATGATCGGGATGTGCGTTTGTACACATCCGATGTGAATAAACCTGCAAGATATTGTAATCCATACAATACAGATAAGAGAGTGCATGTTCGTATGCAAATAGGTATCATAATGTGCGTTCATAGACATTCAAGTCAAACAAACTTGCAAGAAATCACAACTAGACAATAGGGTGTGCGTTTGTATGCAGACAAGCATTAGAATGTGGGTTCATACACATTCAAATCAAATGAACTTGCAAGAAATCACAACCAAAAAATAGGATGCGCGTTCGTACGCAAACAAGAATCAAAATATGCGTTCGTACATATTCGGAACAAAGTACACTTGCAAGAAAGGTATAAATCCAAACAAAACAATAGGATACGCGTTTCTACGTAAACAAGGTATTAGAATGTGTGTTCGTACACATTCGAAACAAAATACACCTGCAAGAAAAGTGAAAACCCAACAAGAAGACAGTAGGACGCGCGTTCGTACACAAACAAGCAATAGAATGTGTGTTCGTACACATTTAAAACAATTGGATAACCTGTAAGAAAGGTGTAAATCCAAACAAATAATAGGATGCGCGTTCGTATGCAAACAAGCATTAGAATGTACGCTCGTACACATTCAAACCAAATAAACCTGCAAGAAAGGATAAAACCCCAAGCAAGCAGACAATAGAGTGCACACGCATATGTTCAAGCATAAGATAAGGATGCTACATGTCCAAATCTCAAGTAAAAATGCTCAATGTACCTCGCACATGAAATAAAGTGTCAGAATTAACAAAGCAAGTGCTAAAAATTAAGCACCGAATGCAAAACCGATTGTATATATGATAATAAACCAGTATAAGCATCTATGAAGTGAAATAAAATCACAAAAATCGGCTTGGGAAAGCACTTTTCCGAAATCAGTGAAAAAGTCAACTTCTCATAATCGATTAAGAATCACATGGTTGCTTGCAAAAACATCAACGGATTCAAAAATATGGTCGGTTTTAATTAATTCCGAGTGAAAGTGACATTTTTCAAACCTTAAAGTGACGGGGAAGCAACTCCATTTAGGCACGTTGCACTTGAAATTTGGTTCCTAAACCTTCAAAAATGGTTTTAGAACGTGCCAAAATGTTGGAGACAACTATTGTTACTTTGGACTTCTGAGGAAAAGTGAGTTCCGATGCACAAAAACGCTAAAAAATGCTTATAGAACAACAAAATTCATGTATCAAATTAAGTTCCAATTCACTTTTTGTTTGGTTTTTAGATGAGAAGTAAAATATAATTTAATTCATGTACATGAGATAATCAAACCAAAACAAAATAACATGCAAGTTATGGACAAGATGCAATGTTGCTTGAGTGAAAATAAATGCAAAAATATGCATGAAAATACATGTTCATTTACATTTTCATGGTGCTTATGTATGAGTAAAATACGAATGAATGATATGAAATATGTTCAATGCATGGTCAATACAAACTTCACCCAAGAATGATGCAAAGTGTGTATCAAATTCAAATAAAGTCAAGAATGTGATGTGTTATGGTGTTGTGATTTCATAGAAGCATGCAAGTGTCATCAGTACATGAAAAAGTGTGTGAAAATGTGACTCCGGCACACTTTATTGTCATTAAAATCAAACACCGACACATAAACTTGATTCAATTATTCAAGAGGCTTGTATGTCAATGCATGAGCATACAAAATGCAAACTAAATGGAAACCTAAATGCATATGTACAATGCAAATGCTACTTACAAGCCAAAATACACCTAAAACTACATTTCGACACAATTACGCATTCAAAAAAAAGTCTTATTTCACATGAATCAAACTCAAGTTATTAACCTAAATGTTATCTAGTGCATGAGCATGCGATAGGTGATGCAAAAGTTCAATTAAAGTGACTTAAATGCAAAGAAAATTGATCGGTTCATCTCAAAATAAATTCCAAAGAATAAAAAACTTCTCTTAAATGGTAAGTAATTGGCTCTGGACTTGTAAATGAAAGTCGGAGAAGACTTTGATACGAAATTTTAGCCACCGGCCCCACTCAGTTTCAATGTTCCAGGTAGGAGTTATGAACTTCATAACGAGCCGAGAACACGGCACATCACTAAAATTCAGTTTATTCCACTTGAAAGATCAATTTCCTCGAGGACTTTCTTCACACAATTTTCTTCCGACTTGCTAAAGAAAGTTGTATATAATATTGAGAGGGACTTTCCAGTCAAAAATCGTCAGAAAATACCTGACGAGTTGAGAGTTATGCCTTCCGGAGCGCCCGAAACGCATCAAATAAAATCTTTTTCTTGACGAAACAGCCTCCGATCTGAACGGATGAACTCAAGTACATATTGAAATGATCCCAATGTCTATGGAACCAAACCAAAATAGCTTTCTAACCAAAAAACTTGCATCAAGCAAACAAACCGAAAATTATCAATATCGGACTCGAAATGATCTAAGATAGGCGAAACGCACAGTTTCTTTTGCAGATCGAGATACTTAGAACCTGGTGACCATATAGTCAATGATATGTATGTACATGCATGTATGTCTATGATGATGTAATTATAAGCCAGAAATACCAAAATGAAAAGGGTAAATTTTGGGGTACAACACACATTAGTACCAAGTGTGATAAGCCAAAGAAGGAGCAAGCTAGAGGAAAAGTGTTTGCATTGTCTGGTGCTGAGACCGCTGTTGAGGATAGAATAATCTGAGGTACGTGCTTTATTAATGGTACACCTTTGGTAGCTATCATTGATACTGGTGCAACACATTCTTTTATTTCTTCGGATTATGTTAAGAGGTTGAATCTTGAATTATCTGATATGCATGGAAATATGATTATCAATACTCCTGCTATGGGTTATGTGTGTACTTATTTTGCATGTTTGAATTGTCCGTTTGAGTATTTTTGGTAGTTATTTTCATATGGATTTAGTTTGTCTTCCGTTAGATCAATTTGATGTGATTCTTGGTATGAATTGGTTGGAATACAATTATGTTTTTATCAATTGTTTTGACAAGTCGGTTATGTTTCTTGATTCTGGTGTTGAGAGGGATTTATTTTTATCCCCTAAGTAAGTGGATGAATCTTTGAAAGATGGTGTTGTGTTGTTTGCTTTGTTGGCATCGTTGGATCTCGGTGAGAAACAAACTATGGGTGAATTTCCTATTGTCCGTGATTTTCCTGAGGTATTTCCTAAAGATGTAAGTGATTTTCCGCTAGAGCCTGAATTTGAGTTTTTGATTGATTTAATTCCTGAAACTAGTCCTGTTTCGATGGCTCTGTATCGGATGTCTGCTTCTGAGTTGAAAGAGTTGAAGAGTCAACTTGAGGATTTGCTTGATAAGAGGTTTATTCGTCCGAGTATATCGCTGTGGGGTGCACCTGTTTTGTTGGTTAAGAAGAAAGAAGGTTTTATGAGGTTGTGTGTTAATTATAGACAACTGAACAAGGTGACTATTAAGAACAAGTATCCACTTCCGAGGATTGATGATTTGATGGATCAGTTGGTTGGTGCTTGTATTTTCAGTAAGATTGATTTGAAGTCTGGGTCTCATCAAATTCGTGTGAAAGCTGAGGATATTTAGAAAACTGCTTTTAGGACAAGGTATGGTCACTATGAGTATTCTGTAATGCCATTCGGTGTGAATAATGCTCCTGGTGTGTTTATGGAATATGTGGATCATATTTTTCATGAGTATCTGGACAATTTTGTTGTTGTGTTCATTGATGATATTTTGATTTATTCCAAGAGTGAAGAAGATCATGTTGATCATTTGAGAATTGTGTTATCTGTGCTGAAAGAGAAGAAGTTGTATGATAATCTTTTTAAGTTTGAGTTTTGGTTGAAATAAGTGAGTTTTCTTGGGCATGTGATTTCAAGTGGTGGTACTTCTGTGGATTCGTCGAAGATTGAGGTTGTATCTCAATGGGAAGCTCTGAAATTTGTTTCTAAGATTAGAAGTTTTCTTGGTTTGGCTGGATATTATAGTAAGTTCCTTGAAGGTTTTTCTAAGTTGGCGTTACCTTTGATGCGTTGACAAGGAAAGGTTAAGCTTTTATTTAGACTTTCCAATGTGAAGCTAATTTTCAAGAGCTTAAGAGAAGGTTGACAACCGCTCATATTTTGATTTTGCCTAATCCAGCAGAACCATTTGTGGTATATTGTGATTCTTATTTGATGGGATTGAGAGGTTTGTTAATGCAGAATAGGCAAGTGGTAGCTTATGCTTCAAGGAAACTTAAAGTTCATGAGAGAAATTATCCGACGAATGATTTAAAGTTGGCCGTAATTGTGTTTGTTTTGAAGATTTGGAGGCATTTATTTTTTGGTTCGATATTTGAGGTGTTTAGTGATCATAAGAGTTTGAAGTATTTGTTTGATCAGAAAGAGTTGAATATGAGGAAAAGAAGATGGTTGGAGTTCTTGAAGGATTATGATTTTGGTTTGAATTATCATCTGGGTAAAGCGAATGTTGTAGATGATGCTTTGAGTAGGAAGTCTTTGTATATGTCGATGTTGATGGTGTGAGAGTTTGATTTACTTGAGCAATTTTGAGATTTGAGTTTGGTTTGTGAAGCGTCTTCTTCATGTGTTAATCTTTGTATATTGAAGCTTACTAGTGGTATTTTGGATGAGATTTGAGAAGGTCGGAAATCTGATTTGGTTTTTGTGGATAAGTTGACGTTGATCAATCAAGGTCGAGGTGGTGATTTTAGATTTGATGAGAATGGTATCATGAAGTGTCGTGATAGAGTTTGTATTCCTGATGTTGGAGATTTGAGGAAGAGAATTCTTGATGAAGGACATCGTAGTTATATGAGTATTCATCCTGGTGCTACTAAGATGTTTCAAGATTTGAGGAAGTTATTTTGGTGGTTAGGTATGAAGAAGTATATTGCATAGTTTGTGTATTCTTGTTTGATCTGTCATAAGTCTAAGATTAAACATCATAAATCGTCTGGGTTGGTAAAGCCGTTATCCATTCTTGAGTGGAAGTGGGATATCATTTCTATGGATTTTGTTTCTGGTTTTCCGAGGACTCCGAGTAGTCATGATGTTGTTTGGGTTATTGTGGATAGATTGACAAAATATGCTCACCTTATTCCCATTTTGATAGATTATCCTATGGAAAAGTTTGCTAAGTTGTATATTGATAAAGTTGTGAGTTTGCATGGTGTTCCGTCGAGTATTATTTCCGATAGAGATCTGAGGTTTACTTCGCATTTTTTGGAAGGTTTGGAAGATGCTTTGGGTACTAAGTTGCATTCGAGTTCGACATATCATCCGCAGACCGATGGTCAGACTTAAAGGACGATTCAATTGCTTAAGGATCTTTTGAGAGCTTGTGTTTTAGAGCAAGGAGGTGTTTGGGATAGTTATTTTCCTTTGATTGAGTTTACCTATAACAATAGTTTCCATTCAAGTATTGGAATGGCATCGTTTGAGGCTTTGTATGGACGAAGGTGTAGGACGCCTTTGTGTTGGTATGAATCTGGTGGGAGTATTGCGGTTGGACCTGAGATAGTTCAATAGACTACATATAAGATTACGATGATTCGAGAGAAGATGAAGATTGCCCATGGTCGTCAGAAGAGTTACCATGATAAGAGAAGGAAGGATCTTAGCGAGAAAGGAGATCATGTATTTTTTAGAGTTACTCCTGTAACTGGTGTTGGTAGAGCTTTGAAGTCACGTAAATTAACTTCGCGTTTTATTGGTCCTTATCAGATTGTTGAGAAAGTAGGTGAACTGGCTTATTAGATACATTTTCTAACGAAGGGTAAGAATGAAAGTGCTTAAACATATTTCATTCTTAGTTAGGTAGTAGATGAAAAAATGCTTCCTATAATATGTTAAAGGTCACATGACTTATAATATTATAGGACGAGAATTTTACACACAACCAAATAATATAATTCCTTCTTTTATAGGTTGAAATCAACAAAAACAATTTTACTAAGATTGAAATGAAAATAAATAATGCATAAAACAATTTCACAAATATTGAAATGAAAAAAAATACTACAATACACAAAATATTCCACCGTCACTTGCTAATCTTCATGATGTGTTCCATGTATCTCAATTGAGGAAATATATGGCGGATATGTCTCATGTTGTTCCGTTAGATGATGTGCAAGTAAGAGATAATTTGACGGTTGAAACATCACTTATGCGTATTGAGGATAGAAGAGTAAAGCAACTCCGAGGTAAGGAAATCGCTTTGGTGAAAGTGGTTTGGGGAGGTCCCGCTGATGGTAATGTAACTTGAGAGCTTGAGAGTCAGATGAAGGATTCATATCCTGAGTTGTTCGTTTGAGGTAATTTTCGAGGATAAAAATATTTTAAGTGGGGGATAGTTGTAACATCCCAAATTTTAATAGTTATTTATTAATTATTATTATTTATTATATTATATAATAATTAATTAAGTAGTGTGAATTGGTGAATAATTGTATTATTTGATTATGTGTGTTATCTGGATAATAAGGAGAAGTTCCTGCAAGATCAAATTTTAAGATGCACATATTCAGGGGAGCTATGTTCAAGACAATAAACAAATACTTTGAATATTTTGCCATCATCAAAAAGAGAGAGTATGTGAATGCACTGTCCTTTTAGATAATTTTAATGATGTCAAAACTAGGTAGTATTTGTACATTGGACCTTAGTCTCTAATCTAAATGCTCATTTTCATATTAGAACACTTAAAATCGTGTTAGAGGAGTTTTACAAGTTAAAAATCAAGTTCTATGTGAAAACTAGTCTATGTGTAAACACATAAGGTTTTCAGGTTGGTACGTAGAAGCCTCTGTTCAATATGTGTCAACACATAAGATTTTTCAAGTTGACACATAAAAGCCTTTGTTCAGTATGTGTCAACACATAAGATTTTCAGATTGACACGTAAAAGCCAATGTCCACTATGTGTCGACACATAAATGTTTCAGGTCGACACATAGACAACAAAATTTTTCTATAGGTTGAAACATATGTCCTACAAGTCGACATACTGAATGTTTTGGAAAATACAATTCTCTGTCCATTTCAGGTTGACACATAGAAGAAAAATTGCTCCTATAGGTCAACACATAAAGTTTATAGGTTGACGCATACTGTTTTATTTTTCAAAAATTTGTAAAACTTTCTAATAAGTTTTTCTGTTATTACTTTGTAACACACACTTATATATATATATATATATATATATATATATATATATATATATATATATATATATATATATATATATAAATTAAATTAATTTAATATGAGTTTTTAAATGACAAAATATTTAGATTATTTTGGTAATTTTGGGTCACAATGGTTTGCAATTTGGATTCAGACGAGTGAAAGCTTTGAAGAATGTGGGTTGTGTCAAAGGAGTAACGATGATTGTAGGATCAAATTGGAAGTATTGAGTTATTTGATCGAGCTCAAGATCAAGATCAAGAGAAGAGAAGAATATATGATCAACATTTAATATAGAGTTTGGAGAATTGAATTGCTACTTTTTCTCTTGTAAACAATAATTTGCGAATGTTAGTTTTCAATATCAATTCCATTGAATTAAGGGTAGATAAACCCATAGTGAGGCCAATTGGAGAACTGTCTATAAAAATATCTCCCTCCCTCCCTCCCCCCTCTCTCTCTCTCTCTCTCTCTCTCTCTCTCTCATTTACTTGCAAATTATGAAACCATTGACTGCATATAAGAGTGCAATTGATTTCTCATTTAAACATAATCAAAGAATCCAAGTGTTCGACAGTGAGGCCAATTGGAGAACTGTCTATTTCCTCCCTCTCTCTCTCTCTCTCTCTCTCTCTCTCTCTCTCTCTCTCTCTCTCTCTCTCTCTCTCATTTACTTGCAAATTATGAAACCATTGACTGCATATAAGAGTACAATTGATTTCTCATTTAAACATAATCAAAGAATCCAAGTGTTCGACAAATTGCTTAAGTCAATTTTTGTTTAACAACATTTCATTAAAAATCGATTATCATTGTGTGATTTTATTCAAATATTATTGTTGAAAATATATTGATTAATTTTCTCATAAATTAAATACATTCATTACAGTTTAACGCATATTCAATTTTTTTAATAATTGTTCAGATAGATAATTATCGATCCAAAATAATTTCTACTCGCCATAATAAAATAAAAGTTTTAAAATAACTTTTAAACAAGAAAATTTTATTAACGATGTATTCCCCCTCTAGATTATGGTTATCCTCTTACAACCCAATCCATTAGCCCAACATATATTATCTATGAAAGCCAACATAAGTTTTATCCATCTAATTTTATTAGAGAAAATAAATATGACATGTATGATGATGAGGTATATAGGAATCGATATCATTTTCAAAGGGAGACTTATGAATATTTGATGGAAGCTCCTCATTGGTTGGTGAGCCACAACCATCACCGTTTACCCCATATTTTCATGCAACAAATCAGCCTTTTCTCATTCATAAACAAGCATACTTACATAACCCTACCCTACCCCTTTATATGCGGATAAGTTTTTTTTTTTTTTAATTTTTCACAAATCATTTTCACTACCTTTTACAAATTTGCACTGATTTTAAAAAAAAACTCCTAGATCAATTAGTGTTACGTTTAAAACAAGAGAAAAGAAATATAGTATGCATTTATAATTATAATTGTCACTTTTTTTTAAGATTTAAAAAACAAAAGAGGAAAAATCTAAAGTTCTAAATAAGAGAAAAACCTAAATTCAATTAATTCTAATCAATTCTTTGGTAATAATTTATAATCAAATTTTATTTAACTTTCAAGTTCTAGGAACTATAAGGGTTAAGAGAAAGAGAAAAAAAAGGGCAAAGAAATTAGCCTAAAGGGTCGATTAAGTTCCCTACAAGCATAAAAGCACAATGAAAACTTTGCTTAGAATAGAAAGAAATGTTTATTTATCACATTTTCAATTACATCTAAATCAAAACCCAAAAATCATGCTCATAAGATTAACCATGTACCTTTCTTTTCTTCAAATATTTCCATTATCCTAGCTATCCCATTTTTCTCATACCCCTTTTCACACTATTGATTTCAAATACTTCCTCTTTTTGTTCCTTTATTTCTTAACTAGATACTTAAATGTATTTCTAGTTTTGATCTCTTCTCATATTCTTATCATTTCATTTGCCCAAAATGAACTAAACTAATGAGTTTATTTATAAGTATTGCCTTTAAATGAAGTGTGCACTTTCATGTATAGCTTGAGCAAGGTACATTAGTATCGTAAGCACGTGTATTTTTGTACGTAAGTGTATGCAACATGTGTATTTTGCACACAATTAAAGAGAAATGTTTAATTTTATCTATTCAGATTTATAATCCTAAATTATCTAATAATTTTATATGTTCGTCCTATTTATATAATAAACAATATTATTTAAATAAAATAATATTATTTTTATTAATATCTATTTTAAAATTTATTTTATAACACAAATATTAAATTGTGTCATTAACTAATTTCACAATTATATTAACCACAAAGATATATGTCGTTAACTAACTATTTTACTTATAATTTATTAATCACTTTTACTATTTTATCTACTACTTAACTAAGAATGGAAGATGCTTAAGCACTTCCATTCTTACCCTTCGTTAGAAAAATAATTTGCACTAACAAATATCCTTTTTGGTAATTCAATAAATACAACAACTATCCAATAGAATTAATCCATTTTGCCAAGTGTCACAATCCTTTTCAAAAAGAAAAGGAGAGAAATCTTTGCCTGGATAATAGATCGTTCTCGGGTAATAACCAGTTTCACTTAGTATATCTTCTAATCTCATTCGTTTTTCATTATATTCCTCTCTCACACAATATATATCTTCTTGTCTCTCTCGTCTCTGCCTCCTTTTCATCTTCTTCTACAACTCCCTCGTCTTCGTTTCAACCATGTAAGTTTCATCTTCTTCCCCCTTCTTTATTCTTCATTAATTTTAGATTCAATTCTCCGTTTCTCTCTCTTGAAAACCCGAAATGTTTCCTTTCCATCTCTTTTCTTGCCTTTGCTCGTCTCTTTCTATCTAAACCCAAGAATCTCCACCTTCGCTGTCGGGAACTGAAGATGTCCATATTCATTTCATTCTTTCATATCTAGTTTCATCCCTTTTCATTTGAGGTATGATTTATGTTTATTGTTCTTTTATATTAGTTTGGTTCTTGAAAATATTTACCTATGTCTTGGATTTTTTTCATGGTGATGAAGTTGAATGAGATATGATTTTTTGGAACTTCTAAGTTGAATGAGATTTGTTTATGGATATTGTTTTATGATTTCTTTGTTTTTGTTGATTTGATGTTCAGAAAATTAAAATGTTGGTTTTGAATGGCTTACCGTTGCAGTTTGTGTGGAGAAACCATAAGATAGTAAACACCGTCACGTGACGAAGATGGATTCTCTAAGGGTTTTGAAGATAATATCATGTTTCAAAGCTTCTGAATTGCTACTTGAAATTCGAATTTCACAGAGAAGAAGATGGCATTTCTTACCGTGAGTGGGCACCTACAAATTATGCAACTCTGTTTGTCATTGTTTAATTTAGTTTTCTTTTCTGATTTTGATTTCTTTTCAATGCATGGAAGCACAGATTATTGGAGATTTTAATGGATGGAATGGTTCCAACCATCACATGGAAATGATCAGTTTGGCATGTGGATAATTAAGATCCATGATTTTGATGGAAATCCATCTATACCTCATAATTCAAGAGTTAAGTTCAGGTTCAAACATAGTGATGGAGTTTGGGTTGACCGAATTCCTACTTGGGTTAAATATGTCAATGTCGATCCTTACAGATTTGTTGCTCCCTACGATAGTGTCTACTGGGATTCATCACTTTCAGAAAGGTCATATAATACTATTATTCACATGTGTAGAATATCACCTGTATTGTTGTCTTAAGTAAAGAATTAAGCTCTGCATATGAAATATCAAATGCTAAACTGGAATCTAATCATCTTATGTATGCCTCAAATTAATCGGCTTTAAATAATGAAAATACTTTCTTTAGTTTTGGGATATTAATCTTTCCATCCGACCATAATTATTTGCCTCTTGTGTTATATGTAGCAGTTTCAAATAAGTTAACCATGTCTGAATAATTATACGTTTTGTAATCTACTTGGTATCGATGTTTTTTCACTCCACTCTTGATCAACTTTGGATGAAATTACCTCAGCTGTTTGTGCATCCTGTTGTTTGTTCTGCAGGTATCAGTTTAAACATCCTCGTCCACCAAAGCCCAAAGCTCTACGGATATTTCAGCTCATGTGAAAATGAGTAGTTTTGAGCCCCGCATAAACTCTTAAAGGGAATTTCCAGATGATATTTTGCCACATATTATATATGTTGTCTGCCTTTTCACGTGGATGTATATGAATTCATATAATTTATGTACATTTCAGTGGCAAACTCAGTTTTCATTTGTTTGTTCTTTTGTCATGGATTTAGCCATGACACTATGATAAATATATCTATAACAAGTTAGGATGAAATTGAGGTTTGTATGTTTGAGTTAGTTTATAATCCATAATCTTGCACTAATATTTTTTATAGTTACGTTTTTTATCGGCATTCCATAGTCTTGCACTAATATTTTTATAGTTACATTTTTTACCATGTTTTAACGAGGGTTGTCTCTTATCTGTGTTATTAGGAAGAGGATGTTTTGACATTACTTCGAGTTGATGAAATAGCTAAGAACAAATTGATACATAAAGATATTATTGATGTAGACTTAGAAGAGTTATGGTTTCCTGGATTGCATGTTGAAGATAGTGAATTGGCAGATGTCCAAACAGTCAGTGCAGGGAACAATCATGAGTGAAAGTACGATAGCTGAAGCATTGAGTAAGGTTGGTAGAAAAGGTGTTGTGATATATTGTGTAAACTTCTCCAATTATATGTGGTTCTCTCACCTTATTTTTCTATCAACATATTGCAAATAATGAGTTACATTTCAAAATTATGAGTCTACATCTTGCTTTTGAGACCAACGTGGGATCAAGAAAGTTGGCAGTAATAGAAGTGGATCTCTACCACCGGGATCATTTCCTGCCCATTATACATCACATTAGGCTTTATGAATACACACATCAAATTTATTTGGCTCAACTAATTAAATTGAGGTATGACACATTGAATATCAAACACTTATAATTTGAGCCTTAAAATTAGTTTTTGTTTAAGATATAAGTGATGTTATCCATTCGATTGTGCTGGTTTTTAAACTATATACGTTTGTTGGATTTTATCCATTTTTCCATGAATCAAATCAATGCATGAGGCAATAATTTTACAGAAGTATATCAATCAAAGCTGATGTAAGGCTAGGTTGTGCATAAGAAAAAGGCAATGAGAATGTATTGTTTTAATCATTTTTAGTGCAATTCATTCCTGCTGCAATGATATGTGTTTTTATTCTTCGGTGCCTCATTTATGCTTGCTTCAGGTTTTTATTCTTTGAGTGAGATATTCTTGATTTCAATTTTTCTTTATGTAATAGGATGTAGATTTTTGGTATGGAATTCATCCAAGGTTGGTTGTTGAATTCATCTTGTAGTTTTAATTTGATCTGAGTTAACTTTCGCAGTCATGGCTGTGAGCATTCACTCACAACTATAATTTACTATATCATACATTTTAAAATTGTCTGTAGGGGATTGAAATTTTGATGGATATACACGTTTTTGTTGTTCATCTAAATCCAAACTGTTGTGAAGAATGTTGGCATATGCATAGGAATGGGTGGGTAGAAAATGTTGATCGTATGGTTGTTGGATTTTGAGAAATTTTTTAAGAAGTTTGCCTTAAGATGGTGAGATAATTTATGCAGAAAAATAGAATGCGACTTTGTTCTGTAGCTAATTAAAAATCTCTTTTTATTCCTTAAGCTAAAGAGAGCTGCCATATGGATTTCATAGATTCTTTCAAAATATGCTTTGCAACTTCCCGTAAGATTTATGCCTACAAAATTCCATGCTTAGTCTTGTATTAAGAAACATGCTTCAATGTTGCAAAAGGAACCTTCCATTTTGATGGTGCGGTCCAAATTTTCAGCATTACATCATGATATTACATGAAAGTGTTGTTTGTATACCAACGCTGATTTTTTTATTTCTGACTAGACATATGTAATTAACTTAATGATAGTAAAAATTGCTCAATTCCTTTTAGTATGTTGTTTACATTTTAGTCTCAAAATGTTCATTATATTTTACTTGCTTTCATCCATACTGACTCGAGACTTGAGAGATAGGGCCCTGAAGGGAGACAATATCTGCATTTTCTTGTCGCATGGTTTAGGTCATGTTACAATATATGTAGTAGAAAATTTTGCTCAAAGTCTATTTGTAGTATCACTATTAAATTTGGTTGCTCAAAGTGTGTTTGTAGTGTTAATATTAAATTTTGCTCATAGTGTGTTTGTAGTGACATTATTAAAATCTAATGCCTTATTTACTCTATCAAAGTTTGTTATAGTCTTATTTGATTTTAGTCTCATCACATAACTTGTGCTATTACTGGTTCTTTTGAGTTCACTTAAACTTTGTAAAAAAAGTCATTGAAATCAATTACACAAGCAAAATTCTACCTCCTTTAAAACTAATAGAAATTATGCTGGAATGTAACTTTGGGATAGAATAAAAACAACATGCAACACTTCTTCTCTCAATCATTTATTCAACAAAGTTTTATATTTGGGATAGAATAAAAACAAGAAAGACACGCAACACTTCTCTCTCAATCAATCATCCAACAAAAAAATTTAATAACTCAAGCAATCAACGTTTTTTTCCAAAGAATGGTTATATTTGTTATTTTCATATCTATTTTCTATATCAATATAACATTTATATGAAAACTAATATTTAAATTTATTAATGCAGCAACTATTTACTTTCATTTTTTGGGTTAAATATATTTTTAACTACTCGCCTACTAATGTTTGTGAGGTAAAATAAGGGAGACTTTTCTTGATTGCTTTGAATTTTGTACGTGCTTAGTGCATTTTGATTACCATTAAAAAGTAAAGAACAACAACTGTAAAAAGATTTATGTCACAGTTTTCTATTTTGTAATTTGTAATACAATCCCTCTAAATTTTATTATTAAAATTATCAATTTATTATTATATTTTAAAGAAAAAATCAAAGTGGTATTTTTAAATTTTACTAACCCCTCTAAATTTTATCACTAGAATTTATTATTTTTATACTTTTTGCGTTTTAATTAATATAATATTTAACATTTATAAAATATTTAGTCATTAGTGATATCTATAAATATTTATAATTATTAGATATATTGGATTTACTATGTTATTGATTTGCTATATATTTATTTTTAAATATTTGCAGTTATTAGTAATTTTAATAACTATTATTTTTCAGCAGCGACCAAGCCTTATCAATGATTAAAGATATGAAAACATTTATTTTCCTTTTTGGGCATCATTTTTCTATTAGATACCAAAAAATATCTCTTTTTTGGGACAATTTATAAAACTTATTTTTTCAAGTCGGTGTTGACGTTAATATTATCCATGAATATAATATTTTGATCACAAAATGCTACTATTTCACATTTTATTACATACATATTATATCATTATAATTATAAATTTTACTTAAATTTGTAAATGATAGAACCCGTGCGGACACACGGGTCTTCTACTAGTTAACAAATAATATATATATATATATATATATATATATATATATATATATATATATATATATATATATATATATATATATATATATATCAAAATGAGTTTAAGGCCAAAAACCCTATATTTTATCTTGGTATTACGAGGTCATCCAACTTGTAACAAAACCAACCAAAATTCCGGTGGCCCATTCCAATGCAACTGTGCAGTTAACGGTTCTTCCCCTATTACTACGTGTAATACGGTGAACTGACTTTGAGATTTTTGTATCGCAAATGTGTGGATAGCAAGAGTCGCCACCGACTTTTCTTTTATCCAATTAAGGGAAGGTGAAAAGAACAGGAAAAGACCTTCGTTAGATTCTGAGTAAGGGAGAAGGTTATGAAAAGGGAAGGTATTAGCACCCCTTTCCATCTGTAGTTATCTACGGGCTCTTAGTTGCTCTTGGATCACGTTAAAATTATGCGTTCTGTGTGTTTGATAAAAATGTTTTGAAAAGGCATTTCGCTTTGACTTTGTAATGATTCATGTAGGAATGTATACAAAGTGTTTGAAAATGTTTCGTTTTGAAAAGAGTTTGAACTTTGACAAAAGTGTAAGGTGTGAAAAGTATTTGATTGAGCAAGCAACTAAAAGTCTTATTACCTACTCAGAATTGGTCGTTTTCGTGTTGTTTTACGTTCCTTTAGAAGAGTGTTATCCATACCATTAGTTGGTAGGTAACCCCATTCGTTGGATGTAGAAGGGACATTCGAAGGGACATCGGATGGTCATAGAAAGCAACTTGTAGGAAGTATCCTAGCACATTCGAAGGGACTATCATCATTTTTCGTAGCGACAATCGAGGTCAAGATCATGTATTCGTAGGCGACATCGTGGGTCTATGATCTTTGTATCGAAGGGACTATGATGATTTGTTTGTAGGCAACGATGCTAGGATACCTCTACGTTCGAGGGACTTGACCATTTGTATTCGTAAAGGCAACGAGAGAGAATTACCCTAAGGGGTGCATGTGTGAAAAGGGTGTGTCGATTCAGATGTTTTATCTTGGAATTATGAGTGATCTATGTCCAATTTTATCTTGCCATACACACGTAATTAATAGCAGTTTATAGGGTGCAGAAAGTAAATTGCGGAAATGTAAAGTGCGGGAAGATAAAGTCCTACGCTATTACATGGCTTTGGGGCAGTTACATAATAAGAGTGTGGAAAATAAAAGTCCTAATTAAACTATTACATCCCATAGGCAGTAACATAATTGAAAAAGAAAAGCAAGAAAAATCGTCCGAAATGTTACAACCTGTGAACAGATACATAATCGGAAAACAAGAGAAATTGCATAAGAAGAAATGTTAGTAAAAAGGATGATTTTTGAATGAGGAAAAAGGTTTTGGATTAGTAATGACATTAATATGATAAGATAATTTTTTGGTAATTTTCTGGATCGTTTTGGTAATTTAAAAACAATTAAAAGTCAAATTAATAATTAATTAGTAATTAAATAAAATATGCATGCAAAAATAACAATTTTAATGCTAAAAATTAAATAAGTATTTTTCTGATAATAATGCAAAAAAGAAATATTTTTGGAGCTTTTTAGATGCATGATAAAAAATATTGAAGATAAATTAAATTAGATAAAAATATTAAGAGAAAATAGAAAAAATATGTTAGTTTTTCAAAAGAGTAACAAAGAAAAGTCTTGCTAGGATTCGAACTGGTGACCTTTGAGAGAATCTTCAAGTCTGCTTGCCTTTACCACTAAGCCAACACGCATTTGGTGTTTAGAAACTGGAAACATCTGATTAAGTATGTAAACGTGTCCTGGATATGATTCATACAAAGTCAACACGCGTGGACCCCAACTGGAATGTATGGACGAATCAGGATGCTTCTTTTCGCCACGCCTGCTGTCAACCGGAGTCAACCGGTCAGCGACGCCGGAGCCCTAGCTCCGGTCATCTTCTCCAGTGAGTATCAACCTGAAAAACCTGCAAAACGTATCGTTTAAAGCAAAACAAAAGCCCAGATCGCCTAATTCGAACCTTGCGAGCACGATGGTGCTATCCTTTTCCCCTGAAACGACCTAGAACTCGTGTTTCGAAACTCACAGCTCTAAAAGCCCTAGCAATGGTATTCTGGGATTTCTACGTGGAAACTTACATGTAATGCATCAAATACACTCTAATGAATATCCTGAACTCAAATAAACACATGAAAATAGTTAGCAATGCATGAAATACAGGAATCGAAATTGAGAAAAATTCAAACCGGTGAGAGCTAGATAGCACGATTATGGATGATTTGGCTTCAAGTAAGGATTGGAGCGATCCACAGGAACCTCGAGGACACAATAGAATGCTCAAATTGGATTGAAAACGGCTGGAGAATGAAACACGATTTTCACAACTTTGAGAAATTTTTTGAAAATAAGGGTTGCTTGTATGGGCTAGGGTTTTCGTCCTTGGTCTTGTGCAATGTGTTGGGTATTTATAGAGTGAGGAATGAGAGCAAAAGGAAGGAAAAAAGATATGTCATTCAATCCAAAATAATTTCCTTTCAAATAAAATCAAATCTTTTGAAAATTTGATTTTCTCTTCCATATGAGAGCTAGCACGAATTTGGCAAGTCTTGTGGGCTATCTTGGACCTCAAGTTTGATAAAAATCCAATCCATTTGAAAATATACCTTGTTTTCATATTTTATTTAATTTAAATTTGAATTTAATGCTTTTAAATTCAAGAATAAATAAAAATAAATAAAAGGTGGTCGTGGCAAGGCATCAATAGGTCACAAATAATATTATGAACAAGTTAGGATCATAAAATTATAGGCCCATTTGGAAAAAATTGGATTTTGACAAATATCTCTCTTTGTGCAATTGTCCAAAAATGCCCAACTTGTGTAAGGCGTATTTTGCTCAATTTTCCACATTTTTGAGTGTTCTTGGACTTTTTAGAAAGCTCTAGGTGTCCTCTAAACAAAATCTTTGGTTTAATCTCAATTGGAGTTTCCATGCTCAATATAAATTCATTACAAAAAGTTGACTTTTTGTTGACTTTGAAAAGGACCTGTAATGTTTTGATCCATATCTTCAAAATGAAGCATTTTTTGACCATGCTTGTGAGACATGAAGTTGTAGAGAATTGAATTCCCTTCAAAATGAGAGGTGGTGGAAAATTATTTGAGAAAGTATGAAGAAGTTATGCTCAATCAAAGTTCAGTTGACTTTTCATTGGAAAACCCTAATTTGGAAAGTTTGACTTTTTAGCAAATCTTGAGTTTTCTTGATGAATCACGATCAACCCTTGATCAAATGATGAATGTAACTTCAAAATGAGGATGTTGATGAAAAATCATGAAGTTTGACTGTATGTTGACCACAGTTGACTTTTTTGTCCAATACAACTGATTTTCAACCATCTGAGCAATTGTCTGAGGAAACTTGACTTGCGAGGCTTGAAACTTGGCATGGAGAATATTTGAAGCATATGAGGAGGCATGATGACCATTGGAGATGTTGGAAGTCCATCTTGATTTGAGAATTTCCAAACCCTAGTTTGGGTTGATTGTCTAGGAGAGGGTTTGTCTGATCAACCCTTGAGGAATCCTTGAGTATGGATGTATGAAATGTTTTGAGAAGTAGGAGGGAAAATTTTGGGGTATGACAGTTTCCCCTGTTCAATCTTCTTGTACTGGAAGGGTTAGATTGGCAGGCGTGCCTTTCGTGACCTGGAGGTAGAAGATGATTGAACACTCGAGTACACCTGAAAATTTGCACTCGTTGTTGATTGGTGATGCGGGAATGGGCTTATAGATGCCATTTGGAGAAGCTGGAGATTTCGCTGGGGAATGAGTCGTACACTAGACTCAAGAACGTCGCCTAAAAAAGAGGATCGTCGGGGATGGGCTTAAGATGCCATCTGGAAAGATCGATGCTGGGGAGCGAGCCGTACGCTAGGCTCTGTAGATGTTCCTGAAAATAGAAAGGAGCGCGGAGATGGGCTTAAGATGCCTTCCGGAGAGAGTCGTACGTTAGACTTCGCGTTCATCTTTGAATGAAGTTATTAGTTTGTATTGATTTTTAATCAAATATGCAGCATTCTGAAGGTGGAGAGATGTCGACAAATAGTCGGAGATGGGCTTAAGATGCCATCCAAGGCAACTGAGTCGTACACTAGACTCTGTAGTTGCTGTTGATAATAAGAGAGAGTCAGAACAAATCTTCGTCTTGATTACTCTGAGAGGATAATAGTCGGCAAAATGTGGACAACTTCCCTGTTGTGCTTCGGGTATCGATCCAATGCCTGTTATCGGAGGATAACTTGTGATCGTTCGGATAGGGTTTCCCGTATGGCTTCGGGTATTAATCATGGATCTGTTGTCGGAGGACAACGTGGGCGGTCGTTCGGATAGGGTTTCCCGTCTGGCTTCGGGTATTAATCCTGGACCTGTTGTCGGAGGAAAACTAGGGTGGTCTTTCGGATAGGGTTTCCCGTCTGGCTTCGGGCATTAATCCTGAACCTGTCGTTTCAGAAGTGATTTTCACCTGTTTGGGAAAAACAAAAGAAACTTTGATAGAATATCGTTAGTCTTATGCAGATTATGATGCATGACAATGTGTATGAACGACATATGCACAAATTATGACTTTTATGAGTAATGTATGAATGGTAGATGTTGTGGTATTTCAAAACATATCCATCTTGAAGAAGATGTGGATATTCTGCTTGGGGATTCCTGACTTCTGTTGGGACGAAACGGATTGGAAACTCTGGAAAGACAACCTCGATTCCTCCGATGCACTATCTGACCAAGTCTTGAGCCTAGACATTGTTGAGGATGGTAGAGATCGAGAGACGCACTGCGGAGGATCTTGTGCATAGACCCTGCTAGGGGAAAAATTAGGAGGCACTCTACTGGGGATCTTGCGCATAGATCCTGCTGGAGAGCATTTGATAGTTGCTGGGAGACCGGGTTAGAAGGATCTGGAGCCCGTCGAAATCTCTGGCTGGGGAATAAAAGATGTAGGTTTCCTCCGATGCACTATCTAACCATGTTTCAAGTCTGGATACTGCTGCTGCCGGGGAGGTGATGATTGCTGAGAGATATTTTGCTGGGGATACCTCTGTTGGTGATGAATCGTTACTGCTTGGAGACTGATGTAACATGGCTTAGTTTGATTGGGATCACTGCTCGGGGACTAACGTGATGAAGCTTGGAATGTCGGGACTAGTGGAGGAAAATGCGTACTCCGTTGGGGAAATGATGAGTGACATCTCTGTGGGGATTGTACTCTGCAGGGGAACGTATTGGTGACTTTCGTCGTCATCTCAATTCCTGGAGCATGTAGTAATTATCCTTGTTCGTTCACTTTTCGCATGTTTGTAAATAAATTTTTATTGTCAGATGCATATAATCATTCAAAGCAAACGTTGGACTTTATGCAAACAACAATAGTGAAAATTGTAAAGAAAAAGAACTTGTATTAATTTGAAAGGTGGCGTATGGCCAAGTACACAAGAAAAGTAAAAAGCTATGCGGAAACAATCTCATTAAGTTTCAACTATGCTAGTACTCATATATTTCAACTATCTCATCTCCTTGTTGTCAGTAGAAAGTGAGTGAATTGATTTTCGCTATTTGAATCTTGAATGCTGATAGTAGTCTGCAGATAGGTGATCTGGACGAGACATAGCCGTACGCTTGAATCCCTAACTTTTGCCTAGACCGCCCTCTCGGGTTTTCAGTCTACCGGGATACCCTTTTTTGCCCAAGCCGCCTTTTCAGGTTTTCGACTTGCCAGGTGTACATGTTTTGTATATATCCTTAACTTTTTCCCGAACCCTTTTGGTTCGCCAGGATGCCCTTATTTTTGCCTAGGCCAGTCGACCTAGCGGGTCTCGTTCATGCATAGTATTTTTTGACTATGTCTGCGTTCACAGGGTGTGGGAAGTCTTCGCCATCCATGGTGCTAAGTATTATAGCTCCGCCGGAAAATACTGTCTTGACTACAAATGGTCCCTCATAGGTGGGAGTCCATTTGCCCCTGGGATCACCTTGTGGAAGAATGACGCGCTTGGCTACTAGATCACCGACTTGGTAGACTCGGTGCTTGACCTTCTAGTTAAATGCTCTAATCATTTGTTTCTGATAGATCTGTCCATGGCAGATGGATGCGAGTCGTTTTTCGTCAATCAAGTTAATCTGGTCAAGGCGGGTCTGGATCCAATTGTCTTCACCTAGCTCTGCATCCTAGAGGACTCTGGTTGAGAGTATCTGAACCCGATTGGTAGGACTGCCTCCATACCATATACAAGAGAGAAGGGGGTTGCCCCTGTTGATGTTCGTACTATAGTGCGATAACCATGAAGAGCAAATGGTAACATCTCATGCCAATCTTTGTAAGTCACTGTCATCCTCTGTATGATCTTTTTAATATTCTTATTGGCGGCTTCCAGTACGCCATTCATCTTAGGCCGATACGGGGAAGAATTATGATGCTTGATCTTGAACTGCGTGCAGAGTTTGGTGATCATCTTGTTGTTGAGATTAGAGCCGTTATCTGTGATAACCTTTTCAGGAGTGCCATACCGACAGATAAGATTATGTTTGATGAATCGAGCCACAACATTCTTGGTAACAGATGCGAACGAGGCTGCTTCTACCCACTTGGTGAAATAATCAATTGCCACAAGGATGAAACGATGTCCGTTGGAAGCAGTGGGCTTGATTTCTCCAATCATGTCAATGCCCCACATTGCAAAAGGCCAAGGAGCTGTTAGAATATTCAGAGGTACTGGAGGTACGTGCACTTTGTCTGCATAAACCTGGCATTTGTGACAAGATCGAGCATAGCGGTGACAATCAGCTTCCATGGTGGACCAATAGTAACCTGTTCTCAGAATCTTCTTAGCCATCGTATGTCCACCGGAGTGGGTACCAAATGCGCCTTCGTGTAACTCTTCCATGATACGTTCCACCGTTTTCTGGTCGACACAGCAAAGTAAGCACAAGTCATGGTTGCGCTTGTATAAGATTTCGTTGCTGAGGAAGAATTTGGATGCGAACCTTCTCAAAAACTTCTTATCATTGACAGATGCCCTTGCGGGGTATTCCTGAGTCTCAAGATACCTCTTCACGTCATAGTACCAAGGTTTCTCTTCTGTATCAAGCTCATAACAATATACTGGTTCGTCGAACTTCTCAATGATGATTTGGGGAGCCTCGTTGTCCCATCTGACCTTGAACATAGATGACATAGTAGCTAACGCGTCTGCCAACTGATTCTCTTCTCGTGGAATGTGATTAAAAGTAATCTCTTCGAAGTAGGGGATCAAACTCAAAATATGCTCTTGATATGGAATGAGATTCGGATGCTTCGTATCTCATTCACCTTTAATCTGACTGATCACCAAAGCTGAGTCTCCATACACTTGTAAGAACTTGATTCTTAAGTCAATGGCAGCTTTAATACCTATGATGCACGCTTCGTATTCGGCCATGTTATTGGTGCAACTGAAACATAATCTGGCGGTGAAAGGAGTATGTCCGCCTGTAGGGGATGTAATGATGGCGCCAATGCCATTGCCAAGTGCGTTTGAGGCTCCATCGAAGACCATGGTCCATCGGGATCCTTGTTCAGGTCCTTCGTCTGGGCCTGGTTCTTCACAATCAGTGACTAGTAAAACATCTTCGTCTGGAAAATCGAATTGCATAGACTGATAGTCATCTACGGCTTGATGAGCGAAATGATCGGCTACTACACTTCCTTTGATCGCTTTTTGAGAAGTATACTGGATGTCGTATTCGGTCAAGATCATTTGCCATCTTGCTATTCTTCCGGAGAGAAGCGGGTTTCTCAAATATATATTTTATCGGATCCATCTTGGAGATCAATAAGGTAGTGTGAGTCAACATATACTGTCTTAGTCGGCGAGCAGTCCAAGCCAAAGCACTGCAAGTTTTCTCGATCTGTGAGTATCTTGTTTCACAGTTGGTAAACTTTTTGCTAAGGTAGTATATTGCGTACTCTTTTCGACCAGACTCGTCATGTTGCCCCAACACACACCCCATTGAGTTCTCTAACACTGTCAAGTACATGATAAGAGGTCTTCCTTCGGTAGGCGGTATCAGGATAAGAGGATTCTGTAGGTACTCCTTGATTTTGTCAAAAGCGGTCTGGCAATCGTCGTTCCATTCCACTACTTGATCTTTCTTTAGTAGCTTGAAGATTGGCTCACAAGTAGCAGTTATATGTGCAATGAATCTGGCAATGTAATTCAAACGTCGCAAGAAACCTCTGACTTCCTTCTCGGTGCGGGGAGATGGCATCTCTTGAATAGTTTTAACTTTAGCGGGATCAACCTCAATACCTTTTCCACTGACGACAAACCCTAGGAGCTTATCGGATCTGACTCCAAAAGTGCACTTGTTAGGATTCAGTCTTAGTCTGTACTTCTTCAGCCTATCAAACAGTTTCCGCAGATGATCGAGATGTTCTTCTTCAGTATGTGATCTAGCTATCAGGTTGTCGACGTAGACCTCTATCTCGTGATGAATCATGTCATGAAATAATGCCACCATAGCACGCTGGTAAGTGGCACCTATGTTCTTCAGTCCGAACGACATGACCTTGTAGCAGAAAGTGCCCCACTGGGTAATGAAAGTTGTCTTCTCCGTGTCTTCAGGAGCCATTTTGATCTGATTGTAACCGGAGAAACCATCCATGAAGGAGAAGACCTTATGTTGGGCAGTGTTGTCAACCAGAACATCAATATGAGGAAGTGGGAAATCATCTTTCGGACTCGCTTTGTTCAAATCTCTGTAATCTACACACATTCGTACTTTGCCATCTTTCTTAGGTACGGGTACCACGTTTGCAACTCACTGTGGATAAGAAGTGACAGCTAAGAAACCAGCATTGAACTGCTTCATAACTTCGGCTTTGATTTTCTCTGACATCTCAGGACGCATGCGACGAACCTTCTGTTTCACAGGGAGAAAACCTTCTTTTGTCGGCAATCGGTGTACCACAATGTCAATGTCTAGACTTGGCATGTCTTCGTATGACCAAGCAAAAACCTCGATATAGTCTCGTAGCATCTGAACCAATCTCTCTTTGACATTGTTCTCAAGACCCGCTCCTATCTTGATCTCTTTTCTGTCTTCATCAGTACCCAAATTCACAACCTCAACTGGCTCTTCGTGTGGTTGTATCACTCGCTCTTCTTGCTGTAGCAGTCTGACAAGTTCTCCTGGCACTTCACAATCTTCCTCACCTTCGTCTTCGGCTTGGTAGATCGGATTATAGAAGTCATATTTAGCAATAGCATAGCTGTTATCAACGAGATTCGGAGTGATTCTGCATTGTATCACGTGGGTGTGTGTAAGAAACACATAGCTTTTTGAAGGGGTGATAAAGTAAAAGAAAGAAAGCAACAATTAAATGCAAAAGTCCAATGATTTTATTGAATGAAAATATGCAAATGACAGATAATAACCCTCACAAACGAGCCATGATGCCCCGGGCAAGGCATTAGGCTTTAGAGTTTATTGTTCAAAACATAGAAAACGAAAAGAAGAAACAAAAACAAGAGCAATTACTCATGTCCAAAGGAGATTGGTATGACGTCTTCAGTCTTCTAATTGCTGAGTCTATTGTCGGGAGTTGGGAAGATCCACTCGTTGATGTCGAAGTCGTTGTCATCGTCTTCTACAGCATGGACTCTACTCTGGCTAATGCGGAGAGGAAGTTGGCCGGCACGTTCGCAGCGTATCATCTTCTGACCTCTGATGGTGAAGCCTAAACCAGTCTTGTCCGATTTGAAAGGAAGATCAGGGAGTTGTCCCCAACTAGTACTACCTCCTTCTTCAACAGCAGCTTGAGCATCTTTCAGCGAGGCCATCCTAGGCGGAACTTGGCGTAGCTTCAGGAGTGACGGGAGAGTCAACAGGCATGACTCTAGGAATTTTGTTTCAAAAGCTTGAGAGGGAATCTCGAAGAATTCACCTTCCATCTCGAGATATTGGAACAACTGTAGATGACTGACCATATATTCTTCTTCACCACATACTGTAACAACCTTCCCTTTCACCGGGTACTTCAGTTTCTGATGTAAGGTAGAGGTAACAGCGCCTGCCCCATGTATCCAGGGGCGTCCGAGTAGGCAAGAGTAAGCTGGGCGGATGTCCATGACAAATAAAGTGGAATCAAAAGTCTGGGAACCGACTTTAACAGGCAGAATGAGCTCTCCAAGTACTGTTCGCTTAGAACCATCAAAAGCTCTCACAATTATGTCACTGGGTTTCAGAACCAACCCTTCAACATCAAGTCGATCAAAAGCAGTCTTCGGCAGGATATTCAAAGCAGAACCGGTATCCACCAAAACATGAGACAATGTAATCCCCTTGCATTCAACAGAGATGTGCAAGGCTTTGTTGTGTTTCCTTCTGGCAGGAGTCAAATCAGCATCAGAGAAGCCTAGGTCGTTGTTGGCAGCCAGACTAGCAATACAAACTTCAAATTGATCAGTAGTAGTGTCTTGAGGTACCTGAGCATTCTTTAGAAACTTCACCAAGGCTTTAACATGAGCCTCAGAGCACAAAAGCAGAGCAAGCATGGAGATCTTGGACGGAGTCTATCCCAACCGTTCCACAACATTGTAGTCACTCTTCTTGATGATCTTCAGAATTTCCTCCATTTCTCGTTTGGAGGTATCTTCAGCAACTTCCTTTGGCACTCCTGTAGGAGCAGGATGAGTTACTGGTTCTTTCCCTCTAGTCTCGGGAACTGGTTCAATAGTTGGAATGCGAGTTGGAGTCGCAGTGTCTTTTGGAGGAGAGATTTTTGGAGAGAATACACTTCCGGTTCTGGTCACCTTACTTGATCCGGTGATGTTGTCAATGTCAAGAATGGTAGCTTCAACTGTAAGATCTTCAATGGTCAGAGGGTGGTCGGAAAAATAGCAAGTGTACTATTTTTGCCGATGCAGTTATAATGAGTTTCCCCAAGTATCGATCTCGAGGACTGCGTAGTAAACACCTATTCGTGCTCTTAATTTAATTGAACAAAAACAATGGTTGGGTTGATTTTAACACTTTCAATTATGCTTGTAACAAGTAACTACTGATGAAATATAATGTGAATGAAACTAGGGTGAGTGGTTGATTAAACAAAACTATGATTCGAATATCGATTTCCTCATTGCATAAGTAAAATATCAATTACCTATCTCTAGATTGTTCTTCCTTAAGTCCTTAATGAAGACAACTATTAAAACCCTAATCTTTATTCAAATGTCCATTCAAATAAACCTAGGTTTTAACCATGAAAATATCGAGAATTCAAGTGATTAGAAGAGAGTTCCTAGTCCTAGGATAGCCTCCTAATAACCTAATTGTGAAGAAACCCTAACAATCACAGTCCTGCCAATTGTTAGTCATAGGTCTACATGTATTTGTCCGATACATGATCATAAGAACTCCACACAATTAAATTGAATTATAAAAACATGCATTTAAGGAAATCAAGTATCCAAATTCATACAATGATCAAATCAGGACCACCCCCTAGCCTTGGGGGGTTTAGCCTCTCATAGTATTAAAAGAAAACATTGAAATAGAGTTAAACATTACAAAGAAGAGTGGTGACTTCGATATTCAATGGTTGCTGCCCTTGAATCTCGCCGTCTCTGAATTCCTCTCTGCAGCTCTCTCTTTCCCTTGGATATTTCTTTTGTGCTTTCTAAAGTAGGTTTTCCTAACCTCAAATCCCTTCTAATAGTCTCTGTTCTCATCTCCTTTAGGCAAAATTCGGAAGTACCCTTAATGACAACACAAGCTCCAAAATAAGAAAAATTCAGGTTTCCACACGCTGGCATTCAACACGGGCCGTGTTGATGAACACGGGCGCCCGTGTTTATTTCTAAGTCAAAATTGCAAGCTCCAGACCATTCAACACGGGCCGTGTTGATGAACACGGGTGCCCGTGTTGATCCACTGTTTTGTATTCATTTTGCGCTTTCCCTTTGCTTTTCAACACGGGCCGTGTTGATGAACACGGGTGCCCGTGTTGATCCCCTGTTTTTGTCCATTTTGCGCTTTCCACTGGCCTTTCAACACGGGCCGTGTTGATGAACACAGGTGCCCGTGTTGACTTCTGAAATCTTCAAAATCTTCAACTTTCAGCCTTCCGAGGTGCTTATCGTCCTGCCACAAGTTCCTTTTATCGCATGCATTAACCTGAAACACTGAGACTACCCAAAAGAAGCATAAAAGACATACTTTTAAAGACACTTAAACTCAAAAATGCATAACAAGACTAAAATAACCAAAGACACATTAATTTCATTAAAAGCAACTAAAATCAACCACAGATGTTACTAGATTGATGAATTTACGTCGAATAGAACACAGAAACTTACTAGAAATGGTGACCGATCACAACCCCAAACTTATCTCATTGCTTGTCCTCGAGTAATGATTGAGTCAACAGAGGTCACCCACAATTTCTTCTTTCCACAACACAACCTGTGTCTTTCGCAAATTAATTTCTTCCTTCCCGATCAAGCAGCTGGCTTCCCGAATCAATCTGTCTACCACACTTCCACATCAGAAGACAACTTCACCTGCAAGCTTTTCACACTCTCACCAAATCTCTCGAGGTTCTGATTTTCACTCAAGGACTGAAGCATGCAATATCATTCTTAACTTTGAATAAATTCTACTACTTTACACATACAGATTTCACACACTTTATGAGGTCTTTGGGTTGTAACGGGGCTTAGGTACGGTGGGATAAACAAGGAAATTGGATCACAAAGGTTTTTGGCTCGGCATTCATGTAACTTTTCTTCAATTTTATGCTGCATTCGTATATTTTTGGGGTTCATTCGTTTTGACTCATCTTTACCCATGTTTACTTTGAGCACAGTACAAGCTAGAGTCCGACATTTAGGCAAGTGTTCTCTTTCTTTTCTTTTCTTTTTTTTTTAGAACTTTCATGTTCCATTAGTTTTCTCCTTTTTTTCCAGCTACATTATTTTTTTGAAACTTGTTCACTTACTTGCCCTTAGTTTTTATGAACGACTACCCCAAACTTAAATTCGTGCAACACTTGAAATTAATCACAATCATGCCGAGCAATGGTGAGACAAATGTGGTGAAAGGTTAACAAGGGGTTTAGTAAAGCGGGACACAACAAACAAACATGAAAATTGAAAATAGGCTCAACGTGGTTCACGAGGATAACATTTAATACGGGTAGGCTAGAAGGCTCAAGGTTAAACAAACAACATGCCTCGGTGTGTCGTCATGATGTCTTGTGCTAAAAGAACATACGCAAAATCGAATGATAAAGTCATACACCCGATCTCTCATGATGATATTTATATATTTGGCCTTTGGTAATCTCACCATGTTGGTTAAGCTTGCAAACTCAGAAGTCCCCCTCGTGTCATGTGGCTTCTTTTTCGACTCGGGCTTACCACCTGACAATTCGGTCCAGTTCCACTAATTTGCGTCCGACCTTTAATCCTTTAGTTGTGTCAACTTAGGGTTCCTTAGGAGATCAAGTAAGGGTAGTGTCGTTCAACCACTCGTTGTCGGTTCCATCTTCATTCAACAATTATCAATCAATCAACATCATAGTGACCGTGCAACAAAACAAAACAACGAGAACAAACCAAGGCGGATAAAATGAAGTAAAATATAAATGAAGTAAAATGGAAAACATAAAAACTATAAAAGAAAAGGGAATGCAAAAAACAAAACAAAATATATAAACTAAAATAGTGAGCCTCCCTACGAACTAAACATTGACCTCAATGTTTTAAGCCCAAGTAGGCGACTCACGAACTCACCGAGATGGAGGAGGTGGAGGGTTGTGCGGAAAATGTAACATGAGGCGCATCATGGTGCGCATGTCATCCATAACAACGCCTTGTCGAAACAGCTCCACACCTTGTCTTGTTTGCTCGGTGCGAAGAGCACCTATTTCAGATTGCACCCACCCCCACTGGTCTTGAGACATAGAGGACGATCCCACATCTGGTCGGGTAAAACTTTGGGGTGGTGGGCTGAACTGCTTAGCTGGAGTGTCATCCTCCATTTCGTCACTGGCCGATGATCACGAGGAGGACTCTCCCTAACGAAGGACCGAAGCGCATAGAGCCAGTTAGCAACATTTGCAATACTAATAAAATCAGGAGCGGGTAATGCAAGAATATGGTGATCACGGCTAACAAGGGAATAATACCTAGGATGAACCACAATCATACCTTGATTGACCAAGTTTTGCATGTCAATCTTCTTACGCCATAGGTTCTTCCATCGATGTGACCATAATTAAGATGATCCGCGATCGGTGATCATCCCACCTTGAAATGTCACGGTGCTAGCATGTCCAACTTGCTTGGTGATTAGCGGCAAAGCGACATTCACATTGTTCTCGTCATGCAATATAAGAAGAAGAGTTCTCTTTTGGCAAACACCGTACTATCTCCGCGTCCAAAAAGTGTAAGCGAGTCCCTTACGGGCATACCTAAAATAAGGATTGTGAATACCCGATGCTTTAGCGATTTCGGGTTATAACCGATTTACCGATGTCGCCGTCAAAATTGCGGATGCAAAAGTTTCGGGCGCCATGGCAGAAGAAGGTTTGAGAGCAGCTCAACGTCTGCAAAGACATGGTGTGCTCCTCACCAAAGAGCTGAAAAATCAAATCACCATAATACTCCGTTTCGGAGCCATTCCACCTGCGTCTCAGTTTAAATTCAACGGTGCTCAAAAATTCTAGAGTAATTTTCTCAAAAGTGGGTGCTTCGAATTGCATAAACTCTAACATACCTAAGTTATCAAACATGCGATGGATTTCTTCTCTTAATCCTAATTTATCCAGAGTTTCATTGCAAATGTACCTTGTTGGAAGTAACTTACGCTTAGCAAGTGCTTCGTACCGCTTACGGTGTTCCGGTTTGTCAAACACCAGATCGTGTGCATTAGGAATGCGGCGTGCTCGCTGTTGTGGTCTGGAAGGTTCACCAACTTCCTTTCCGCGTGTGGCTCTTTTGGGAGGCATGCTTGAAACCTACAAGAGAGAAATTCCGAAAAATAATAACACACAATTAGGGCAAACCAAAACCGTGACTGAGTAGAGGATGAAAATTGGAGTCACTTTGGTGAAGAGGAAAAATTGTTTGGAGCAGTTTTTGATGGTGATAGTGAAGCTTTTTCTCCTTGAGTGGTTATGGAGGCTAGGGTTCTAATGGAGGAAGAAGGTTGAAGAAATAAAAAACAATAAAAGTGAGAGGAAAGTTGGGGAAAGAAGTTATAAACTAAGTGGGGTCCACAAAAAATAAAAAAATCAAATTCAAATTTCAAACCCGTGCACAACAACACGGGCTGTGTTCCGGAACACGGGCGCCCGTGTGGATGATCTGAGATGCTCCAAAAAAATTTTTGCTCCAGGTAAAACAACACGGGCGTGTTGCTGAACACGGCACCGTGTTGATGCTGTTCTTCAAAATCACATGATCCACGCTGAAAACAACACGGGCCGTGTTGATGAACACGGGCACCCGTGTTGATGCTCTGTTTCTTCCAAAATCACATGATCCATGCTAAAAACCACACGGGCCGTGTTCCTGAACACGGGCACCCGTGTGGATGCTCTATTTCCGTCAAAACTTGAAATTTCCATTTTTTTTCGGGTGCACTCGGTCGATTGTTGTTATCCGCATCAGATGCTATGTATTCCAGCTTAGCCAATCTCTCGTTCCCTAATAACAACAAAGAAAACAAAACAAAACAAACAAAAATAAAACGCGTGAAAGTGAAAATCCGTGGGTTGCCTCCCACTAAGCGCTTCGTTTATCGTCGCATGGCTCGACGGTTGGGCCCCTCATCTGGTGAGACGCACATGATCAATCAATCCCGGTTCTAGTCCTATATAATACGGCTTCAATCTTTGTCCATTCACTTTGAAAACATCTCCATTCTGGGGATTCTGAATTTCAATCGCCCCATGGGGAAAGACTTTATGCACTACAAACGGACCGGACCAACGGGACTTCAATTTCCCGGGAAATAACTTCAATCTGGAGTTGAACAACAGCACTTGCTGTCCCTCCCAAAACAATTTCTCTAGTATTCTCTGATCATGCCATTTTTTTGTTTGTTCCTTATACACTTTGGCATTCTCGTAGCGAAAATTCCTCTAACTCATGGAGTTGGAGAATTCTGGGTTCACCGGCTTTTGCAAGGTCACAATTTAATAACTTGGAGGCCCAAAACGCCTTGTGCTCAAGTTCAAGGGGCAGGTGACAAGCTTTACCATAAATCAGTTGATAAGGAGACATACCGATGGGTGTTTTGAAAGCAGTTCGGTATGCCCACAGTGCATCATCCAACTTTACAGACCAATCCTTCCTTGACGCACTCACAGTCTTTTCCAAGATTTGCTTGATTTGTCTATTGGACACTTCAACTTGCCCACTCGTTTGAGGATGATATGGAGTTGCAATCCTGTGTTTCACATTATATTTCTTCAACAAGTTTTCCATGATCTTGTTTAAGAAGTGTGTCCCTTCATCACTGATAAGTGCTCTAGGCACTCCAAACCTCGAGAAGATGTTATGCTTGAGAAAACTCACCACTACTCGCGCATCATTTGTAGGTAGTGCTACTTCTACCCATTTGAAACATAATCCTAACGACTAGGATGTAGTTTTTCCGAATGATGGCGAAGCGGTCCCATGAAATCAATGCCCATCGTCAAACAATTCCACCTCCAAGATACCCTACGGCATTTGGTTTCTTTTAGAAATATTTCGATCCTCGGCATCTATCACATTCTTTCACCATTACTTGGGCGTCTTTGAACAAAGTGGGCCAATACAATCAGATTGGAGGACTTTTGCACTGTTTGGTCTCCACTAAAGTGTCCCCATAGTACGAATCATGGCAGGCTTTCAAGACTTCTCTCGCTCTTCCTCAGGACACACTGCGGATTAATCCATCCACCCTCTCTTATCTGAGGAATGGCTCGTCCCACAAATAGAACCCAATCATGAACAAACTTTTCTTTTGTTAAAATCAAAATCCTCGGTATAAAACCGCCTACCGGGTAATTTGCGTAGTCACAAACCATGGCACTCCGTGACTAGGATTCGTTAGTCAACAAACTCATCACGGATGGGATGTGTCTTTCCGTCTCCATTATTGGCGACATCCGTGATAGGTGATCGGCTACTGTGTTTTCACACCGCTTTTTATCCCGAATCTCTAAGTCAAATTCTTGTAGCAGCAAGATCCATCTCAACAATCTTGGTTTTGATTCCTGTTTAGAGAACAAATATTTCAAAGCAGCATGGTCAGTGTAAACGATTACCTTTGTTCCTAATAAATAGGATCTGAATTTGTCAAAGGCATACACCACTGCCAACAATTCCTTCTCTGTGGTAGCATAATTCATCTGGGTAGGATTCAACACATGACTGGCATAGTAGATAACATGCAACAACTTCTCTCTTCTTTGCCCAAGCACTGCTCCCACTGCTATGTCACTCGCATCACACATTATCTCGAAAGGTAGGGACCAATCGGGAGAAATAACTATTGGTGCGGTCACCAACTTATTCTTCAATGTTTCAAAGTCTTCCCCACATTTTTTATCGAACACGAAAGGAGTGTCTTTCACCAGTAAGCTAGTCAAAGGCTTTGCGATTTTTGAAAAATCTCTTATGAACCGGCGGTAGAATCCCGCATGTCCTAAGAAACTTATACCCTTCTCATTTACGGGAGGTAAATGTGCTATCACTTCTACTTTCGCCTGGTCCACTTCGATCCCTCTATGTGAAATTTTATGGCCCAACACGATTCCCTCTCTCACCATGAAGTGACATTTTTCCCATTGAGGATCGGGTTGGTGCATTGACATCTTTCGGGACCGAGGATAAATTTTCCAAACACTCGTCAAACGAAGGCCCGAACACCGAAAAGTCATCCATAAATACTTCCATGTTCCTCTCGAGCATGTCAGCGAATATAGATGTCATGCACCTTTGAAAAGTAGGTAGGCGTTACATAAGCCAAATGGCATCCGTCTGTAGGCAAAAATACCGTAAGGACATGTGAAGGCGGTCTTTTCTTGGTCTTCAGGTGCTACTGCAATTTGATTGTATCCTGAATACCCATCTAAGAAGCAATAGTAATCGTGTCCAGCTAATCTTTCTAACATCTGATCAATGAAAGGAAGAGGAAAATGATCTTTCCTTGTAGCAATGTTCAACCTTCTGTAATCAATGCACACTCTCCATCCGGTGACTGTTCTGGTTGGGATCAACTCGTTCTTCTCGTTCATCATAACCGTTGTTCCTCCCTTTTTTGGTACAACATGAACCGGACTCACCCATGAGCTATCAGATATCGGGTAAATGAGTCCCGCATCCAACAACTTCACGACTTCCTTACGCCACTTCCTTCATAGCTGGATTAAGTCTTCTTTGAGGTTGCACGACTGGCTTATGATCATCCTCCATTAGAATCTTGTGCATACATCTGTAGGGCTAATGCCTTTCAAGTCTTGATTGCCCATCCTATAGCACTTTTGTATCTCTTGAGTACTGTAGTTTTCCTCCGCACAACTTTTAGGGCGAGTTGATAATCTTGGACATTTCTCTTGAATCAAGAAAACATATTTTAATGTTTTAGGTAGTTGTTTCAACTCCATCCCTTTCTTCTCTTCCTTTTCTCTACACCAGTTGTGTATGCCTTAAATCTTCCCACCTATTTGGTGTATGTTTAGCCATTTGGGTTGAGTTTCCATCATATCTAAAACCTCTAACTCCTTTTCATCAATCTCTCCATCTCTTTCAAAAATAGCGGACTCAACACTCGCTCTAGGGGTAATTCCGGTGGGCTACATACCGATTTTGTGAATAATGTATCCAAGACTTCTATATTCTTGCTTGTGCCAATATCTTCTTTGAACTTCATTGACTCTCTAACATTGATTTTAGCTCTTCATCGTAGACCTTGAGGGTCATAGTTCCTTCTTCCATGTCTATCATTACTCTTCTGTTTCAAGAAAAGGTCTTCCCATATTATTGGAATTTCTTCGTCTTAGGCATATCCGAACCACAAAATCAACAGGAAACACAAACTTGTCTATCTTCACAAGAACATCCGTTGCTACTCCATGTGGTCTTTTGATTGAATTGTCGCAACGCGTCATCCTTGTATCTTTGACTTCACCAATGCCAAGCTTGTTATAAATAGAGAGGCATAAGACTTACACCGGCCAAGGTCAATCGTGCCTTTTTGAATGTCCTATCCCCTATACAGGGAATAGTCGCCCTTTGTCTTTCTTCTTTAGTGGAACCTTGACCTGCAAAATAGCACTACACCTTTCGTTAGTACAACCGGTTCTCTCAATGGCGTTTTTTGAAATGATGTCCTTCATGAACTTTGCATAAATTGGCATCTGCTCTAAAGCTTCAGAAAAAGGAATATTAATCTCAAGCTTCTTGAATAACTCCAAAAATTTCTCGAAGTTTTTCTCATTCAGATCTTTCTTCTTAGTTCTTGCAGGGTATGGGAGGACAACTTTAAGTTTCTTGTCTTTAGGCTTTTCTTTTTCTCCCATAGGTCTTCCTATCTTTTTCTCAGCCTCTTTTTGATCCTCCCTGATTTCTAGATCTACCTCAAGCAAACTCTCCTCTTCAATTTCTTTGTTCTCAACATCTCCCACAGTTTTTCCACCTCTTGTTACCACAACTTTCATCCCCTGATTATCTCTTGGATTTGGTACCGTTGAACTCGGAAGAGAGCCCGGTGCTTGCACATTCGCCAATTGTTGAGCTATTTGCCCCATCTGAACCTCAAGATTTTTGATTGACGCTGAGGTGTTCTTGTGATTGTTTCTTGTTTCCTCCTGAAATTGAATATTATGAGCTGCCATTTTTTCAATAGCTAATTCCCAATCTGCTTTCTTAGGAGTCTGTTGTTGTTGTTGTTGATACTGGTTTTGGTATTGTCCCTGACCTTGTTGTTGAGTGTTAGCTTTTTGATCCCTCCACCCAAAGTTTGGATGGTTCTTCCAACCCGGATTGTAAGTGTTGGAATAAGGATTATTCTGTTTGAGGAACTTGATTTCCTCAATCTGCTGAGCTGTTGCAAGGAAGTGTGCTGTCAGATGAGGTCCACCACAAATATCACATATAGTACTTTGACCTTGTTGGACTTGAGCCACCTGTTGTGTAGTAATATTCATAGCTTTCAACTTCTTTTCAACCCATTGCTTCTTCAATTTTTAAGCGCTTATTGGCTTCCACTTCAAATCTATAACTCCATCGGCTTGCGACCACAGTATAACTCGGATGCTCATTTGCAGTTATCGCTTCAATAATCTTCCTGATGTCGGTGGCTGTTGTGAAGTTAGAGGAGCCACCAGCAGCTGTGTCAATGAGTTGCTTCGTTTTGATTCTCAGACCATTCACAAACATCTGCATCTGCTCGATTTGATCCAGGTTATGAGTAGGACAAGCAACCAAAAGTCTCTTAAACCTCTTGAAAGAGTCTCCCAATGATTCACCCTCCTTTTGTTTGAAATTGAGGATTTCATATCTCTTTCTCATGAACACCGATGCTGGAAAATATTCATTTAGAAAAGTTGTCTCCATCTCTTCCCAAGATGTAATGCTGCCTGCGGGAAGGGAATAAAACCACTCATCTGCTTCATCAGCCAAAGTGAACGGAAACATTCGCAACTTCTTCTGCTCTTCGGTATGCCCATCTATTTTAAGAGTAGTGCTCATGGTCAGGAATCGTTGCAAATGCTTGTTAGCATGATCATTCACCCTTCCAGAAAAAGATCTCTTCTCCAACTGAGTGATAGTGCTCGGATGGAGCTGAAAATTAGGAACATTAACGGGTTGGTTGACAATGGCCATTCTTCCCCCTGGTGCATTTGTCCCTCCATAATCCCCTAGCAATCTCTCTTGAGGTGGATTCATGGCCTCGTCCTCTGGCTCTGAGTCGGAGTGTGTCAGATCCCTATCTTCTTCCTCGGCCAGTCTTGCTTGCTTTGCTTCTCTTCGCCGAGCACGGAGGGTTCTTTCTATTTCTGCGTCAAAAAGATAGTCTGCTGAGGCCTGACCTCGCATAAAATATTAGACACAAAGTTAGTTCTAATACAATGTAATATAAAATAAATAAACAAATGAATAGAAAATTTTTAATTGCAGAGCAATAAAATTTCAATCAAACTAAGATTAAATCAGTATTTTGGCGGTCCCGACAGCGGCAAAAACTTGGTCGGAAAAATAGCAAGTGTACTATTTTTGCCGATGCAGTTATAATGAGTTTCCCCAAGTATCGATCTCGAGGACTGCGTAGTAAACACCTATTCGTGCTCTTAATTTAATTGAACAAAAACAATGGTTGGGTTGATTTTAACACTTTCAATTATGCTTGTAACAAGTAACGACTGATGAAATATAATGTGAATGAAACTAGGGTGAGTGGTTGATTAAACAAAACTATGATTCGAATATCGATTTCCTCATTGCATAAGTAAAATATCAATTACCTATCTCTGGATTGTTCTTTCTTAAGTCCTTAATGAAGACAACTATTAAAACCCTAATCTTTATTCAAATGTCCATTCAAACAAACCTAGGTTTTAACCATGAAAATATCGAGAATTCAAGTGATTAGAAGAGAGTTCCTAGTCCTAGGATAGCCTCCTAATAACCTAATTGTGAAGAAACCCTAACAATCACAGTCCTGCCAATTGTTAGTCATAGGTCTACATGTATTTGTCCGATACATGATCATAAGAACTCCACACAATTAAATTGAATTATAAAAACATGCATTTAAGGAAATCAAGTATCCAAATTCATACAATGATCAAATCAGGACCACCCCCTAGCCTTGGGGGGTTTAGCCTCTCATAGTATTAAAAGAAAACATTGAAATAGAGTTAAACATTACAAAGAAGAGTGGTGACTTTGATATTCAATGGTTGCTGCCCTTGAATCTCGCCGTCTCTGAATTCCTCTCTGCAGCTCTCTCTTTCCCTTGGATATTTCTTTTGTGATTTCTAAAAGTAGGTTTTCCTAACCTCAAATCCCTTCTAATAGTCTCTGTTCTCATCTCCTTTAGGCAAAAGTCGGAAGTACCCTTAATGACAACACAAGCTCCAAAATAAGAAAAATTCAGGTTTCCACACGCTGGCATTCAACACGGGCCGTGTTGATGAACACGGGCCCCCGTGTTGATTTCTAAGTCAAAATTGCAAGCTCCAGACCATTCAACACGGGCCGTGTTGATGAACACGGGTGCCCGTGTTGATCCACTATTTTGTATTCATTTTGCGCTTTCCCTTTGCTTTTTAACACGGGCCGTGTTGATGAACACGGGTGCCCGTGTTGATCCCCTGTTTGTGTCCATTTTGCGCTTTCCACTGGCCTTTCAACACGGGCCGTGTTGATGAACACGGGTGCCCGTGTTGACTTCTGAAATCTTCAAAATCTTCAACTTTCAGCCTTCCGAGGTGCTTATCGTCCTGCCACAAGTTCCTTCTATCGCATGCATTAACCTGAAACACTGAGACTACCCAAAAGAAGCATAAAAGACATACTTTTAAAGACACTTAAACTCAAAAATGAATAACAAGACTAAAATAACCAAAGACACATTAATTTCATTAAAATCAACTAAAAACAACCACAGATGTTACTAGATTGATGAATTTACGTCGAATAGAACACAGAAACTTACTAGAAATGGTGACCGATCAGAGGGTCTTGCTTGACGCCATGATAGTAGACATCAGATCCATAATTCCAAGGAATAGCTTTGTCGGAGGAATATGGAACTAGTCTAGGAGAAGTAATGATGAGAGGTGCCACTCTAGGCACAGAATCAGCAGAGGAAATCCTTATTGTGTTAACATCAGCATAGTCTTTTGGGAAATTGTCACCCCATCCGGTTGCCATAACATCTTCAATAGGAATCTTGTAGCTCTCAGGAACAGTGTACTTCACCATGTAATCAAACTTTCCACTTGGCTGCCCCAAGGTATCCCACACATTCGGTACAGTTTCATTCACATCTTCGATCTTCAGTTTCTTAGACATGTCTTCGCACAAATTCTCCACGGGTGGTTTCAGGAATAGTATTTCACGGTTATCCATCATGCACTAAACACGTCTTCTCAACCAAACACAACCATCAGGTGCAGATGGGCACCAACGACAATTTTCTGGGCATCCTGGATTGACACCGGCTTGCAGAAAATTCTTCTTAACAGTCATCAGAGGAATGGTCAAGTCATCTATGTTGAAAACATAAGAGTTCTCCCCAATAGCATTGGAAATTTTGTCATGGTTAGGCTTAGGAGCGTTGATCACATTCAGAGTCTCAACAGGAGGATCAAACTCAATTTGCTTAGCTTCAATCATATCCTGAATCTTGTTCTTCAGAGCCCAACAGTTGTCAGTGTCGTGCCCTGGGCTGTTGGAGTGGTAAGAACACTTAGCATTAGGATTGTATCTCGGAGAGGAAGTGTTGACACTCTGAGGAGGATCCTTCAAAGTAATCAGCTCTTCTTTCAACATGTGTTGCAAGGCTTGTGACAACGGCATGTTGATCTTCGTAAACTGTCTTCGTGGCGCGTTCTGGTTACGTGTGTTGTCTCGCTGAGGTTATGCCATTGTAGGATTGGAGATCACAACTGCCCCCATAGATTGGGCACGGTCGGTCTTGGCTCGGCTTTTCTGACCATACACAACATTAGTTTCTTTCTTACCACCAAAAGATCTCTTCGCAGCATTTGAAGATGACTCTACATGAATCTTCCCACTCTTGATACCAGCTTCAATACACTCTCCTGTCAATATCAACTCGGTGAATCCGGCTGAAGAGTTTCCAATCAGATGATTGAAGAATGGGCTTGTCAGTGTTCCCATAAACATATCAACCAACTCCCTATGGGACAAGGATGGTTGAACTCTACCTGCTAGATCTCTCCATTTCTGAGCATACTCTTTGAACTTCTCATCACGACCCATAGACATGCTCTGTAGTTGCATGCGAGTGGGTACCAACTCAGTATTGTACTCATACTGTCTGTAGAAAGCATCTGCTAAGTCACTCCAAGTACGGATACAGTCACTTTCTAGCTGATAATACCACTCCAATTGAGTCCTAGACAAACTCTCTTGGAAATAATGCATCCACAACTTCCTGTCATCAGTGTGGGGGTTGATCTTCTGAACATAGGACTTCAAATGCAGCTTCGGACAAGAAACACCATCATATTTGGCAAAAGTTGGAACTTTGAACTTGGGAGGAATCACCACACCAGGGACAAGACTCAAATCATCAAAATTCAGCCCGAACATCTTCAGGTTTTCTACAACATTCAGACGGTCTTCAAGTTGCTTGTACTTATCATCTTCCTCAGAGTACTGGTCATTATCATAGTGATCTTCTTTGTCCTTCTCAGGCTCACGCTGGTCTTCTTCATGTCCCTTGACACTTTCCTCAGTCTTGACACTCCCTTCTGAGAGCTCTATCCGGCTGACCATTTTAGGACCACCTTTGTAACGTCTACCCATGTTGAGAACACCAACGACCCTCTTCTTTCTGTTGATGAGTTTCTTCAGATCTTCTTGGCCTTGGACCAAGCTAGTGAACATCTCCTGGAACTGAGCATTCTGAGCCTGGAGATCTTTGACAGTCTGTTAAAGAGCCATTTCTGCTAAAATAAATAGCGAGAAAATGAGAAAGCCAATCTTCAATGTACCTGTTATGAGATGTTATGCTATGATATGCGATGTTTATGCAAATGCAATGCAATGTTTTCAAGGGCCTTAAGGATTTAAATTTGTTAAACAAGCACGAACAAACATTTATTAGTTCTCTTTTTATTCTTTTTTTTTCTAAGTACAAAAGATAGTTCAAAACAATAAAATAAAACAAAAGAACAAAAATCCTAGAGCTCTAAGTCTCCCATGGGGGTTTCCTCTTGGTGCCGAGGTAGGCGTTGATGTTCCGCTCCTCGTAAAGTAGCTTTGTCAACTCTAGTACCTTCTTCTCGCTTGCATAGCACTGAGCTTCAAATGTATCCCTTTCTTATTTAAGCTGAATCCAGGATCTCTTCAAGTCTTCAAAATCAGTAGGCATGTCAGGATGGAGAACAGTATAGGGTACGTCACCTATAGCAACAGGTTCCATAATTACTGGTAAAATAGGCGTGAATGGCATCATGAGGTTTTGAGCTTGAGCTCACACCCATTTGAGGTAAGGTTCCCAATGAATGGAGTTCTGGTGCCCCAAAGTCTTGGCGTCAGTCTTCTTTACCATGCCCCAAGCGTGTATGAACCTTTGACGGTAATTCTGGAGATCGTGGTTGTAGTCGAACACAATATCTTGGAGAAGCATATCATGTGGACCATCTCTTCAAGCATAACCAAACTGACGTAGAGCTAGAGAAGGGTTGTAAGTGATACCTCCCCTTATACCAAGGAGTGGTACGTTAGGGAACTCTCCACAATGCTCAATAAATGTGAAGTCCTTTTGAGAGAAAAGACATCAACGAATATCTGAATGGGAAAGTGACATTAGTCTTTGAGACCACTTCAACCTTTGCTCGTTCTTCAAAACTGATGGAGGAAGGTGCAAAATAAACCACCTGGAAAGTAACGGTATACAACACATGAGAGTTCCTTGTCTTTTAGTAGTACGAGTGTGGAGAGAATGTAGGATGTCTCCAAGTAAAGTAGGCACAGGATTGTGAGTAAGGAATAACTTGATGGCATTGACATCTATGAATTGATCCGAGTTAGGAAATAGAACCAAACCATAGATTAGCAAGGCCACGATGTCTTCAAATGCATGGAAACTCATAAATTTGAGGAATTCTCGGGCTTTCTTCATTAGGAACTTGGCAAGTAAACCCTTAACTCCGCTTCTTGTTTCCCAATTGGCCTCAATGTCTGAGCGCTTTAGATGTAGCGCTGATGCAATGTCTTCGTACCTAGGAACCTTTTCTAAGCCTGTGAATGGCATTTGATCAAGAATAGGTATCCCAAGTAGCTTAGAGAACTCTTCCAAGGTAGGAACCAACTAATAATCTGGGAATGTAAAGCCATGGTGTTTTGGATCAAAGAACTGGAATAATACATGCATCATATCTTCTTCAAAACCGGAGATAACCAAGTCAAGCAGGTAACCATATCTTTTGGCAAACTAAGCATGATCGGGAATCTCTGAAACCAATTCTTTGAGCTGAGAAGGTACACCCATAAAGTTGATTCGGATAGTCTTTCTAGAAGCCATAACCCCTACAAAACAGAGCAAAGATAAATCCCTAGGTCCTTGAAATAGTTAGAAATGATATGCAATGCGATGATGTCATGATGTCATGTTTAGCACACACAAACAATTCACACAATGAGCCTAGGTTTAAGGCTTGCATGAGGTATAGGTGATTACCCCACCAAAAGTTTGAGTTGGTTCATCCTGTCCTATAATAGTAACCGGGTTCTAGGAATCTCATATCATTGATCTTTCTCGTAGGCGTTTATTTCAATACGACTACCAAGTGGTCGATCGAAAATATCCCAAAATGTCTGATCTTAATGAGCGTAGTAGCGAGTATCAGCCAACCTTAGTCTGCACCAAAGCCGACCATGTCACTACCTTCTAATGGCCAAGATGAGTCAATTAGGGTTCTAAAAGTTTAGTTAGTGCTGATGACACCACGCAGAAGCCAAATACTATCCTCAACTTGGCAATGAAGAGTATCAGGACATCCAAAGTGTCACACTAACGTAGCCATCATGTTGACCGTTTCAGTATACGCCTAACGGTCGCGACGATTTATTGTTACTTACCTAAAAGGAAACCTGGATCCGGGTGTAGGATCCCCCACAAGTATAATACCCAAGCAACCCTTTAAAGATAAAGCAAGCAAATCAAACAGAAAGCAGTAAAAGTGATCTAGAAATCCCTAAGGTATTCTCTCTTTAGGGTGTATCCCCAGCAGAGTCGCCAGTTCTGTAATACGGTGAACTGACTTTGAGATTTTTGTTTCGCAAATGTGCGGATAGCAAGAGTCGCCACCAACTTTTCTTTTATCCAATTAAGGGAAGGTGAAAAGAACAGGAAAAGACCTTCGTTAGATTCTGAGTAAGGGAGAAGGTTATGAAAAGGGAAGGTATTAGCACCCCTTTCCATCCGTAGTTATCTACGGGCTCTTAGTTGCTCTTGGATCACTTTAAAATTGTGCTTTCTGTGTGTTTGATAAAAATGTTTTGAAAAGGCATTTCGCTTTGACTTTGTAATGATTCATGTAGGAATGTATGCAAAGTGTTTGGAAATGTTTCGTTTTGAAAAGAGTTTGAACTTTGACAAAAGTGTGAGGTGTGAAAAGTATTTGATTGAGCAAGCAACTAAAAGTCTTATTACCTACTCAGAATTGGTCGTTTTCGTATTGTTTTACGTTCCTTTAGAAGAGTGCTATCCATACTATTAGTTGGTAGGTAACCCCATTCGTTGGATGTAGAAGGGACATTCGAAGGGACATCGGATGGTCATAGAAAGCAACTTGTAGGAAGTATCCTAGCACATTCGAAGGGACTATCATCATTTTTCGTAGGCGACAATCGAGGGTCAAGATCATGTATTCGTAGGCGACATCGTGGGTCTATGATCTTTGTATCGAAGGGACTATGATGATTTGTTTGTAGGCAACGATGCTAGGATACCTCTACGTTCGAGGGACTTGACCATTTGTATTCGTAAAGGCAACGAGAGAGAATTACCCTAAGGGGTGCATGTGTGAAAAGGGTGTGTCGATTCAGATGTTTTATCTTGGAATTATGAGTGATCTATGTCTAATTTTATCTTTCCATACACGCCTAATTACTAGCAGTTTATAGGGTGCAGAAAGTAAATTGCGGAAATGTAAAGTGCGAGAAGATAAAGTCCTACACTATTACATGGCTTTGGGGCAGTTACATAATAAGAGTGCGGAAAATAAAAGTCCTAATTAAACTATTACATCCCATAGGCAGTTACATAATTGAAAAAGAAAAGCAAGAAAAATCGTCCGAAATGTTACAACCTGTGAACAGATACATAATCGAAAAACAAGAGAAATTGCATAAGAAGAAAATGTTAGTAAAAAACATGATTTTTGAATGAGGAAAAAGGTTTTGGATTAGTAATGACATTAATATGATAAGATAATTTTTTGGTAATTTTCTGGATCGTTTTGGTAATTTAAAAACAATTAAAAGTCAAATTAATGATTAATTAGTAATTAAATAAAATATGCATCAAAAATAACAATTTTAATGCTAAAAATTAAATAAGTATTTTTCTGATAATAATGCAAAAAAGAAATATTTTTGGAGTTTTTTAGATGCATGATAAAAAATATTGAAGATAAATTAAATTAGATAAAAATATTAAGAGAAAATAGAAAAAATATGTTAGTTTTTCAAAAGAGTAAAAAAGAAAGGTCTTGCCAGGATTCGAACTGGTGACCTTTGAGAGAATCTTCAAGTCTGCTTGCCTTTACCACTGAGCCAACACACATTTGGTGTTTAGAAACTAGAAACATGTGATTAAGTATGTAAACGTGTCCTGGATATGATTCAAACACAGTCAACACGCGTGGACCCCAACTGGAATGTATGGACGAATCAGGATGCTTCGTTTCGCCACGCCTGCAGTCAACCGGAGTCAACCGGTCAGCGACGCCGGAGCCCTAGATCCAGTCTTCTTCTCCGGTGAGTATCAACCAAAAAAACCTGCAAAACGTATCGTTTAAAGCAAAACAAAAGCCCAGATCGCCTAATTCGAACCTTGCGAGCACGATGGTGCTATCCTTTTCCCCTGAAACGACCTAGAACTCGTGTTTCGAAACTCACAGCTCTAAAAGCCCTAGCAATGGTATTCTGGGATTTCTACGTGGAAACTTACATGTAATGCATCAAATACACTCTAATGAATATCCTGAACTCAAATAAACACATGAAAATGGTTAGCAATGCATGAAATACAGGAATCGAAATTGAGAAAAATTCAAACCGGTGAGAGCTAGATAGCACGATTCTGGATGATTTGGCTTCAAGTAAGGATTGGGAACGATCCTTGGGAACCTCAGGGACACAATAGAATGCGCAAATTGGATTGAAAACGGCTGGAGAATGAAACACGATTTTCACAACTTTGAGAATTTTTTTGAAAATAAGGGTTGCTTGTATGGGCTAGGGTTTTCGTCCTTGGTCTTGTGCAATGTGTTGGGTATTTATAGAGTGAGGAATGAGAGCAAAAGGAAGGAAAAAAGATATGTCAGTCAATGCAAAATAATTTCCTTTCAAATAAAATCAAATCTTTTGAAAATTTGATTTTCTCTTCCATATGAGAGCTAGCACGAATTTGGCAAGTCTTGTGGGCTATCTTGGACCTCAAGTTTGATAAAAATCCAATCCATTTGAAAATATACCTTGTTTTCATATTTTATTTAATTTAAATTTGAATTTAATGCTTTTAAATTCAAGAATAAATCAAAAATAAAAATAAAAGGTGGTCGTGGCAAGGCATCAATAGGTCACAAATAATATTATGAACAAGTTTGGATCATAAAATTATAGGCCCATTTGGAAAAAATTGGATTTTGACAAATATCTCTCTTTGTGCAATTGTCCAAAAATACCCAACTTGTACAAGGTGTATTTTGCTCAATTTTCCACATTTTTGTGTGTTCTTGGAGTTTTTGGAAATCTCTAGGTGTCCTCTAAACAACCTCTTTGGTTTCATCTCAATTGGAGTATCCATTCTCAATAAAACTTCATTACAAAAAGTTAACTTTTTGTTGACTTTGAAAAGGACCTGTAATGTTTTGATCCATATCTTCAAAATGAAGCATTTTTTGACCATGCTTGTGAGACATGAAGTTGTAGAGAATTGAATTCCCTTCAAAATGAGAGTTGGTGGAAAAATTTCTGAGAAAGTATGAAGAAGTTATGCTCAGTCAAAGTTCAGTTGACTTTTCATTGGAAAATCCTAATTTGGAAAGTTTGACTTTTAAGCAAATCTTGAGTTTTCTTGATGAATCATGATCAACCCTTGATCAAATGATGAATGTAACTTCAAAATGAGGATGTTGACCAAAAATCATGAAGTTTGACTGTATGTTGACCACAGTTGACTTTTTGTCCAATACAACTGATTTTCAACCATCTGAGCAATTGTCTGAGGAAACTTGACTTGCGAGGCTTGAAACTTGGCATGGAGAATATTTGAAGCATATGAGGAGGCATGATGACCATTGGAGATGTTGGAAGTCCATCTTGATTTGAGAATTTCCAAACCCTAGTTTGGGTTGATTGTCTAGGAGAGGGTTTGTCTGATCAACCCTTGAGGAATCCTTGAGTATGGATGTATGAAATGTTTTGAGAAGTAGGAGGGAAAATTTTGGGGTATGACACTACGTAACCATCTTATCACTTTACACTCCTTTATGATGGCACAACAATAATGTTGATAAGAAATCTGGATCAATTAGAGGGTTTATGCAATAGTACAAGATTAAGAGTAACTAGGCTTGCAAATCATGTCATCGAGGCAAATATTATTTCAGGTACCCATGTTAGGAACACTATTTACATACCAAGAATGCCTTTGTCTCCTTCTCAATCACCTTGGCCATTCAAAATTATAAGAAGACAATTTTCGATTATTGTTTCTTTTGCGATGACAATAAATAAATCTCAAGGTCAATCATTAGACTATGTTAGTTTATATTTGTCAAAAAATATATTTAGCCATGACCGACTTTATTTTGCAATGTCAAGGGTCAAAAGCAAGACTGATTTGAAAATCTTAATTCATGACAAAGACAAAATACCTTTAAATCAAACAACAAATGTGGTGTTCAAGGAAGTATTTCACAATGTTGTTTAGGTATTGTCATTTTTTTCAACATCTTCTTTTTTTAGTACATTCTTGATAATTGAAACAACAACATGTTGTTTTATCTCACTCCTTATTTGTCTTCTTTTATAATAGTCACCCTTGCTTGGTTATATCACTTCAGCCGTCTCTTCATGAAAACATTAAGCTATTCATAATCACTTTAACTTTTGTGTTTTATAGTATTACAATAGACAAATTTACTATGTTGTCAACATTAGTCAACATTATTTGTTTAATAACTATTATGTTCATTTATTTATGAGTTATGATTTTAAAACCTTATTATTCTTCTTTTTTTAAGTCACATCCCAATTTCTTCCTTCAGGATTGTCATTATCTACTATAGACTCTCTTTTTTGTATTTCTTATGCGTTTATCTTATATGTCTATGTATCAACAAAAAACAACAAACTGTTTTAAGTATTGATCATAACTCATATTATGATTATAATTAATCATTCAGTATCCTATACTCGATATATTCCTTTAATAATTTTATTTTCATCTTAAACAACAAATATACCCGTGCGGACGCACGAATCACCTACTAGTTGATATTCAAAAGTCAATAATCAAATTACCAATAATTTGTTTAAAAGCCCAAATTCTTTATTCATTTGAATCAATCCATTGTTTGTTTATCCCTTAAGCAAGCGAAAACCCATATTAATGCAAAACAGCTTGAATTGTGATGCATGTGACTACTATAACTTTCTTTAATCATAACATTCATGTACTAGTTTTTTGTTCTTGTCACTTCCCAACTATAAGTTTTTTCCTTCTCATTAAATAAATAAATTTCGTCACAAAAACAATATTTTAGTTATTAATATGAGGCTAGTTATGTACTACTCACATTTTATGATTCTAAAATTCTCTGTCAGAGGCATCTTTTCTGCACATATTGAGGAAATTCTTCACGTGGTTTGTTCATTTGCTTAATGCATCTCAAGTTAGTCTGAAAAACTATACGATTTTAATGTATATATAGTCTATATGATATATTAAGAGGATATAATAATAGAAGCTAGGGTATCTTGTGGAACACTTGAGCCGTATAGTCATGCCTTGGTGGGAGGCACTACACACGATCTTTAAACTCCAAAGTTGAAAAAACTAATGCTAATATTTCCTTGGGAATTAATGCTTCCAACTTTTGGTGAGATGTCACACATTAATATATTCCACAACATAAAATATATATTTCATTGAAAAAAATAATTAGAAAAAATAATTAATGAAATCTTCACCAAAAATAACTCATGAAAGCTTGACCAAAAATAGAAATAACTAATGAAAAAACAATTAGGTTTGAGGAAAAACATACAAGGTTATATTTGTTTTGGAAATCTCATACAAGGTTATATAAATCCATCAGTCACAATTGAAATTATTTTAAATTTAAGGTGTCAAAATTTAAAATGTTGGACGCGTTGTTAGTTAGTTAGAAGTCTCATATTGTATGAGATATATAAGTTAGAGGATGTATATCTAATATTTGATTAATTTTATTTGTGTGATTGATATTTGTCTAATATAATTCATAAGAATATTTTTAAAAAATTCTAAGAATTTTTTAATCGATATTTGAGTCTAATTCGATATTGTGCATTTGGACGAGTGAGAGGATTTCTTAATGTTTGTTTAAAAACACATAAAATTTTACATTTACTTAAAAAATATTACAATGTATAAAATGTAAGTTAGAAGTTCCACGTTAGCTAAATAAAAAAAAAGTTGAAAATATTATAATATATAAATACTCTTAATAATTATTTACAAACAATTTCTTTTTTTATAAAAATTATACAAAATCAACCGTTGTTAATAATTACTAAAAGAAAATGAATTAATAAAACAAACTCACAATAGCTAATATTAAGATCAAACCCCTAAATGTACAAAGATAAGATCAAATCAAACCCTTCTCCTATAATTATAAATAAAAAACCTATATAACTTTTAAAATACCTTAATAATCATAAATCTATACAATATATCCATAACCAATAACTTCTAAAATCTAAAGAATGATATGATATGTGCATGGTTGCTTCTTCAATAGCCATTAAACAAATATTCATAATCTTCATACAGAGTTGTATTCCTTCCCATATTTTCTTGCTTTGAGACCACAGATGATATGTCATTGTTTATTTCATTACTCAAACATGTATCTTGTGAAACACTTAACAAAGAATTATTGGTAGAGAATTGTTCCATCTTGCACTCTTTGTTCCATTGATGATTCATATAAGAATCATTTGATAACATGTTATGCTTCAAGGGTATTTTTGGAATATTCAAATTCTCTTGGTTTGTGAGATCGATTTCATTGTTGATTAAGTAGCTTGGAAAATAGTAACCATTTGATGATGACTTGGTTTCTTTGAAATCATCATGATGATGTTGATGATCAATGGTGTTGTTGATTTCAAAAGGAGCATCATCCATAAGAGATGGAAGTGAAGAAAAGTCCAATAAATCATCACTTATTGAGTTTATCCTTAAAAGATTGGAAATTGATGATGTTTTTTTGATTTCATTGGTGTTCTTGTTGAAGATTCTTGACACAACCCATTCATCCTTCAATCATATACAATAAAAAGTGTAAGGTGGAATCTTTGAAAATTGAACTATATAGAAAGCAAAAAGAAAGGACCACATTATAAAGAAACTCATATAACATCACAAATTAAAAGTCACTTTTAAAAAAAGTAAAAATAAAAAAATAAAACAAAAATTTAGATAAAAAAAAAACCATATTTTAAATTGCAATTGTTGTTAAAATTGTAATAGCATAATTTTAAAATTACAAAAATTCATAGATAAATCAGATTGATTAGATTAAAACAGCAATTAAAATTCAAAATTATAAAACAGTTCGAATATTTTTATAATTTCATAATTTTTAAAATATAAAAATTTATAGATAACCAAGATTGATTAAATTAGAATTTCAAAATAATCGCAATTCCACTACAATTGATTATAAGAAAGTTCGAACTTCGTTTAACTATTAAAAAAACATTGAATTAGAATTTAATTTTCAAAATCAAGAGAAAATTGATAATTGTAGATAGAAATTAAAAGGTTACCTTAGCATCCTTAGGAAGATTACAAGTTGCTAATTTTCCATCCAATCTAAACTCATGCATAACCCAATTAGTTTTCACTCCCTTTGGAGCTCTACCTTTATAGAACACAAGAGTTTTCTTCATTCCAACAAGTTGTTTACTTTTCCCTTTATAGATTTCTTTATCTTTTCCAGTAGCTTTCCAATAACCTAATTCAGTTGCTCTATTTGTTCTTCTTCCTGTTGGATACTTTCTATCTCTTTCACTAAAGAAATACCAATCTTTCTCTCCCATCTTTGCTTTCTCTACAAAAAATAAATTAAAATCATCATATTCATATCATTAGGTCAAACAACAAGAACTCTCATTTATCCGATAGTCGAAGAAATAATCGGATAATAGAATACTTACTAGGTAAATCCCATGGCTCACACTTGTTCAAATCAACTTCACCGATTGCAATTGCACTAAAGTTTGTATTCAAAACTTTGTTGATCAAATATGAAGTAATGATTTCATCATCATTAGGGTGGAATCTAAAACCAGGAGGCAAATCAATAGGTAGTTCTTCCATGATGGATTATTAAAATTACAAGTATATAATATATGGTTAATTATATATGTGATAGCTACTAGATGAGTTTATTTATATGTTGGAGAAAATTGGTGTAAATTGAGAATATGAGAATCTTAGATGAAAGAGGGAAGGAAAGTTCAAAGAAATGGAAGGGAAGATGAAATATTATCAAGAGAAAGTTGAAGAATATTGGAAGGGAAGGTTTTAAGAAAGGAGAAAGAAAAAGAGATGATGTTATTTATATAAAATAAACAGCTCATAAATAGATACTTCATATGCAAGATACTTGTTGGATAAGCCTAGATAGATAGAAAATTTTATTTTATTTTATTTTTAAAAAAAAGGTATATATGATAAGTTTTTATGTAAGATTACTTAATAGAGATCTATTTGAACTATATTTTATATTAATTATTCAATAGATTTGAAAAATGATATATTTATGAAATCTTGCTTAAAAAAAGTACAGCTAAAAAATAATATATTTATTCATATAAAAGAAAATATAAATTTAAACATATTTATAATATAGATAAGTCTATATAGTTGTGTCGAGAGTATATATCCTTTCACAATGAAAAAGAGAATATCTTGTTAATATTTTAAAAATTATAATTAAATATTTAAGTGTGTAATTTCACTTTTGTGTTTTTAATTTTTTTTAATTCGTGTATTTGATTTGTACATCATGTCCTATATGTTTGCCATTATTGTTTTATTTCTTTTGATGTATCCACCTGTTTGAAAATGCATATATAAGGCAACTGTATTTTTGTAAAATAAAATAAAAGGATTTAAATAAGAATAGAAATTTTGTAGAGTCTCGAGAACCCTGGATTAATGAAGTTATAATTTTGAAAAAGAGATTGATTTCTGGAGTCTTCGTTTGTTATGACTTGGTAAACATAATTTGTAGTCAACATGTGTATTTGTTGGAGACTGCTTTATCCGGACTGAATCACATCTTTTGTGCTATTTCAATTAAGTAAGCTATTAATTTTATTTTTGAAATTGTTAGGTCATCAAGCTATTAATTTTATTTTTGAAATTGTTAGGTCATCAATTATTTAGGGATAGACATGAGTGAGAATTTTTTATATCAGTTCTTTTAACGAGTAACATAACATATTTTTTAAAGAGATACACCATATATTTCTAAAATTTTAAAATGACATGTGTATGAGTTATTTTATTTATAAATGTTTAAATTTTTATTTTTCTAATCAATGTAAAGTTTTTTTTATATTTGTTGGTCTTGAATGATAAACAAGATCTTAGTAGTTGCGTAAAGTTATTTTGTCACTCAACGATGGTCGGTCAATGTCTCATTTGAAGTAGAAATTAGAGTGAATAGTTGGATATGGAGTGTAACAACCATCGCCTTGGGCTTTTTTCTATTCATAAGAATTTATAGACGACGTGGTGTCTGTCAAAAGTGAAAAATAGTAACTAAATATAAAGAAAATACCAAAAATAAGTATAAAGTAAACTTACTTTCTTCACAAAAGATTTATTTCCTCTCCTGGGTTCTAGCCACCTCCACTCAAATTTTGATAAGTCTTATAACCTACATATAAGGGTCGTCTTTAGGACCTTTACCTTCTTCGAAACTAATATTTTTCCGGAAAGTTACCAAATATTCTTTTGCTGACATCTCTTCTTGCGTCATATTTTAAAAAGAGATGGCTTAGTCATGCAAATCCCGACAAAAACATTTTCAAAACCAATACTTATGAATCTTCCTTTCGTGCATGGGTGATGAAGAAGTAGAGGCACCAACTAGAATAGGATATCCTTCAGAAACCCTACAGAAAACTAAGTGGACCTTTAGAGTTTGAGGAGTTACCAAAAGGCAGTGGTCTTTTAAGTTCTTCTATATATCTATATAAATGCCAAAAATCTTGGATGATTGACAAATTAAAGTATCCCTATCCATGATGGAGATTTTTGGAAATACATGACACATAAAACAAATAAAAATATATAAAGGGACCACTTTTTATCCCGGTAGTCACACCAGTATTGAAATACTTTAGACAATGCCTAGGTATACATGTGCAGTAAGGAGGGGGAAAATATCCTTATGTTTCACCATCTCCTCCTAAAATTCGATGAAGGACAACTTGTAGTTTAATTGAGTAAAAAACAATCGTAGAAATGAATGAAGCGTTCATCAAAGTAGTTTCAGATCCAATTATCAGCATCAACATGTGAGACTAACCAGTCACTTGGATGACTCACTTCTATGTGATCTTCCTCTACTCTCTCAATGTTATCAAAGTAAGAAACCATTCTCACCAATTATGGGTCCACCAAGTGGTACATATGGGTGCCTATTGGTTCCACTAAGATTATATGTCCCCGTTTAACAATTTATGTTAGACGATAGGACGGATCTAGAAGATGGGTTGAATAGATCCTTTATTTTAAAAACTGTGCTTTTAAAATTTGTTTTTAAATGGTGCGAAAGCTCCCCAAATAAAAAATTGTCTAAACGATCCGTTATTGGAAAGACCGGATATGCGAAACCGAATGGAGTTCTTATGAGGAGAAATGAATAAATATGTTTACGAACAGATCAATCTCTTAAATAATGACACTAAGTACTTACTACTTCCAATGAAATATTTAAGATAAAACTTGACAAATTCAATAATTTGTGTCTTAGTCAATTTATCAAACACTTGGTGTGCACAAAACACCAAGTTCAACTTTACTTAATTGTAGTGATGAATTTTCCTTGATAGCAATCAAAGTGATTACTATGATAATTGTAAACTAAGTTTGATTCACTACAATCACGATAAAATGAATTTATTAATCGATATCACACAAATTATGACAAACAAAAATAAAAGGATAGGGAAAGAAAAACAACACACGGTTTTATCAGGCAGCTCCCCTTGTCGTCCTCGCATAGGGTATGTCTGCCCCCAATTTTAGAATCTAGAATTAGGATATATGATATTAAGTTGCAAAGTTTTAGAAGAGAAGCAATAATATTAACTACACACAAACCAGTTGCTAAAGATGAAACTCTTCCATTCTCCCCCCTTGGTTCAGTCCAAACCAAGTATGCCAAACTCTTCGAACAAACTTCTAGTTACCGCTACTTGATTGCACAAAATCTTCGCTCTACAAATCTTTCACACTGCTGATTTCGATCGCAAGACGTTTGACCCTAAATCTTTCTTCACAATCCTCCGGTTACCACTACTTGATTGAGAAAATCCACTGTCTCTTAATCCTTCCACTCTTCTAAATCCAATGAAGCAGAGACTTGTGCAAAAACCACCACACCAACACGGATCTTGGAGGACAAAACCCTAATAGTTTTATTCAACAAAAAATCCACTCAATTGTCAACCCAAATTTGAAACTCAATCTTCAATTTGAACGTTATCACCACATAGCTCTTCACTTTAATCAACAAAAATTGTTATGCGTAATTATTGATGAATGTAAGGAGAGGATGAAGATGATGAGAACTTGAGTCTATATCTTTCACTTTTTCTTGTTTACCCCAAATGATGAACACAAACCAATATAAATATGCTACACAATCACCAATACCAAAAACGTAGCAAAAAAACAGATAAAGTTAGTGACGTGTCGACTTATACAACTTATGAGGTCGACCTGACTGATCCTGGGCTTGATGAGATGATCCACACATAAGCTATGCGTCAATCGCACCAGGGTATACGTCGATGAAACCTAAAGGATCTTCACTCCCAGTGTAAGTCAAACAGAAGGGTCGACGCGAGCATTCCTGAGCGTGGTGCATTGTCCTTGATCAAACCATGAGTCGACCGACCAACAGTGTGAGTCGGTGGAAGCAGTTAAAGTGGACAAAAATGCTATAATTCATGGAGTTTCATGCCATCCATTCCCAAGTGAAAATTCACCAAAGTGACAACCAATATTAGGAGCACAAATGCAAGATACGAAGAATGTTTTGACATCATTAAAACAAGAGTAGAGGAAACCTGCCCTCACATACTCCCCCTTTTATGATGGAAAAACATAAGATGATAACTCAGCCCAATTTTACCATATATCCTCCGCCCAAATTTGTGCCTTCCTCACAACCACGTACTCAACATAATCTGCAACATAATCTATGTAATCTCTGCATATTCTTCTCCCCCTTTGACAACATCAAAAAGACAAAAGCACAAGGCCAGGCGTAATAGAAACATATTCAATTATATGATCATCATATACTTTGCAACTAACAAACACCAACAACCATTCACATAAAATGAAGCTAGTAAAATACATATAATAGTGGACATAATTAATCAAACACATTAAGTTCATTACTCACTAAGTCAGTTAAACAATAAAAACAACAAACACAAAGTAAGTTCTAAAGAAAATAAAATAACCAATAAGATAAGTAAGACATGTAAACAATGAAAGTCACAAAATGCACTATAAAGAACCAAATCAAGATCAAGAAGTACTTTAGTGTGCGCTGACAACTGCAACTCAATGCATTGCAAATTTCAATTTTCAAATTTTCCATGTCATATTAATGCCATTCATACAATAAATAAAGCCTACACATATTTCAATTAAGTCAAGGATGAAAAATACACATTGTAAAATAAGTTTAACATTTACAAATGATCAATAGTGATTGAATAGATAGGAACGATATTTCCTTCCTAAACGATTAAAGACGGACACCCTCACTAACTCTTGCATTAGAAAGAGTAGATTATGAAGGAATATACAATCATAAAATAAATATCATGCAACTTAGTCAAGTTGTAACCTATCTGAAATATTGAAAATACCAAGTTCCCTACGTATGTGGAATAAAGGTTATGTCGCGAGTGGTGATATAAAAATATCGGCAAGTTGATTTTTGCTATCAACATGCTCGAATAGGACATCACCATTTTCTACATGATCCTTAACAAAATGATGTCTAATCTCAATGTGTTTTGTGTGTGAATGCAAAATCAGATTCTTGGTTAGGTTATGTAGCATCAAAAACTTTGAGACTAAGCCATTGAATTGAATCAACTCGTAAAAATAACAATGAAGTCGCCACGCGCTTTTATTTTATCCAAAGGACTAGGAAAAAGAGAGAATAATATCCTTAAAAAAATGAGATCAAGGTATGGGGGTTAATTATGCAAAGGGAAGGTGTTAGGCACCCTAAGCATCTACGGTACTCCACAGGATCCTCTTTGAAAATTTGTATATGTGCTAAAAAATATTTGTACAAATTGGATGGTGGGGGTGAGAAAAGAAATATTTTTTACAATTTTTGATTTGATAGAACTTCCAATGAGTTAGGCCTACATACCAACAAAGTGAAATTTTGAAATCAAAACCCATGTAGTTCGGGTAAAAAAGACTAAAATTTGTGTGTTGGTTTATTTTAAGAAGAATAAACATCATCTTCGTATCCGAGTGGTAAACATGCCTACTACCCACAATTATGAGAAAGGAGCGTTTCATCAACTCAAAGCAGAGGATTTAAGCTCAGATTTTCATCAACAAGCATCCTTGACACCAAGTGGAAAACGTCTCTCTTCACTACATATTGTAGAAGTATAGCGGTTCACATCAACAAAGAATTGACAAGATTCTAATCTTTCAAGAAAATGGTTTTCGGAGGAAACGCCACAAAGGGCTCAAAAAAGGTTTCAATGAGGTTATTTGTTTTTTAGTCTTATGAAAAATGGTTAAAGTATTATTAAATGGATTAAGAGCTTATTAAAGAAAAGAAGTTTTGAAAATTCATGGACCTAAGTCCAAGTTTTTTATGAAAGCGGTTCGAGTTTTGAAAACAAGAATCCTTTGAAAAAGAGAGAGGATTTTGAAAATTAAAGAATATGGGAGGAGATGAACAGGCTAAGCTATGTAAATAAAATTAAAATGTAAGGGTAAAAGAAAGATCTAACCGGGTAGGAAACTTAGTACTTGACATCAAAAGCCAATACAATATTCCTTCCTTTGGATTATCAAACAAGCAATTAATCGGACAAAAATACCCAGTCTCAGATAAGCCAATGCCTCAGATGAAATTCATGTCTTAAAAAAAGGGCAACATAACAACTGTATGTAGAGGAAATCCACTCGTATATGAGTACAAACGGAATAACCTGCATACAGAAAAAATAACCCAGGCACAGACATAATAAAAACAACATCACAGAAACTCCGAGTTGAGGTTGAGGTCCTAATCCTGAGTCCAAAGTCAAACTCTGAGCTTAAGGATAGTAACCACGTCCGAGAACAAACAATGCAAAGTTTTTTAGTGTTTAAGTTGGATTATTAAGTGTTTTCAAAAAGGAAAATAAAGCTCAAGTGAGCAAATTCAAACTGACAAGAAAATAAAATGCTCAAGTCAGCAAATAAAAAAATGACATGAAATGCAATTGCTAAAATAAAATGCATAAAGTAAAGGGCATAAAAATAAAGGCGTAAAATAAAGGAGAAAATTAAAAGCATAAAATAAAGTTAATGGTTAGTAATTTGTTGTTAGCAGGATGATCATCTTGAAGCTTGGGCATGACGACTTGCGAGAAGCTTGATAAAATCATAGCGACCACACGATAAGTTTCAATTTCTTTTTTTCAAGTATATCATCCATTTGGAACAATCAAAGATCCCAACACTTGATCACAAATGAATGAGAATTTCAATTTGACAATGTTAGTGAAAACTTATCAGAAGCTTTATTAAAAAATCATAGCGACTACAGGACAAGTATCACAAGTGTTGAACCAAAATCAAAGCTCAAACAATATTTTGGGGCTTTTTGCAAAACATAACGTTATGCCACCAATTGATCATTTTTCGATTCGGGGTAAAATATAGAGCTATGTTAAGCAATCACCAAGTAACCTATATAGAGGTCACCCTACAACGAGGCCGGTCAAGCATGATTTATGTGTTGAAAAAGTAAACAAGAGGAGTGATATGTAGATCATCCTTTAATGTTTGTCAACACATGTAAAAAAAGAATGGGATAAGATGAATAGGGAGGGGATAAATTCACAATATCAACAATGCGTCAGATGAATTCATCCGGTCTAACTTCGTTAAAACCAATCAACCATCTTGGTGGATTTGGTCTTGAGACCTATCAACACCCAAGTTCCATTGATGTTGAGGAAATTTATGACTCCAACTAAATCCAAAATTAGAAAAAATATTAAACAAATAAAAATAATAAAAAAAGGTTTGAAAAAATAGATTATTAAATTGGATTTTATTGATGAAATACATAATGGTATCCATACATCAAAATAAAATTCCAAGAAAATTTTCCAAGGTCAAACAAAGGTCAACAAGTGTTGACAAATTTTTTTTAGAGATTTTTAAAGTCAAAAACTATTTTAAAAATTAAAAGAAAAAGGTAAGATAAACCAAAATTTGTAAAAAAATAGTAAAATCACAAATAAAAATAAAATGAGGTCACTAATATTTGTCAAATGACCATTGGATCATTCCATAATTTTTTCAGAATTTTAACATGTCAAAAAGTATTATTAAACATTTAAATAACTCAAATAAAAGAGAAAAGTCATAAAAAAATATTAAATCTGAAAATAAAATTATAAAAAAAACCAGAAAGAGAATAATTAAAATATTTTTGTGAATTTTTTCATAAGTTTTGAGCCAAAAATGATTTTTTTATGATTTTTTGAAGTTTAAAACAATTAAAATATAAAATCGGAAAATAAAATAAAAGCAAAAAAATATGGACCATTAGATCATAGTCAAAACGCGAGAGTAAGTAGATCCAAGGGATCACACGCGCTGTGCTTGATATGGACCTCCTTGGTTTTCACACCGGATTAGGTTTGAAAATAATAAAACAAGAAAATATGTGGCGCGTTTGATCGATGCTGACTCACTTAAGTAATCAGATCCAAGGGCTCAGAAAACGCGCGCATGGTAAGGCAAACACATCAGATCAAATTCAAAAAAATTACATGGCTCATTGTCATTGGTTGAAGACGGACATGTCATCGTCTTCAACCTCCAGCCTATCCGAAATTGGAGTTTCACAAACTGTAAAATCAAGTCTTCAGACTGGTGCCATTAGATTCGTCTCTTCGAGACAATTCTAATGGTTCCCGCGCGAAAAATTTATTTAAATTAAGTAGGGCTCGATTTGAAAAAAAACTCAAATAGTAACGAATACTTGTTTTTAGAAAATCAGATTCAAATCTTAATGAAAATGAAAACGGTAAAGACCATGAGGATCTGGTAGATGAGGAGAACAAGTTAGACATTCATTTGAATCAATTTGGTTAAGAATTCTACCTGAACAAAGTATGTTTTCAGAGCTCTGAAACTAGACTTGGACAACACGATTCTTGTTTCTAAGAGTGTGGTTAGCTTCAAGGAAGTTCATGGCAGAAGAATGAGTGAAGAATTTGGAACTTTGAATGCTTTAAGCAAGGATTCAAAGTTGCAGAAATGTGAGGTATGGAGGAAGTTTCACATGGTTTTTTTTGCTCTCAAAGCTTGAGGAAATGAGTGAGGGATGGTCCTCTATTTATAGATAAGTGAGTGGTGATGAAAATGAGAAGAAATTGTGATGAAATCGTCCAAACCAAGCTAATATGTTTGGTGTGAAATGTGTAACTTGTACATGACCAAAAATCAGTCTAATCGTGCATTTTACCATTCTAATAACCTCTGGGAACTTGCTAATGATGACTAGAGACATAAACACACACATAAAAGGCTTGTAATTGCAAAATGAATGAATTCAAAACTGACTTTCGAGCACAAACAGACATCCATGGTGCCCACTTCTCCAACATGATTCTCATTACCCAGAGACCTTTATGATGCAATCTTGGACTCATTGCAAAGCTGAGATTACAAACTTTGCAGTGTGCTATGAAAGATTGCATTTGGCATGTTGAATCAAAAAGTGATGATCATAAATTGAGAAATTCATCAAGGACTTGTAATCTTTTGACTTCTCAAGCAACTTTCCAAGCTTTTTCTATTATTTACAATTCAACTAAGTTGTAGTAGACATTCTTAGGTTCATTGTGGAGAAAGAATGAGCTCAAGGAGACAAGGAATGACCAAGTCATGATCTTTTGAAGTCATATAAGAGAGATGGAGTATCAATCTAGAGAGTTTGCAATCATTGATCCTCAAAACATCTTTTCATCAAATAAAATCCTTGAACCAAAGAAGATACATTCTAGAGGTCCTATTAAGAGTCCAATGGATTTGGAATCATCCATAAATCTCACACAACCACCAAGATATGGTCCTCAGAAGACCAAACCCTAATTCCAAGAGCATTGGCCATGGCATGGAGAATTCTTCAACTTTTATGATCTTACATACACATGGAGCATATTATCATGAGGAGAGATTGTTGTAGATGATAAGAGGAAATCATAGTGACAAAAACACTTCAAGACATTGAGAGTTCATGAGACATGCTTTTGTGGTTCAAAGCTCCAAATTAGGTCAACCACTTGAATCAACTTGGCATCCTTGGGATTCCTTTTGCAAAAATAGAACATGATGAGATCCATTAGACCTTGTCAATGATGATAACTTGAGACACACCACAAAATAGAGCTTGATAATTCCTTGAGACTTTGAGTGAGAAGGAATATAAATAAACACATGAACCTATAGACTCCTTGAAGAAGAGCCCTTGCATCATCCTCCTACCAAACAACATCTAAAGATAAAATGATACACATATCTTATGGTTATCCAAGTATCAATCATCATATGTAAAAAAATATACATAAATAAGGTTCTTGGTGATCCCCTCAAGAGCAAACTCAGAGATAGGAGAGAGAGACCTAGTTTGTGATCTTTGTGCAATGCAATGGTATAAGATGATAGAGAATCTTAGGGGATAAAATTTGGGTACAATAACTGCCCTTATTTAAGTGTCTTCTATCCTGAGATGAGAAGGAAATCTTCGCCTCGATGGGATAGAAGATACTTAAATATAAAATAAGCCTTATTTTTGGCCCTAAGATGTTATGCAATGCTTAATTGTTATGCAATGCAACAAGATGAACTTCGTAGGGGAAACAGGACACCATTGGGGAAGAAAAAATAATAAAGACACTTCACGAAAGAAAACTCATCCATGAAAAAGAACCACTGGGGGAAGAAAATTTGATCTCATGGGAGGAAAAAAGAAAGCAACTCCACCGGGGAATAGAAACTTAACTTTACAGGGGAATAAGCCCGAGATAAAACAAAGTAGCAACAACCCGATGAAAAGAGGAGAGGACAAAAGATAATAGCAACGATCCGCAGATAGGCGGCAAAGTATCTCCTCGTAGAGAAGTTAGTAACAAAAAGAGAAACATGTTGACTTTCTATAGATGGTAAACTACCAGTCCAAAAGTACTTTCATCCTAAAGGAGGTAAGAAAAATAACATCAGTGATGGATTAAATATCCAAAAGTTCCAGCGTTCCACAGAGAACAGATCTCAACTTCTTCTTTAACCAAGACATTTCATCTAGAAAGGGCTAAAATTGATGATTCACGAACGAGCTAAAACTTTGTCCGTTGGAATGTTTAACAGATCTTTGACAAACTACCTCCAATAATGACGAGGTTGCCATTCATCAGAATAACAAATCTTAGACAAACTATCTCCCACAATGACAAGGTTGCCATTCATCAGAATAAAAATAATCTTCGATAAACTATCTCCCATAATGAAGAGGTTGGCATTCATTGGAACAAAAATAATCTTTGATAAAATACCTCCCATAATGACGAGGTTTCCATTCATTGGAATAACAAATTTTAGACAAAATACCTCCCACAATGACGAGGTTGCCATTTATTGGAACAAAATAATCTTCGATAAACTTCATCCCATAATGACGAGGTTGCCATTCATCGGAGTAACAAATCTTCGACAAAATACCTCCCACGATGACGAGGTTGCCATTTATCGGAACAAAAGCAGTCTTCGATAAAAAACCTTCCATAATAACGAGGTTGCCATTCATCAGAACAAAAATAACCTTCGATAAATACCTCCCATAATGACGAGGTTGACATTCATCGGAATAAGAAATCTTCTAAAAACTACCTCCTACAATAACGAGGTTGTCATTCATCGGAATAACAAATCTTTGACAAACTACCTCCCACATTGATGAGGTTGCTATTTATCGGAACAAAAAAATCTTAGATAAACTACCTCCCATAATGACAAGGTTGCCATTCATCGGAACAAAAATAATCTTCGATAAAATACCTCCCATAATGACGAGTTTGCCATTCACCGGAATAACAAATCTTTGATAAACTACCTCCCACAATGACGAGGTTGCCATTTATCAGAACAAAAACAATCTTCGATAAAATACCTCCTATAATGATGAGGTCGCCATTCATCGAAACAACAAATCAAATAAGAGCTTTACAAAACTCATCGGAGCTTTCAACAGCAAGTCATAAACACCTTCTGGAAAGATACGACCAATCAACCAACGAGATATTCCCTGTCGGAGTACTAGAAAAGATCATGGGATCAACAGGCTTACTGGAGGATACTGTTGCACCCCAAAATTTGCCCTCCTATCTCGATTTTATCTGGCTTAGGCTTATGCTTCATCATCGCACGCACATGCATTCATACCACCGGTTCTATGGTTACGGGTTGGAGTTGACTCCCAAAGATTTTCCTTTGAGCAGAAAAGATGTTGTGCTTTCAACCAATCTAGGATATTTGAAAACTACGAGGTTTAGGAATGAATCTTATCTTTTCTTATCTATCGGTTTTTGGGCTTGGATTTTGATTGTTGAAGTGTGTGATCTCTTCTTTGATGGAATTATAGAAGTTTTGTTACATCGAATATCATTGCATCCTGATTGAAGAGATCAATTCATCACGAGTTTAGGATTTGCTGGTGGTTCGAGATTTTATTCTGCAAATTCTGATGCCTCAGGTTCTTCTGATTATTCAGTTTCTTCTTCAAGAAGTAAAAGGGTGGATTATGGTTTATCTGGTCATTGGTTAACGATTCAAGTTATGGTTCATTTGGTTGCTTGTAGAGATTGATTGTTCTTAGCAAGTGATGATGTATGGTGTGTGGAAATACTCATCTTAAGTACTACAAAATCTTCTCATGCTTTAAAACACCTGAGGTTCAAGGGGTCGATGATTATGTAAGCTAGGGTTTCACGGTAATTGATGTGTATCTAGTAAAGCTTGTTTCCACTGTTTCCTCTTCAAGCTGTGAATTTTGAGATTGTGGTTGAAGTGTGATTATTAGGAATTTATCCTTCAAGGGATATTCTCTGTTCAATTTCATCAGTGCATAATATTAGGATTTTATTTCCCGGTATTCCTTATAAGATCACGACATCGTCTGAAGTTGACATAAGAGAGGTTTTTGTTCGTTCATTACAAGTTTCTATCTAATCAATATATCATTATTCCTTGTTAGAAGTTTCATCATCATCTAAGAGGTTTTTCTAATATAACTCTTCTTGTGTTAGTATTATCAGAAGAAAATATATGGAAATTAATCATCAGTTCAAGAAAACATTGTTTTGTTTGAGATGAATTTTGGCATAAAGAATGGGATTGTGATCAAGACATCTTATGTTTCTATCATTAAGATGAATCATGATTATTTTGAATTTAAGATTCACTTTAATTGATTTAAGGGTTCATTATAGTTACATTGAGCGTTTGTTTTTGTTCATTGAAGTTAATTTGAATTCGATTTAGAATCATGATTCAATTTCTATTCATTCAAGTACTAATCCAAGAAGCCTTCTAGGTTTCACTCAAAATCATTCAACATGGCAAGTTTCACACAAAATATAGATAATTTCTTTCAAATGTTTCTTTCAAGTTTCAAGTGAATCATGAGAAAGTTTAATTTCAAAATCAAAGGTCATAGATTCTGCATGATGTCCTAAGGACCAAGATCATTCAAGATTAGAAAAATATGCAAGTCACAATTTTCTAAGTAGTTTCTTTTCATTCATACTCAAGAGTTCCAAATTACTCGAAGTTTATTTGTTATCCAAGTTTACAAGAACAAGTTTGGACACATGTATTTCTAACTTCCCTACCAATTACAAGTTGTCAATCCTCAAATGCAAATTGCAAGTTTGAATTACAATGTTCTCCTAATTAATATAAGTTTTGTTCTAAACTACATGGAAAGGTTCTCTTAAACTTCCAAAGTTCCTTAAGCGCTTCAAGCTTTTCCATGGATCTTGGCTCGCCTTTGTGTTTCTTAAGCTTTCCTACCATCAATCACCAACGAAATTCATGCCATGAAAACAAAGAAAAGAGTGGTTAGTAAGCAATTGGTAGAATTAAATGTACAAGGTCTTACACAAATTCTCAATCTCATCATTAGGGTTATGTATTTTGAATCAATTTTCTTAAGGATTTTATTTTCTCAATCATGTTCAACAAGAAAACCTTACCTTTTGCAAATCACAACGACTCTTTGTTGTTGGTTCACAAAAGGGAGGTGTGATTCAGACAACATCATAATCACTAATATTAAAAAGGCAGCTGCAACAAGTACGAATTCAGAGTTTCAGTTTCATCCCAATAACATCATAGCAGCAAGTAAATACAAAAACAGCAGAAAGGACAAAGTCTGGTACCAAGGATCAACAACAACAGGTTCAACCCAACAATTCAGAAATTATAAAAATCAATGTGACATAAGTGTGTAAAGCCCAAAAATGAATAAACCAAGGCCTGCTACATAGACCAAAGGTCCAGCAACAAAGGCAAGGCAACCCTAGTTCTGATAGTATAAAGACATTCAAGGCACTGATTTCAAGGGAGGCTGCCACTGTTCACCGAAAAAAACCCTAGCAGAACTACTGTTCATACAAACCCTAATACAAAAATCCCAGAACGGCAGCAATGGTTATTCACAGAAAAACCCTAGAGCAGCCATAACAAACAGAAAATTAGCAAGAACATTCAATATCACAAAACCCTAACATATATCATCATCATCCTAAATCCTAAACCCTTCAGAATTTGAGAAAAAGAAGAGGAACAGCAAACCGCAGATTCCGAAATAGCAACAGACAAACAGAGCCAAGAATCAGAAGGAGCTCACCGGTGGGGTTTCGATCTCAGATCGCCCTCCACCACCTTCAAATCACTAGAAATCTCGGTTAGAACCCTAGGGTTTCCAAACCCCTTCAAGATCTATAGCAAACCGTTAACCATCTGCAAAATCTGTAAGTGTTTTTGTGTTAGCTACAATTTTTGGTAAAACCAGATTGATGTGACAATGTCCTGACTGATGTCATGACATTCTAGGTTGAAGACAAATTATTCAGAAGGAGTGTTTTATAGGTGCACCTTAGAATCTTTGCATAACACAATGATTATGCTATAATCAGATGTACTGGATTCTGCAAGAACAATATGCAGGATGTGTGATGTTAAGACATCCTGTAGTTAATAAGTGAATTGTGCAGGTTTATATTTCTTGAGAGTTTTCAGGATTCTGTTGGGTTGTTCTGAGCTGGATTGTTTAGTTTAGATCCTATGCTCACGTGAATATTAGGTTAACTTGTTTAACCCTAATTTGTGATGTTACAAGCCCAAGAACAAGTCCTTAGGTTAACTTTGGTTAACCCTAGATATTTTTGTGCAAGCCCAAGATGAAGTCTACTACTGCTTCTATATTATCTCACTAACCCTGATTGTGAGAGTTGCGCTTTTTGGAGAAGAAGAAGAAGGCAGATTGTAACAAGCTGTAAAGGTGTTATTAGTATTACTTGTGAGCCAAGCAATTATCTTCTGGTAAGTGCATTGGAGTAGGACTTTTTTGTAAGCGTAGTTTTTATCACTCAAAGCTTTGAAGCACGAGTGTTATGTCTCTTGATTAAAAGCTTTGAAGCAAAATCAAGTATGTGTGTTGAAGGATGTCTTCACAATTATATTAAGTGTTAGATTATTATCACTGTTGTGATTGAGGGGGAGTGAGTAGGTTCTCAGGTCTAAGTGGTACTTAGATTGAAGTTGCATTGGGTAGGTCTTAAGTGAAGGAGATAAACTATTGGTTTATTCCAGAATTAATACCTCTTATAGTGGATTTCCTCTTGGGATTTCCTCCAGAATTAGTACTTTCTGGCGCTATGGACAAGGAAAGAGGATTTGGGAGCAGACCACCCATTATGGATGGATCAAACTATGACTACTGGAAACCTCGTATGGTTGCCTTCTTGAAGCCACTGGATAATAAAGCCTGGAGAGCTGCTGACAGAGGATGGAAACATCCTATCAAGATTGAGAAAGATGGAACTACTAGTCTGAAACCTGAGGAAGAATGGAGCAAAGAAGAAGAAGAGTTAGCTCTGGGCAACTCTAAAGCATTGAATTCCTTGTTCAATGGAATTGATAGAAACATATTCAGACTAGTACATCAGTGTGAACTGGCCAAGAATGTTTGGGACACTCTCAAAACCACTCATGAGGGTATGTCCAAGGTAAAAATATCAAGACTTCAGATGCTCACTACCAAATTTGAGAATCTGAGGATGAAGGAAGATGAGACTATTCATGAGTTTCACATGAACATTTTGGAGATTGCCAATCCTTCCGGAGCCTCGGGAGAGAAGATGTCTGAAGAAAAACTGGTGGGAAAGATTCTCAGATCTTTGCCAAAAAGATTTGCAATGAAAGTGACTGCTATAGAAGAAGCTCAGTATATTTGCAGCTTGAAGGTAGATGAACTCATTGGTTCCCTCCAAACATTTGTGATGAGAATTAGTGATAATGTTGAAAAGAAGAACAAAAACATAGCCTTTGTATCCAATGCTGAAGAGGAAAGCAAAGAAAGTGATGAAGAGAATTTATCAGAAGCTATAGCTATGCTTGGAAGACAGTTCAACAGAATCATCAAGAGCATGGACCAGAAGCCAAAATCAAATGTCATGAACATTTCCCCTGACACTAGCAGGTCCTATGACTCAAGCAGAAGAGCATAACCTGAAGAAAAGGGCAACCAAAGCAGAGGGATTCAATGTCATAGATGTGAAGGATATGGACACATTAGAGCTGAATGTCCTACCTATCTAAAGAAACAAAAGAAAGGAATGTTTGTTACTTGGTCTGATGGTGACTCAGAGAGTGACTCTGAAGAGGAATACGCTAAACTGGTTACTGCACTAACTAGTGTTTGTAACTCTGAAAATGATTCAAGTGATGAGGAGCTGACATTTGAAGAACTTGCTGACTCATACAAGAAATTGTGTATAAGGAGTGCTGAAGTCTGTCAACAAAATGAAAAGCAGAAGAAACTCATAGTGAAGTTGGAGGTTGAGAAGAAGGAAGACACTACAACTATAATTCACCTCAAAGGTTAAGTTCTCGTGTTAACCTCCAAACTTGATCAGATGATAAAGTTTGTCAGGATGTTAACCAATGGAACTGACAAATTGGAAGAAATACTTCAGACTGGACAAAATGCAGGAAATATGTCTGGAATAGGATTTGTGAATGCAAAGGAATCTACTTTTGACATTAAAAAATCTAGGCCTGATAAACAAATGTCAAAACAGATGTCACAACATAGGGCTCAACATCAAGGACAAAGAAACATGAAGAGAAAATACCAAAGATTGAGATGTCATTACTGTGGAAGGTTTGGTCACATAAAACCATTATGCTTCAAACTATATGGATACCGTAATCAGACTCCACATGTCAAACCTAAAACTAATGGGGCACCCAATAATCAATAATGGATGAAAAAGACTGCAGCCTTAATAGCTCACACCTCTCTTAGAGTCTCTGCCAAAGAATAGTGGTACTTTGATAGTGGATGTTCTAAACATATGTCTGGAATCAAGAATATGTTGAGTGATATCAAACCTCACAGTACTAGCTATGTTACTTTTGGAGATGGAGCAAGAGGTGAAATCAAAGGTGTGGGGAAACTGGACTGTCCCGGAGTTCCAAATCTGGATGGTGTGTTACTGGTAAGTGGACTAACTGCTAACCTCATCAGTATCAGCCAACTATGTGATCTAGGATTCAAAGTCAACTTCACAAAGTCTGAATGTCTTGTTACAAATGAAGAACAGGAAGTTGTCATGAGAGGAGTCAGGTCAAAAGATAACTGCTACTTATGAGAGTCTAAGAACACTAACTATTCTTCTGTGTGCTCCATAGCCAAGGAAGAAAAGGAAGTGGAACTATGGCACCAAAAACTTGGTCATTTACACCTTAGAGGAATGAAAAAGATCATATCCATGCAGGCTGTCAGAGGGATTCCAAAGCTTCAGATTGATGAAGAAAGAGTCTGTGGTGAATGTCAAGTTGGGAAGCAAACTAAGATGTCACATCCAAAGACGAGACATCTAACCACTTCCAAGGTCCTAGAACTGCTAAACATGGATCTGATGGGTCCCATGCAGGTAGAAAGCCTTGGTGGGAAGAGGTATGCCTATGTTGTTGTGGATGATTTTTCCAGATATACCTGGATAAACTTCATTAGAGAAAAATCTGATGTGTTTGATGTCTTTAAAGAATTGTGCAAAAGACTTCAAAGAGAAAAGGAAGGTTGTATTGTCAGGATCAGAAGTGATCATGGAAAGGAGTTTGAAAACAGTAAGTTTGATGAGTTCTGCTCTTCAAAAGGAATTAATCATGAGTTCTCCTCACCTATAACTCGTCAGCAGAATGGAGTTATGGAAAGGAAAAACAGAACCATACAGAAATCTGCTAGGCCAATGATACATGCCAAGAAACTTCCTATTTACTTTTGGGCTGAAGCTATGAATACAGCTTGCTATGTTCATAACAGAGTCACATTGAGAAATGGAACATCATCCACCCTGTATGAAATATGAAAAGGGAGAAAGCCCACTGTGATGTACTTTCATGTCTTTGGGAGCAAGTGTTACATTCTGACAGATCGTGAGCAAAGGAGAAAAATGGATCCTAAGAGTGATGAAGGAATATTCCTGGGATACTCTACCAACAGCAGAGCATATAGGGTGTTCATTTCCAGGACAAAAGTTATGATGGAATTTATAAATTTCATTGTTGATGATCATCATGAGGAAGCTAATGTCACATATGATGTTGAGACATTCTTTGAAACCCCCACTCAAGAGCCTAAAAAAGTTGATGGCTCTAATACTACCTCCTCAAATTCTGAATCAAAGGCATCTAACAAAGAACCTTCCATTAGAATTCAGAAAGATCATCCTAAAGAACTCATCATAGGAGATCATAACAATGTAGTCACTACAAGATCTAGAGAAATCATCTCAAACTCTTGCTTTGTATCCAAGATTGAACCAAAGAATGTTAAGGAAGCCTTGACTGATGAATATTGGATTGGTGCCATGCAAGATGAATTGAACCAGTTCAAACGACATGAAGTATGGGAGTTAGTTCCTAGACCTGAAGGAACAAATATCATTGGAACCAAGTGGATATACAAAAACAAATCTGATGCTGAAGGAATTGTCACCAGGAATAAGGCAAGGTTAGTTGCCCAAGGCTACACTCAAGTTGAAGGGGTTGACTTCGATGAAACTTTTGCTCCTGTTGCTAGGCTGGAGTCAATTAGACTACTCTTAGGAGTTGCCTGTCTTCTGAAGTTCAAGCTGTTTCAAATGGATGTGAAAAGTGCCTTTCTAAATGGATACTTAAATGAGGAAGTATATGTGGAAAAACCTAAGGGGTTTGTGGATCCAAATTGTCCTGATCATGTATACAAATTAAGAAAAGCCCTATATGGTCTGAAACAAGCTCCTACAGCTTGTTATGAAAGGTTGACCAAATTCCTCACTGACAAAGGATACAGGAAAGGAGGAATGGACAAAACTCTGTTTGTGAAGGATGAAGGAGGAAAAATTATGGTTTCTCAAATTTATGTGGATGACATAGTGTTTGGTGGAATGTCAGACATAATGGTTAAACATTTTGCTGACCAAATGCAAGCTGAATTTGAAATGAGCCTAATGGGAGAATTGACCTATTTTCTTGGGCTACAAGTCACACATATGGAAGATTCAATTTTCCTCTCTCAAAGCAAGTATGCCAAGAATATTGTCAAGAAGTTTGGGATGGAGAATGCCATCCATAAAAGAACTCCTGCTCCTACTCACCTAAAGATATCCAAAGATACAGGTGGCACCAGTGTTGATCAAAGTTTGTACAAAAGTATGATAGGAAGTCTGTTATACTTGACAGCCAGCAGACCTGATATAGCTTTGCAGTTGGAGTATGTGCAAGGTACCAGGCTGAACCCAAAGTCAGTCACATAAACCAACTGAAGAGAATTCTGAAGTATGTGAGTGGAACTTACAATTATGGTATGTTGTATTCTCATGGATGTGATCCTATCTTGTCTGGTTATTGTGATGCTTATTGGGCTGGAAGTGCTGATGATAGAAAAAGTAACTCTGGAGGATGTTTCTTCTTAGGGAACAACCTTATCTCCTGGTTTAGCAAGAAGCAAAATTGTGTTTCTCTATCCACCATCAAGTACATAGCACCGGTAGCGCTTGTTCTTAAATGGTCTGGATGAAACAAATGCTAACTGAGTATAATGTCACACAGAATGTCATGACATTATACTGTGACAACCTGAGTGCTATCAACATATCTAAGAACCCTATACAACACAACAGGACCAAGCATATTGACATTAGACATCACTTCATCAGAGATCTTGTGGAAGAGAAAGTGATTACATTGGAGCATGTTGCCACTGACCTACAGCTGGATGACATTTTTACCAAGGCTTTGGATGCAAATCAGTTTGAAAATTTAAGGGGCATGTTGGGTATTTGCCAGTATGAGGAGTTATAGCAATTAACTTTGTTTAGGAGAAGTGATGAGAGAGACATTTATTTAAAGTTAATTTTAATTGGGAAAATAGAAAATTTCCCTCTCTCTTTCCAAATATATCAGAAGAGGAATAGACATATTCATACACCTTCTCTCACTGTCTGGACTGTCACTCTTCATTCTCACCAAAGAAACTTTACTCCTTGCCTACGTCTGAAATCTTTGTTTATCAAGATGTCACAACAATCTCTATCATCATCTTCTTAGAAGACGACCTCTTCTTCATCAACTGACACGGATTCTAGGGCAGACATGAATCCCAATGATGTTCTTGAGATTGCACCTCTACGTGTGATTGCTGCTGACCCTACTAAAGTGAAGAAGCTGAGAACTACGCATGCAAGACGATCGCAGAATGTTCCCACTGGTAACTTTGCTCAAACTTCATCTTTTGTTCCCCCTGAAATTGCTAATAGGGAAGGTACTGCATATGTCCATCAGGCAATTTCTAGACTAGTTACTAGAATCTTAAATGAAAACCATGTTGTTCCTAGTGTTTCTGTGCCTCTGAATCAAGAAACTGTTAACCCTAACATAAAGGGCGTTCACAATGTCACTCAAAATGTTGAGACAATGGGTGATAACATTGAGGACTCTTCTGCCAAGTCTGATGAACATCAGACTGTTGCTGATGAAAAGGCTGATGATACGCCTATTGTAGATGTTGATGAAGATTATTCTGATAATGATCTTATTGCTACTGTTAATCCTAGCATAGCAAGGAGGCTGATGACTAGAAAAGAGAAACAAGGAGTTGATCAAAGCTTCTCCAAAGGGAAGGTTGTTGAAGTATCTTCTGGGAAGGTTGTCCCTGAAAGAAAAGCTGGTGTAGGTGATACAAAGAAAAAGTCTGTTGGCCCTTCAAAAGGAAAGGCTAAGGTGGAATCAAAGAGAGCTGTGGTTATCCCTCCAAGATCCTTAAGCAAAATAGTCTCCAAGAAGAGGAAAGCCACTGCATCCTCTGGTTCTGATGAAAGTTCTGACTTTGATGTTGAGAGCCATGTCCCTGACATTCCTCTCAGGAAGAAGCCCACAATAAGCAAGCTTGCTAAGGTACCTGATGTTCCTGTAGATAATATTTCTTTCCATCATCCTGAAAGTGCTAGCAGGTGGAAGTATGTTTTCTTGAAGAGAATAGCCTTAGAAAGAGAACTGAACAACAATGCCCTTGCTTGCAAGGAGGTTATGGAACGTATCCAGTTTGCTGGATTGATGAAAACTGTTGCTCTTTTGTCTAGATGCTATGAGAATCTTGTAAAAGAATTTATTGTGAACTTGACTGAAGAATATGCTGATGGGAAGTCTGAGGACTTTAGGTGTGTCTATGTTAGAGGCAGGAAGGTTACTTTCTCATCTTCTATGATAAACAAGTTTCTGGGAAGGTCTGGTGAAGCTCAACCTGAGCTAGAAGTCACTGACAACCAAGTCTGTCAAGAGATCACTGCCAAGCAAGTGGAGAACTGGCCATTGAAAGGGAAGCTGTCTGCCAGCAAGCTAAGTGTGATGTTTGCTATGCTGCACAAGATAGGAGCAGCTAACTTGGTTCTTACCAATCACAAATCTACCATTTCAACTGGATTGGGGAGATTTATCTATGATGTTGAAACAAGAGCCAAGTTTGACTATGGCACCTACATATTTGAACAAACAATGAAGCATGCTGAAAGTTTTGCTGTCAAAGGTCCTATAGATTTTCCCTCCCTCATATGTGGTATAATTGTGGATCAGTATCCTGACATCCTTGTTGAAAAAGACTTTGTCTGCAAAAGAGACCCTGCTCTTGGATTTCACTATAAGCTGTTTCAGGGAACACATGTCCCTGACATTGTTATGACATCTGATGAGACATCCAATGTCAAAACTGCTTCCAAGAAAGCTGATGTTATTGTTGTGTTAAAAGAAACCTGCAAAGAGCTTGAGGCTAGGAAAAGGTCACTTGAAGAATTGATCACTGCTCTTGAACAAGATAGGGATGACATAGAGGTTTAGGATGAGAAGCTGGAAGAGGATTCTGATGAAGAACATCATGATGGCTCTACAAGTAGTTCCACAGAAGATGATGCTGAAGACAGTGATTCCTCAGGAGATGATACTGCCTGAAGTTGCTGGTTGATGGTGTGTGTAGATTGCTGCTGATGTTTCTGGTTGCTGTTGTTTTGATTCTGATGTCTCTGATTTTTGTTGATTTTGCTATTTGGAATTCTGATTTCTGATGCTTTTGTAACTAATGATAACTAGGATTTTGTACTGGTTCCTTTGGCCCCTTTATGGCTAAAAAGGGGGAGAATTAATTAGGATGAATTTGTCTTATCTGGGTGTTTGATAGATTTAGTTTAGTTGTTTTAATTCTGCTGCTTTAGTTGATCACTGATAGTCTAGTTGTTTTAGCCAAAAATTTGCCAAAGGGGGAGTTTGTAAGTGTTTTTGTGTTGGCTGCAATTTTTGGTAAAACCAGATTGATGTGACAATGTCCTGACTGATGTCATGACATTCTAGGTTGAAGACAAATTCTGCAGAAGGAGTGTTTTATAGGTGCAGCTCAGAATCTTTGCATAACACAATGATTATGCTATAATCAGATGTATTGGATTCTGCAAGAACAATATGCAGGATGTGTGATGTCATGACCAATGTTAAGACATCCTGTATTGAATAAGTGAATTGTGCAGGTTTATATTTCCTGAGAGTTTTTAGGATTCTATTGGGCTGTTCTGAGCTGGATTTTTTAGTTTAGATCCTATGCTCACATGGATATTAGGTTAACTTGTTTAACCCTAATTTGTGATGTTACAAGCCCAATACCAAGTCCTTAGGTTAACTTTGGTTAACCCTAGCTATTTTTGTGAAAGCCCAAGATGAAGTCTACTACTACTTCTATATTATCTCACTAACCCTGATTGTGAGAGTTGCGTTTTTTGGAGAAGAAGAAGAAGGCAGATTGTAACGAGCTATAAAGGTGTTATTAATATTACTTGTGAGCCAAGCAATTATCTTCTGATAAGTGCATTGGAGTAGGACTTTTTTGTAAGGGTAGTTTTTTTCACTCAAAGCTTTGAAGAACGAGTGTTATGTCTCTTGATTAAAAGCTTTGAAGCAAAATCAAGTATGTGTATTGAAGGATGTCTTCACAATTCTATTAAGTGTTCGATTATTATCACTGTTGTGCTTGAGGGGGAGTGAGTAGGTTCTCAGGTCTAAGTGGTACTTAGATTGAAGTTTCATTGGGTAGGTCTTAAGTGAAGGAGATAAACTGTTGGTTTATTCTAGAATTAATACCTTTTATAGTGGATTTCCTCTCTGGCTTGGTAGCCCCCAGATGTAGGTGTAGTTTACACACTGAACTGGGTTAACAATTGATTGTCTTCTTTACTGCTTTTGTTTATTATTTAGATTGTTAAAAAGTTTGTCAGATACCAGTGTCATAACATTCTCTTTGACATCAAGTATCTGTTGCCAGAATTTCAAAATCCAAAGCCAAATCAAGAGTCAGAACAAAGAAATGAACATTAAAAAGTAATAAAATCACGAATCGGAAGAACGCCGCCGCGCGCCACTGGTGGAACCACCCAGAGGCGATTTCCGGCGACAAGGTTTCCGACGAAGATTTATGACAACAATGAGAATCAGAACCTAGAACATGCAAGAGATTGGAGGGAACCAGAGCAGCGACGCAAAGAACACGATGGCAACGAGAGAGTCAATAGGTTTCGCAGAGAAAGATGAAAGTTCAAATGGAAAATAGAGCAAGAAGGAGAAGAGAGAACAAAGCATCGTAGCAAGAGAGAGACGAGGGATTCTTTGGAGTCCATTCGTTTTTCTTTCATTTTCTTTATTTGTTTATTCCTTTTCTTTGATTCCAATTTTGTTTATCTATTTACTTATCTATTTACTTATTTGTTTCTCTTATAATAATTAATTATTGGTTATGGTGGTTTGTGTGGACCGGTGACACTTGTCACCAGATTTATATTTTGTGTAGGTGTCTTATGGTAACATGGTACTCTTCTATTATCATACTTCTTAATCATGAAGACCTAAGGTAATATTTCAGATCTACAGCCAAGATGTATTTCTAGATCATGTATATGCATGGACAGCTGCACATGATTCCTGTGGTGTTTTGGACCTCTATCTATTGGGCTTTAGCTCAAAGGCTTTTCACACCCCCAGATCTGACTACAATCACAGGCCCATTTCTAAATTCACTCTTTTAATTATTTATTTATGCAAGTAATTTTAATTTGATGTATTAAATAATAATTAGCATATGATAGTTTTTATTTGATAAATTATTGATTAAATTCTTAGTTGATTTTTTATCAAATAAAAAAAATCCATTCTAATAATTATTTAAATTTTAATTGTATTGTGTGATAAATTTATCTGTCATTTATCTGCTTGTACGATATATTCACGATTGTACACTCCGCACACAATTAATGTAAAAACGACTCTGATCTCTCATTTTGGTTCCCATACCAAATTCTCTAAGGGTCTCATAGTTGGGGATGGGCATGGCCATCCTCACAAGGTTAATCAAAGCCCTTGTTGCTTTGATTAATCATAACCCGAATAAATATTAGTCCACATACCAATTATCCATGCACCAGGGTCTCATGGTTGGGGATAGGAGCACCTATCCTCACGAGGTTAATCAAGTCCACATACTTGGTTAATCATAACCCGAATTATTACTTCTCTCCGTTCAATACCAAAATTCTTAAAACACTTTCCAATTAAAATAATTAATTGAATTTGTTTTCTAAATCAATTTTCATAAAAGAACATTTGGATGGGGTTTGTTTCAATTGTTAGATGATAGCCTAACGATTTAAACAAATCGAAGTTTTTAGATTGCTAGATGGTAGCCTAATAAACTAAAAATTTCTATCCATGTTTTAAAACAAAAAAAACATAGTGTTGTGGCATTCGGTTAAATTGTTGGATGATAGCCCTACGGTTTAATTGAATTTAAAGTATTTGGGTCGTTAGATGATAGCCTAATGACTTCAATACTTTTATTCCATACACTTAATAACGTGAACCTCGTTTCACTTCATCGTTTTCTTAATAAAGATTTTGGATGAGAGATGATTGGTCGAGCTCACTCACCAGTTTCAAGTATTCGAATCGTTAGATGATAGCCTAATGATTTGGTACTTGTCATCCACAACTTAAAAATCAACTCAACCCATTCAAATTCTTTTCCACTCATATGCGACCATCAAAAAAATTTATTCTAAAATCAACACAACCAATTCAAACATTTTCAAGAAGAACTATGGAGTTTTGACTTTCCCATTGCATCAGGGAATACGTAGGCATGCGGTCTCGAGACCGTGTCAAACTCAAAATAACAATAAACAAATCTCGTTTCCTTTTCCTTCTTTCTTATTTCTTGATCATAATTTAGAAATTAGTGAATATACACACAAACACCTAGAGCTAAATGGATCCCATCGAGTACGATGGACGTAAGGGGTGCTAATACCTTCCCCTTGCGTAACCGACTCCCGAATCCATCCTTTTTGGTCATGTAGACCGCCTTATCCGTCATTCATGGGTTTTATCTATATTTTCCTGTTCTTTTTAGAACAAATAAATTAGTTGGCGAATTCATTGTTTTGTTTTTAAAAATAAATGATTTTTGAAAAAACTAGTTGCTTCAGCTGACGACTTCACTGGGGACAAGATAGCGAGAGTCTACCCTAGTTTAGTTTTTCACGTGTTTGTGTGTTTGTTTATTGCTTTCTTCTTAATGTTTATTTATTGTTCATTACTTATTATTTCCTTTACGCTTTATATATTATTCTGTTGATATATTATTGTGTTGGGAATTTATGGGGTTGATACATAAATAAGCCCACTACCTAGGCTTCTAGGTAACCATTTTAGGAATAGAGGGGTTGCGTAGCCTAGGAACCCTGACTCCAATGTCTTGTGGACCGAAGCAAAGACTCCAACTTAGAGTTGGTTGTTTTAAGGAGGTTGTTGACCCGCATGATAGTGCATGACATCAAGTTCCGGACAAATGACCTATAACTCTAAGTTTGTTTATAATATCCAAACCTGGACCGACCGCTCAAAAGATTTTGAGTATCCCTTTAAGAGTCGTTTCTTGGAGTATACTTTTGGAAATAGTATCACCATGTAGGCCTCTCACGTGATGATAATATTTGTTAAAAGGGGATTTGAGACTCCAAGAACCATTTAGCAAAAAAAACATTAGAACCACCTTGTTTGGGATTATTGGGTAGAAGCCTAGAGCTATCCTATCGTAGGAGCCCACCTAAAATAAGTTGTTATGATTATCAATATCCTTCCTGTTTCACGACTCCATGAACCTGTTATTATCATCATGTTGCATTCCATTTGCATCAATAAAAAAGAGTTTACTTCTCTCATCATCCATGCATCATCGTGCATTACATTCATCGTAATCATGGATCAACTTCAGGAAAGTGTGGCTGCGATGAATACTCATATAGATACCCAGATGGATCAATTCATGGAGGTTATCAAAAATATTGCCATTGGACAAGAAGAGCTAAAGCAAGTTGTTCAAAAGTCCAAAGTTGTTACTACTGATCATGTTAATTCACCAGGTGTTAATCTTAACCACATGGAGGTCATTTCAGATCAAAATGTCTGAAACACTGTTCAAATGCACGTCAATGGAATTCCTCATTGTGATGACATCTTTGAGTCTTCATTTGACACCTTCAAATTTCTGATTGAAGAGACTGAGTCTGAGAAAAAGCATCACCTCCTTGAGAAAAGGATGAAAGCTGTTGAGGGTCGAGATTCCCTTGGTTTAGACGCTCCTAGTTTGTGCTTGGTGCCTCAGTGGAGCATCTCTCGAGTGGTACACTCAACTTGAACGAACTCACATCCAAAGTTGGAAGGAATTGGATGAAGCTTTTGTCAATCACTACGTCTATAATAGTGACATGGCTCCCACTAGAATTTAACTTCAGGGTTTAACTCAGAAGACTGAAGAATCTTTCAAAGAGTATGCGCAGAGATGGAGAGAATTAGCTGCTAGAGTTCAACCTCTTCTTTTGGAACAAGAACTCATTGAGATGTTCTCCGATACCTTGCATGGTCCCTATCTGATTGCTGGATATACTTCTAAATTTTCACACCTGGTCGTTGTAGGGAAACGATTTGAGCGTGGTCTCAAGATGGGCAACATTTAGGATGTCGCTATTGCTTTTGAATTCCCAGGGCGAATTAATGAAGAGGCAAGTACAATTTCCGAGGACGAGGAAGAAGCTACTGTTTACCCTCCATTTCAAATTGCTAATAGGTGACAAAAGCTACTACTAATTAGTGTGCTCCACAAATCTGCACCGCAACTGTCTGTCAAACACCCGTTCGATATGCTCCCCAGCAGCAGAACACTCCTCGACAACAAACTTATCGACGAAATCATTAACAATAAGGTGGGAAGAATATGATAAGGCCAAGAAAAGTGCATGATCCAATCCCTATGCCTTATGGTGAGTTGCTCTCTCGCTTACTCCAACATTCTTTGGTGGAGTTAAAGGAGCTTGGGACGCCTCCGTTTCCGTATCCTTTGGGATATGATCCTAATGCCTACTGTGAGATCCATTCTGGGGCACCTGGCCATACAATTGAAGGAGTTAATCTTTTCAAAGGCACGATTCAGAAACTCATTGATTCCAAAGCAATCACGTTCACTCCAGAGGGCCTACACATTAATTGAACTCTCTTTTGACTCAGTGAACGCCAGGACTACGAAGTGCATCTTCTGAAGCAATAAATCTATACGGAGACCAGTCTCCTCAACATGAATATTTTTAGTTTCATATTGTATGCTCATTTGTAATCTTTCTTGTTTTGTTCAGTACTTTCTTGTATGAAAAACTAGCTTATTTCTGAATACTAATCATAATGCATTGAATATGTTCGTATTGAAATAATCCATTCGCTATCACTCTTATTTGTTTTTGATATTCAACTCTTATTAATTAAGCAATACCTCTGTAGGGAGGATGACGAACAATTTACTAAAAATCGCAAACGTTATACTTTCGAGTAAAAACCCTGCTAACGATGTACAGGCCTTATTTCAAATTCCCAAACACCGGAGATATAAGGGAGTGAAACCCTCGTTAACCCCCTTTGAGCCTCGAAGTAGGAGTTTCCTTTTTGTTCAGAAAAAACCCTTATTTTTTAACCTGGGGCAGGGTAGTGTTCAGTTAATCTGATCGAGCGTTCAAACTCATCAAGAGTGCACATCCAAGGATACAACAATGGTTATCCTTCAAAAGGTCGAGGAAAGTCAAAACCACAATGGTCAACCTTCGTCTATCATTAGTGTGCATTGAAGGAGAATGATACCATAATGGTTATCTCTCGCACACCAGGAAATCAACAGATGATGATACCAGAATTATCATCTCTCATCCACTAAGGATTCGAGCAGTCACAATCACCTCCAATAAAACAAAGATGGAAGATCACATGACTTGTTCAAAGAAAAGTGATATAAAAAAGTGACAAAAAGCCCGCTAAGTCGAAATTTCATAATAAGTCTCTTAGGCAAAAATGGCAATAGAAAATAAAAAGTTCAACAAAAATCCTCCTCACAAGTACAAAGGCGTGTGATCAGACACCAAAAGCAAAATGTGAGTGATTGTCGTGTCCAAGAAACCTCAGTGGTTCCTTAACCGCATCATAAACTTCTCTCAAGAAATGAATGCTCGCATCAAGTTATCTGAACCTAGGATTGGAGAACATCATGGAGAATGGGAGGGCACCAAATATTTTGAGCCTAAAAATCATTTTTTCTAAAAACCCATGAACCAGACCATGTTACAACCCTTGAAAGTCCTAACTGAAGCATGGGTTAATTCGAGAGTAAAACTATTACAAGAATACGGTAACCTGACTCCTAGGAGGATTGCTAAACATTTGAGTTGGTATCACTCAATCTTTTACAAAAATTCAATATTTCAATATCTTTTCAATAAAAGTTTCTTTAACTTCAAGACAAACATGAACTTTTCATTAGAATTATCATTCGTAGAATAAAATACTCTTTGCACTGAGAGCATGGGTTGATTGTCCTGAGAGACGTATTGCTTCAAGTATTTGATTGAGCACAAAACATTTCGAGTTGAGAAGTAAGGTTGTGAAGTAGTCTGCTTTCAAGATGTAAATTAACCACCCTAAGTAGGTGATGTTTTCAAAGTTCCGCCAATTTGGAGAAATTATGTCGAGATTCGAAGAATCTCTCAAAGGGATGAGCAATCAGGGGCATTCATCCGAACAAGGTTGAAACCCTCTTTACCTTTGGTTAGTCAGGCAAAATGTTTCCAAGTTTATAATATTGGGGCAGATTATCTTGATGGTACGGATCTCAAGAAGCTTTCTCGAGGCTATTTTATTCAAAGTCCCTATAGACTGGGGCAAAGCATTATGCAGGGGCATTCCTCCACCTCATAATTAATCAGGTCAAGTCTAGGCGCAAGCTAAACAATCGTTGAGTTTGAATGGCATGTTAGGAAATTAGGATCGTCATCCTCAGCTCATCAGAGATCTAAGTCTGTGTTGGATTTTCTCCATTAGAAATTAAGGATCAATATCTTTAATTCAAGTCAGGATTGTCATCCTCATTAGAGATCAAGGTTTAATTCCTGGTTGTTGGTTTCCTTCAACAAAAGTCAGAAGGCAGGATTCTATCCATTGAGTTCCAATAGATGTCTTTTCTTCGACACATTTCATATAGTAATCAATATTGTAGTGTTTCGTGTTTTGTAGATTTTTGTTATCCAAAGATCTTAAAATAAAGAGCGTGAAACGCCTGAGCTTTGGTCACTGACAAAGTTTCCTTCTCTCCAACAAGAGTCATCCATTAAATTTATGTGTGTTGGGATGTTATCATTATTTCCCTGACGCGGAAGATCGCAAAGAAAGACTTACACCAGCGAGATCATTTTCAAAGACTCACCTGTACCAGAAGATGTGCATGTTACTTCCCGCTAAGATGAGTTTTGAGTTGTTTTATCCCAAAATTTCTCTTTTCCTCAAATAAATCCTAATATTTTAGAGAAAATCAGTGTCGACTTCTCTTATGCAAGAGCTCGTAATCCTGAGTTACTGAAGATAGGAACTCTACGCAATATGATTATCATCCTAGATGAATGTTAATATCTAAGAGTTATGTCCCCAGTGATGTTGATCATTGAAAGTTGATGCTTCTATTCTGCAATCCCCCTGTCGGAGTCCAGACTATCATCTCTTTGATAAAGACCGGATGATTTATATTCAATTCTTGGATGGTTGTTGCTTCCTCTGCAGCTCACAATTGCCTTTAGTCCTAGACGATATTAAAACATGCACCATTGCATTGCATAACATCCTAAAAAATGTGTAGCATTTCCATTGATATGGAGCATTACGCTAAAAAAAATCTCAAACATGCATCTAAGCATAAACAAAATTAAAGTGTTTCTTGAGTACCTTTTGCGTCTCCGAAGAGAAGTCTATCCATAAAAATCGCAAGTTGTATTCCTTGTCAGGTTTTCATCAAGACATATCTTCTTGTTGTTGCTATCTGCATCTTTGACCATGTTTCGGTCTCCTACATCATTCAATTCAATTAATTTACCAAGCGTCTTGCTTTTTGCAAATTTTTATTTTGGTATTCTTACCCGTGTTTGCCTTTGTCGTTAGAGTGCGAGTAAGAGTCGGTGTCTAACTTTTCTTTCTTCTCAATTATTTGAGTATCCATACTTGGTGTGTGATTATTCATATAATTTACACTCTTGAAGAATTGCACCCCGCCTTTGGCCTGAGGGATATTGTATTTCTTGCACATTTGCAAACTTTCAAAGTCCAACGTAGCTTGGCGATCCTTGTTAGGGCCCTTTTGGTTGACCTCTTTCCCCGTAAATTCGCCTTCGATCGACGATTTTACCATTTCATATATCTTCTTCCCAGTGAGTCTACGATCTTTATATGTCCAATACCTTTATCGGGCATGTATTTTTTTGAAACTTTTGTTAGAGTCGTCTTCGATCGGTCTCTTTCTCGTGTATGTCTAATATCTTTACCTGACATATGCTCCCTTATATGTGTTCAATATCTTTACCGAACATGTATATTCGATCTTTATGTGTCCAATATCTTTACTGGGCATGTATTTTTCGAAACCTTTCTTAGAGTCGTCTTCGGTCGGTCTCTTTCTTGTGTATGTCTAATATCTTTACCTGACATATGCTCCCTTATATGTGTTCAATATCTTTATCGAACATGTATATTCGATCTTTATGTGTCCAATATCTTTACCGGACATGTATTTTTTTCGAAACTTTTGTTAGAGTCGTCTTCGGTCGGTCTCTTTCTTGTGTATGTCTAATATCTTTACCTGACATATGCTCCTTATATGTGTTCAATATCTTTACCGAACATGTATATTCGATCTTTATGTGTCCAATATATTTATCGGGCATGTATTTTTTGAAACCTTTGTTAGAGTCTCTTTAATATCTTTATATGCAATATCTTTACCGAACATGTATATTCGATCTTTATGTGTCCAATATCTTTACCGGGCATGTATTTTTTTCAAAAACCTTTGTTAGAGTCGTCTTCGGTCGATCTCTTTCTTGTGTGTGTCTAATATCTTTACCTAACATATACTCCCCTTCTATCTATTCTCATTTTGATCTGCGAAGCCGCTTATTTAACTGTGCTCGTTCCAAAGATCTATGAGTCTTTACCTTCCTGATCTGCGAAGCCACTTATTTAAGTGTGCTCGTTCCAAAGATCAATGAAATCTTACCTTTCTGATCTGCGAAGCCGCTTATTTAAGTGTGCACGTTCCAAAGGTCTGTCTGGTTTCTTTTCTGATCTGCGAAGCTGCTTATTTAAGTGTGCTTGTTCCAAAGATCTACATGTTCTCATTTTGATCTACGAAGCCACTTATTTAAGTGTGCTCGTTCCAAAGATCTATGAGTCCTTACATTTCTGATCTACGAAGCGGCTTATTTAAATGTGCTCATTCCGAAGGTCTGCCTGGTTTCATTTCTTATTTGCGACGCCACTTATTTAAGTGTGCCCGTTCCAAAGATCTATGAGTCCTTACCTTTCTAATCTGCGAACCCCCTTATTTAAGTGTGCTCGTTCCAAAGGTCTGTCTGGTTTCATTTCTGATCTGCGAAGTCGCTTATTTAAGTGTGCTCGTTCCAAAGATCTGTCTGTTCTCATTTTTGATCTGCGAAGCCGCTTATTCAAGTGTGCTCGTTCCAAAGATCTATGAGTCCTTACCTTTCTAATCTGCGAAGCCGCTTATTTAAGTGTGCTCGTTCGAAAGGTCTGTCTGGTTTTATTTCTGATCTACGAAGCCTCTTATTTAAGTGTGCTCGTTCCAAAAATCTATCTGTTCTCATTTTTTATCTGCGAAACCGCTTATTTAAGTGTGCTCGTTCCAAAGATCTATGAGTCCTCACCTTTCTGATTTGCGAAGCCTCTTATTTAAGTGTGCTCATTCCAAAGGTCTGTCTGGTTTCCTTTCTGATCTGCAAAGCCGCTTATTTAAGTGTGCTCGTTCCAAAGATCTGTCCGTCCTCATTTTTTGATCGGCGAAGCCGCTTATTTAAGCGTATTCGTTTCCTAACATACCGAAATGTTTATTAAAAAAAAATAAAAAAAATAAAAAAATAAAAAAATATATATAAAAAAGCATAAATATTTCTACTTGTTCTTCGGGGCGAAAATTTTTGGGTTCTTTTAGTATTTAATCTTCTTCCACCTTAAAAGTTCGAAAGGCTAGCACCAATATCACTTTCAAGTTTAAGACGATTAAATAGGGGCAGCTGTTACACCCGAAAATTTGCCCTCCTATCTCGATTTTAGGCTTCATCATCACGCATGCATTTATACCACTTTTATGGTTACAGTTTGAGTTGACTCAAAGATGTTGTGCTTTCAACAAATCTAGGATATTTTAAAACGACGAGGTTTAGCAATGAATCTTATCTTTACTTATCTATCGGTTTTTGTGCTTGGATTTTGATTGCTGAAGTGTGTGATCTCTTCTTTGATGGAATTATAAAAGTTTTGTTATATCGAATATCATTGCATCCTGATTCAAGAGATCAATTCATCACGAGTTTAGGATTTGCTGGTGGTTCGAGATTTTATTCTGCAAAGTCTGATGCCTCAGGATCTTATGATTATTCAGTTTCTTCTTCAAGAAGTAAGAGGGTGGATTATGGTTTATCTGGTCATTGGTTAACGATTCAAGTTATGGTTCATTTGATTTCTTGTCGAGATTGATTGTTCGTAGCAAGAGCTGATGTATGGTGTGTGGAAATACTCATCTTAAGTACTACAAAAGCTTCTCGTGCTTTAAAACACTTGAGGTTCATGGGGTCGGTGATTATGTAAGCTAGGGTTTCACGGTAATTGATGTGTATCTAGTAAAACTTATTTCCATTGTTTCCTCTTCAAGATGTGAATTTTGAGATTGTGGTTGAAGTGTGATTATTAGGAATTTATCCTTCAAGGGATATTCTCCGCTCAATTTCATCAGTGCATAATATTAGGATTTTATTTCCTGGTATTTCTCATAAGATCACGACATCGTCTGATGTTGACATAAGAGAGGTTTTTGTTCGTTCATTACAAGTTTCTATCTAATCAATATATCATTATTCATTGTTAGAAGTTTCATCACCATCTAAGAGTTTTTGCTAATATAACTCTTCTTGTGTTAGTATTATCAGAAGAAAATATATGGAAATTAATCATCAGTTCAAGAAAACCTTGTTTTGTTTCATGCCAAAATTCATCTCAAACAAAACATGGTTTTCTTGAACTGATGATTAATTTCCATATATTTTCTTCTGATAATACTAACACAAGAAGAGTTATATTAGCAAAACCTCTTAGATAGTGATGAAACTTCTAACAAGGAATAATGATATATTGATTAGATAGAAACTTGTAATAAACGAACAAAAACCTCTCTTATGTCAACTTCAGACGATGCCGTGATCTTATGAGGAATACCAGGAAATAAAATCTTAATATTATGCACTGATGAAATTGAACGGAGAATATCCCTTGAAGGATAAATTCATAATAATCATACTTCAACCACAATCTCAAAATTCACAGCTTGAAGAGGAAACAGTGGAAACAAGCTTTACTAGATACACATAAATTACCGTGAAACCCTAGCTTACATAATCACCGATCCCTTGAATTTCAGGTGTTTTAAAACATGAGAAGCTTTTGTAGTACTTAAGATGAGTATTTCCACACACCATACATCAGCTCTTGCTAAGAACAATCAATCTCGACAAGTAACCAAATGAACCATAACTTGAGTCGTTAACTAATGACTAGATAAACCATAATCCACCCTCTTACTTCTTGAAGAAGAAACTGAATAATCAGAAGAACCTGAGGCATAAGACTTTGCAGAATAAAATCTCGAACCACCAGCAAATCCTAAACTCGTGATGAATTGATCTCTTGAATCAGGATGCAATGATATTCGATATAACAAAACTTCTATAATTCCATCAAAGAAGAGATCACACACTTCAGCAATCAAAATCCAAGCCCAAAACCCCGATAAATAAGAAAAGATAAGATTCATTGCTCTACCTCGTCGTTTTCAAATATTCTAGATTGGTTGAAAGCACAACATCTTTTCTGCTCAAAGGAAAATCTTTGGGAGTCAACTCCAACCCGTAACCATAGAACCGGTGGTATGAATGCATGTGTGTGCGATGATGAAGCATAAGCCTAAGCCAGATAAAATCGAGATAGGAGGGAAAATTTTGGGGTGCAGTAGATACCAGTCACTTGAACGATGAGACCTCCACTTGCTGTCAGAAAAAGATCATAATAATACTACCAGGAGATGAATTGAATTCTTGGGGAAGCTCAAATACATCCCTACTGAAGATATAAAGTCTTCTTGTGCAAAATAAATGCACTCTTCAACCAGAACTCACAGTCTAGAGAGATCAGAAATACATCACTATTAGAACCCACACCACAACCACATTGGGGGACGAGATTTGAATAGGTTATGAGTTGGATAAGAGCGTTAAAGCAACATTCCTCCACGAGGGATAACTAAGTGGGGAAGGCGAAATGATGAACAATTTCTGGTTAAGGTTGACATTCTAATGGAGAGAGGATGCACACTCTATAAAAATATCGACAGAAAGTCAATGAATTGTAATTCAAGTATGCATGATGTATTTATGAATGCATGTAATGTATATGCTTGCAAAACAAACACACTACATTAGGGATAACCAGGCAAGACGAACTCGGTAAGGATAACACTCCGCCAACCACATCGAAGATGGAGATCCAATGGAAAGTAAACCCACAGCTGAGGAAACAACGTCCTACTTCAAGGCTTGATTTTTCGCGGTACATTGCTAAAATAATCAAAGAAGGATCACGTAGCAATAAACTCAAACTACCGCATGGATACAACAAACTTCTTCTGCCTTCATTTGGTGTGTAATATCCATATTTTATTAGGAACAAAAGATACCACAAGATACCGTGTCATGATTTATCTTGTACATCACACCTTCATTGAGGAAAAACCTACCAGCAAAATGCCTTAACTTCTTTCTACATTTGGTTGATGCATCAGCCAGATACTCTTGAATCATCAGGAAGTGTTTGATTTCATAATACCAGGGTTTATCATCCTTTTCCACATCCAGTGCAAATATATAAGTCGACCTCTCAAGATGCTCAATGGTGACCTTGTGGTACATCATTCCACCGGTTGACTTTATACATGGAAGCCAACGTAGCTAAAGCATCTTCCATTTGATCCTCATTCCGAGGAATGTGGTGAAGCTCCACTTTATTGAAGAAAGTCAACAACCTACTTGTATAATCTTTATAAGGGATTAAGCTAGGGTGACGAGTTTCCCATTCTCCTTTGATCTGATTTATTACCAAAGTTGAATCAACGTATACATCAAGGATTTTTATTCTGAGGTCAATGGCGTCTTCGAGACCTATGATACAAGCTTCATACTCTGCCATATTATTTGTACAATCAAACATCATCCTTACAGTGAAAGGGATGTGAGAACCTTCAGGAGTAATTATTACAACATCAATTCCCTTTCTAAAAGCATTCGTAGCTCAATCAGACGTCGTACCCCAACGAGACTCAGGGTATGGGTCTTCCTCGACAAAGGTTCATCGCAATCTTTCATTATCAAATACATCACATCTTCATCAGGGAAATTAACTACAACTGATTGATTATCTTCAATCGACTGAATGACTAGGTATTCTGCCAACACACTGCTTTTGATAGCTTTCTGGGCGTGGTATTCAATATCATACTCAGATAACAACATTGGACCCAATATTTATCAAATGACCATTGGATCCTTCCATAATTTTTTCAGAATTTTAAAATGTTAAAAAGTATTTTTAGACATTTAAATAACTCAAATAAAAGGGAAAAGTCATAAAAAATATTAAATCTGAAAATAAAATTATGAAAAAAACAAAAATTAGAAAGTGAATAATTGAAAATATTTATGTGAATATTTTCATAATTTTTGAGCCAGAAATGTTACAATATAAAACCAGAAAATAAAATAAAAACCAAAAAAATATGGACCATTAGATCACAGTCAAAACGCGTGAGTAAGCAGATCCAAGGGATCACACGCACTGTGCTTGATATGGATCTCCTTTGTTTTCACACTGGATTAGGTTTTTTTAAAAATAAAACAAGAAAATATGTGGCGCGTTGGATCGATGTTGACTCACTTAAGCAATCAAATCCAATGGCTCAAAAAACGCGCGAATGGTAAGGAAAACACATCAGACCAAATTCACAAATATGACATGGCTCATAGTCATTGGTTGAAGACGGAGATGTCATCGTCTTCAACCTCCAACCTCTCTAAAATTGGAGTTTCACAAACTGTAAAATCAATTCTTCAGACTGGTACCATTAGATTCGTCTCTTTAAGACGATTCTAATGGTGCCCTAAAAAAAATTATTTAAACTGAGCAAGGCTCGATTTGAAAAAAACTCAAATAATAACGAATACTTGTTTTCAAAAAATCAGATTCAATTCTTAATGGAAATGAAAACGGTGAAGACCACGAGGATCAGGGAGATGAGGAGAACAAGTTAGACATTCATTTGAATCAATTTGGTTTAGAATTATACCTAAACAAAGTAAGTTTTCAGTGCTCTGAAATTAGACTTAGACAACACGATTCAAGGCACGATGCTTCTTGCTAAGAGTGTGGTTAGCTTCTGGGAAGTTCAAGGAAGAAGAATGAGAAAAGAATTTGGAACTGTGAATACTTTAACCAAGAATTCGAACTTGCAGAAATGTGAGGTATGAAGGAAGTTTGGAAGGGTTTTTTTGGCTCTCAAAGCTTGAGGAAATGAGTGAGGGATGATCCTCTATTTATAGTGACGTGAGTGGCGATGAAAATGAGAAGGAATTGTGATGAAATCATGCAAACAAAGCTAATCCGCATGGTGTGAAATGTGTGACTTGCACATGACCAAAACTCACTCTAATCGTGCGTTTTACCACTCTAATAACCTATGGGAACTTGATAATGATGATTAGAGATAGAAACACACGCTTAAAAGGCTTATAATTGCAAAATGAATGAATTCAAAACTAACTTTCGAGCATAAATAGAAATACATGGTGCCCACTTCTCCAACATGGTTCTCATTACCTAGGGACCTTTACGATACAATCTTGGCCTCTTTGGAAAGCCGAGATTTCAAACTTCACAATGTGCTTGGACATATTTCATTTGTCATCTTTAATCAAAAGTAATGATCGTCTGAAACCAACAAAAACAATATGATTTTTCACACTTAGAAAAATTTCTAAGTTTGGCACAAAAGATGACTTATAATGTTTTGCTTCCAAAAATGCTTTTGCACTCAAAATTTTCTCTTGACCAATAAATATGATATGAATTAGACATATTAAATGGAATTTTTCAAAAAGAACCACTCAAAATCTCCAAAAATTGAGAAACTTATGGCTTTGTGAAGTTGATGAAAAATCATGAAATGACCTATAATCTTTTGACTTCTTCAAGAAATTTCCAAACATCTTCAAACTTTGAAACACAAATGGAGATAAACTTCATATATTCAATATTATTATGCAAAAAGAATGATATTAAGGTGATAAATAATAATCAAGTTATGATCTCTTGAAGTTATCACAAATTGAGAAACTAATCAAGGACTTATAATCTTTTGACTTCACAAGAAACTTTCCATGAATTTTGTATGCTTGCCAATTGAACTAAGTTGTAGTAGACATACTTAGGTTAATTGTGGAGAAATAATGAGCTAAAGGAGATAAGGAATGACCAAGTTATGATCTTTTGAAGTCATACAAGAGAGATGGAGTATCAATCTAGAGAGTTTGCAATCATTGATCCTCAAAACATCTTTTCATCAAATAACATCCTTGAACCAAAGAAGATACATTCTATAGGTAGTTTTAAGAGTCCAATGGCTTTGGAATCATCCACAAATCTCACACAACCACCAAAATATGGTCCTTAGAATACCAAACCCTAATTCCAAGAACATTGGCCATGGCATGGAGAATTCTTCAACTTTGATGATATTCCTTACACATAGAGCATATTATCATGAGGAGAGATTGTTGTAAATTGTAAGAGGAAATCATAGTGAGAAAAACCCTTCAAGACATTAAGAATTTATGAGACATGATTTTATGGTTCAAAGCTCCAATTTAGGTCAACCACTTGAATCAACTTGGCATCCTTGGGATTCCTTTTGCAAAAATAGAACATGATGAGATCCATTAAACCTTGTCAATGATGATAACTTGAGACACACCAGATGATAGAGCTTTATAATTCCTTGAGACTTTGAGAGAGAAGGCATAGAAATAAACACATGAACCCATAGACTCCTTGAAGAAGAGCCCTTGCATCATCCTCCTACCAAACAATATCTAAAGAGAAAATGATATACATATCTTATGTTTATCCAAGTATCAATCATAATATGCAAAAAAAACACAAACAAGGTGTTTGGTGATCCCCTCAAGAGCAAACTTAGAGATATGAGAGTGAGTGAGTGAGAGAGAGAGAGAGATGGAGGGAGGGAGAGAGAGATAGAGAGACCTAGTTTGTGATCTTTGTGCAATGCAATGGTATGTGATGATAGAGAATCTTAGGGGGAAAATTGGGGGTACAACAATTTAATGGCACTTGTATTGTCACAAAAGATAGGAATACATTCAAGTTTAACATTGAAGTCGAGCAATAGTTGTTTGAGCCACAAAATTTGGGCATAACAATTACCGACTGCAACACATTCCGCCTCGGCAGTTGACAAAACAACTGAAACATGCTTTTTGCTATGCCAACTTACTAAGGAGTTTGAAAAGAAATGACAAGTCTCACCAGTGTTCTTCCTATCTGATTTGCAACCGAAAAAGTCAGAGTCGGAATAGCTAACCAACAAACAATCATTTCCATTAGAGAAATAAAGTCCATACTTTGACGTACTACAAAGATACCTAAGTATGTGCTTTACGGCTTTTAAATGTGATTCCTTGGGACATGATTGAAATCGGGCACACATGCAAACACTAAACATAATATCTGGACAGGAAGCATTAAAAATAACAATAAAGTCGCCACCACGCTTTTATTTTATCCAAAGGACTAGGAAAAAGAGCGAATAAAATCCTAAAAGAAAATGAGATCAAGCTACAGGGGTTAATTATGCAAAGGCAATGTATTAGGCACCCTAAGAATCTACGGTACTCCACATGAACCTCTTTGAAAATTTATGTATGTGCTAAAAGGTATGTACAAAATAGATGGTGGATATGAGAAAAGAAATATTTTTTACAATTTTTGATTTGATAGAACTTCCAATGAGTTCTAGGCCTACATACCAACAATATGCAATGTTGAAATCAAAATCCATGTTGTTCAGATAAAAAAGACTAAAATTAGTGTGTTGGTTAATTTTAAAAAGAATAGACATCATCATCATATCCGAGTGGTAAACATGCCTACTACCCACAATTATGAGAAAGGAGCATTTCGTCAACTCAAAATAGAGAATTAAGCTCAGATTTTCATCAACAAGCATCCATAACACCAAGTGGAAAATGTCTCACTTCACTATATATCATAGAAGTATAGCAGTTCGCATCACTACAAAGAATTGACAAGAGTCTAATCTTTTGAGAAAATGGTTTTAAGGAAGAAAAGTCACAAAGGGCTCAAAAAGATTGAATGAGGTTAGTTGGTTTTTAATCTTAAAAAATGTCAAAGTATTGTTAGATTGATTAAGAGTTTATTAAAAAAAAGAAGTTTGAAAATGCATGGTGACGCCCAAACATTAGAATTTATTATTTAATTAGTTATTTAATTGATTTAGTGTGGATATTGGTGATTATTGACAAATATATGAATTATGGTGATGTATACGATATGTTGAGGTTTGTTGGTGATACAATGTTGAGGGGTAATGTTGGAATAATAGAAATATGAAGAGTATTTGATTAGTTTATAATTATTTAGAATTTAAATGATTATTTAGGATTAATTAGATTTAATAATAATATTTAGAAATTATTATTATTATTAAAATAGAGGAATAATGATGTAGAGATAAGTGAGGGTAAGAGTGGGATAATATAATAGGGGTCCAAGGGGTAAGAATGACAAAAAGAATAAGTTGGGTTTTGTGCATTCACTTGTTATGATCGTATTCTTTGGAGAACGGTGAAAGAAGAGGTTAGGGAACAACGGAATTTGGGAATCATCGTACAGATCTGAAAGAGAAAGGTCAAGAGCAAGGAATATAAGGTAAGTGGTGAATGAATTCTCTAAATGATGGTTATAACATGAGAGGGTAGTGTGGATTCCTTATCCTCTGTAGGTTTTGTATGTTTGATTTATGAATTGCCTTTCTGAATTAATCTGATGTTGTTGTATGTGAATTCTCCGTAGAATTGTGGGTCTTTTGGTGTTATCATTGTATTGTTGTTGGTGATTATCTTGCTGTAATAGTTGTTGTATAAAACCACAACCTAGAAACTATAATGATGAAGATTAGAACCTGAGGGTTATTAACGGGTTATGATCTATAATTGAAGCATAGGTAATAGTGTACTGTAATGTATTGATAAGTGATGAAATTAAGTCTTTAGACTATGTTTTAAGACTTGTAATGCAGTGGAAATTGCGAAGAATTGGACTGGTGTAGTGCAGAAATTGCACAGGAAAATTTTGTACGCGTCGTACCGTCGGGCGAGCAAGTGATGATGAGAAGCGGTAAAAACACGTTCCCCTGGATTTTTGTATGGAAGAAGGTCTCTCGCTAGAGCATCTTCGGGCCATGGCCAGGCGAGAGGGGCAGCGCCGGGCGAGTGGAGGCAGCACCAAGCAAGGATTGGGATTTCTACCACGTCGCCTGTAACATCCCGATTTATAAATAGCTAATTATTAATTTTATTATTATTATTATTATTATTATTATTATATATTATATTATGTGATAATTAATTTAATTGGGTGTTTTAATTTAAATTTGAATTATTTGAATATATGTGTTATTTAAATAATTGAGTTTTATGAGTAGAATTATGGTTATTTAGTATTGGGTCTATTTATGAGAATGTAAGTAATAGAGAGGTGTTAAGTATTAAGCCCATTAAGATCATCCTAGTTAGTAAGGATTATAAGAAATCATAATTAGAATTTCATTTGGGAAAGAAGAGAAAGAAGAGAAGAGAAGAGGAGAAAGAAGGAAAGTGAAGAGAAAACCCTAGAAGAGGAATCTTCAAGAGGTAAGGGTGGAGAATCCTTATTATTGTTCGATTGTATATTGTGGGTAATGATTAGGAACATGCTAGGTTGTTCAATTTCAATTTCTAGAATCTTTGAATGTTAGGGTTTGAAGGAAATTATGTTTTTCAACTTAGAAATGATGACCCATGATTAGAAACATGTTAGGATACTCTTTAATGATGTGATTTGGTTGATTGGAATGAGTTTTATGTGATAATTTTGTGGGAGAAAGAAGCTGGTTTGTAGCAGAAAAAATGCAGAATCGCAGACCGCGCTTAGCGCGAAATGTTCTGACTTTTGGGGTTGTTTGTTCAGCGAGGTGCGCTTAGCACGATAGGTCAGGCTTATCGTGACCTTTAATGAAAAATGTTATTTTTAGGATCTTTTGACATGAAATCTTATATGATTATATTTATTGTGGCATTTTCATATATGTGATTAATTGATCCAATTGTGATTGAATGTGTTTTGTATTGGTTTTGAATACTATTTCAATGTATGTTTGATTACTTTAGTATAGTATGTGCTAATCTTATTTGATGGAATATGTTGAATAACATTGGTGGAATAATTTGTCATAATGTTATTTGTGATGTGTGATGATATGTATAAGATACATGTGATGATCTTGTTGTTGAAATATAATGTTGTGTAATTGATGTATGATTCACATGAGATGAATTGTGATGATATGCTTGGATAATTGAGGTTTTGTGAATAATCTTGATTTGCATATGCCGTCTTGGTGAGTTATACATGCATACATTTGGCTCGACCCTTGTGTGGATAAGTAGCGGTGAGACGTTTGGGTTCACAAATTGGCTTGATCCATGATGGATAAGTAGCGATGAAACATTGGGTTCACATTTGGCTCGATTCCATTGGGAATAAGTAGCGGAAGCTTTTGGTCTTGTCCGAATCAGAAGTAAGGGCTTGGATTCTGTGAATGAATCGGAAGTAGGGTTAACGAAATTTTCCTAAAAACTTGGTACCACATGCATATTGAGTCACATTTCATTGTTGTCACATGAGTCATTATTGAATATGCAATGTGTGGAATGAAATTGTGATGTTTAAATATATGTCTTAATTGGAATGTTTGAATGAATGATAATTATGCTATGTATAAATATATATTATACTTGTAATGTTTGTATGATCATGGTATCTTGTAATATTACTTGAAGTGTGTAATATTCATGAATAGATGCGGTTTCTTCATTATTTCCATTTTGATACTTTTGAATAATGATGTGAATTCTCACCCTTGTATTACGATGTTGCCTCTACATGGGTAACATGCAGGTTCCGAGGGTAGCGGTGCTTCGCACGAGACTAGTTTAAGATTGTATCTAGTTTATCCGTTACTAGGTAGTCTGGTCATTGCTCTGGTCATGTAACACGGGATTTATCTGGATTTCTACTTTGATGAGATATTTGTTATGTATGCTCATCTATTTTGATTTGTATGATTGGGATACTATGCTGATGTGGCCTTGGTGTCGATGTATGAATTCTGATGATTTTAGTACGTTATGGATTCATCTCTTTTTCATCTAATGATTATAGTATGGGATGTAATCTTTGATAGTATCTGTGAATAATAATTAATCCGCTGTGAAATGCGTGATTTGTTTTAAAGCATGAGATTCAAACATATGTTATGATTATGACCAGTGTGCATGTATTGTTTTAATTGTAAAGAAAATCATGTGATACCCTCTTGTTTTGCATTTTATTTACTCTGATTGTTTAATAAATAATGGGGAATTAGAAGGGGGTGTTACATCGTCGGGCGAAGACCTGGCGATGGACAACAGTAAATTCTAAAAAGTGACATAACTTTAGTTTTAGGACTCTGAGCAATGTGTCGTTCGACGCGTTGGTTAGATAATTGAATGAACTACATTTATGTAGGATAAAAAGAGTATAATAATGTTTATTTATAATACTTAGAAAGAGTTATATTTAGCCCCTTATGAGATAAGTTAGGAAGTTATGTGTATTATGATGAATTGATTGTGTTATTCTGTGTCGATATGTGAATTATGTTGTAGGCCTTGTGCTAACGTCTAATGAATGTTGTTGAATTGTTGTTACGATGAAGGCTTTTAGCCAGTATTAAATTATGATGAAATTGACGATGAATTGAGGATTCTGTTGTTGTTGAGTTGCATCATGTTGTTGCATACATTGCATAATTACGTTGGCCTAGATGGCAAAATTATTACGTTGGGAGCTTTATTCTGTTTACGATGGTCTGGATTGGCAAAACGTTGATGATGAAGGCTTATGCCTTGTTGATGCCTATATTAATTGGAAATTTTAAGTTGGGAGTTCTGCTCCAATGGTTACCACATGCATGAAGTTGGTGTCGGTCTTATTGCGTTGCATTATGTAAGTTAATGTTGTGTTTACTTGATGATGGATTGTATTATGACTTATATGTATGAATTACTACTGCTTAACATGTGATATATCACCATATATTTATTGAATGTAATTCTCACCCCTTTCTATTGTGTTGTTGCATCTGTGCTTCTCCGGGAGTACAGATAACTAGGTACACGAGTAATGCTTAGAGTGAGTGTTACTTGATCGATCTTAGGAGTTGCTCTGATACGTAACATGGGAATTAGGAATTTTCTATATTTCTTGCATTGTTTATTTGTTATGTATCTTGACACATGACCATGTTGGACCATGTATGTTGTGGAGTTTCTTATTTTGTTGATGAGGCCTTAGGGCCATAGAAGTAAACTTAGTTGATATTTCGCTGTTGAATTTAATGTTTTCGAATAAATTAAGTAATAAAGTGACTTTCGACTTTATTGGTTTTGAATTAATGTGACATCCCATTATGGATAACTCTGATATATGTTGTATATTATCTTATTATTATATTTATGGGAAATAGGGTGTTACATATTGGTATTAGAGCAGGTCGGTCCGTCCAGCCTGGTTGTTGAGTCGTTTAACAATCAAGTATTGTTAATTAGTTTTCTAGCTGTTGTTTATGTTGTATTGATAATTTGAAATGACTGGAAGGAATGATGCTACAATTGTTGCTGGTTTTGAAGCAATGGCTCAGGCTATGCAGAATCAACCGAATGCTGACGAGAATGCTGGATCTCGTAGCTTGGTAACCTTTCAGAGGGAGATTCCTCCTATCTTCAAGGGCAAGTATGATCTTGATGGAGCACTGAGTTGGTTGAAAGAGATTGAGAGGATCTTCCGTGTGATGGACTGCACTCCAACGCAGAAGGTTCATTATGGGACTCATATGCTAGTGGTCGAAGTTGATGACTGGTGGCTAGAGACTCGTAAGAGGATGGGTGCTACAGGTGAGGAAATCACTCGGTCTGTGTTCTTTAGAGAGTTCTTGAGGAAGTATTATCCTGAAGATGTTCGGGGTAAGAAAGAAATTGAATTCCTCGAGCTGAAGCAAGGGAATATGTTAGTTATTGCGTATGATGCAAAGTTTGTGGAGTTGGCTAAGTTATATTTGCAACATAGCGAGGCAACTGTTGAATTTTCAAAGTGCATCAAGTTTGAGAATGTATTATGTCCAAAGATCAAGAAAATAATTAGATACCAAAAGATTTGTGTCTTCTCTAATTTGATTGATAGTTGTAGGATTTATGAAGACGATAACAACACTCAATACAAGATCATTAATGAGAGGAGGGGCCAACACCAACAGAACTGTGGTAAGCTATATGATGTTCTTGTTGGTAAAGGTAAACAAAAAGTTGTTGAGGGTCGAAGAACTAGTGGGGGAGATGCTCCTGCTAGAGTGACTTGTTTCATGTGTGGGAAGACTGGTCATAAGAGTAATGTGTGTAATGCCGAGATCAAGAAGTGTTTCCATTGTGGTAAGACCGGGAATGCTATGACTGAATGTAAGCATAAGGAGATGGTTTGTTTCAAATGTGGTGAAGAGGAACATATTGGTAGTAAGTGTCAGAAACCAAAGAAGGCGCATAATGGTGGAAAAGTGTTTGCGTTGGCTAGGTTTCAGACAGCTAGTGAGGACAGGCTCATCAAAGGTACATGTTACATTAACAATCCTCCTTTAATTACTATTATAGACACTGGTGCTACTCATTTCTTTATTGTTGTTGATTGTGTTGAAATATTGGGTCTTATGTTGTCTTCTATGAATGGAGTGATGGCTGTCAAAATTCCAGCTAAGGGATCATTGACTACTTCTCTTGTGTGTGTTTAAATTCTGGTTACAGGAAGACTCAGGATGTCGTGACATCTGATCTGACATTATAAAACAGACAAGGTAGATTATACAATTAAAAATGCAGGAAACAAAAGAACACATGAATTTTTAACCCAGCTCGGTTCTAACGAACATACATCTGGGGGCATACCCATCCAAGAATGAAGTTCATTATCAGCAGTATTAATTCAGAGTAAACCTCCAAGTTTACACTCCTCACTTAATCAGACTACCTAATGACCCTTCTACCTAAGATACCACACTTAGATATGAGAACCTCCACTCATTTCCAATCACCTCAATGATTTCTATCAGTCATTATCACACCAGCAACTACATCAACTGCTTGGCTCCTAACACAATCATCTTAGAGATACCTCACTCCAAATACAACTAAAAAAATTTGAAGATACCACACTTCAAACACAATACAAAACAGTTACACATGTGACACAAACCAAACTTGGAATTGCTTCATAGCTTCTTCCAATGACACAACTACACTTATTGCTTCACAGCTTATAAGTGAGTAAAATAAACCACTTGCCTACAAGCTTCGAGGCACAAATCAGTGACCATCCCATAATCTGGGTGGTCCACTTACATGGCTAAACCTAAAGACTAGATCTTTCTAAAACCGACTAGCTTGCAAAAACTAGGTTACAACTGCTTATTTGTAACCTATTACCCAACTGTATTTGGGCCTTCAAAATAAAAACTTGAAGTTGTAACAAACTTCTACAGTAACAAACTTTGTAGAATTAAATACGCAGATAAATTCTGCTACAATCAAGGTCCTTGCTGATCTTTCTCCTTAGCTCTTGGACCTTTGCATATGCCTTCAAGAAATAGGATACATTATATTCCCAGAATATTCTACACAATTAAAAACAGAACTATAACAAACTTTAACAGTTCATTAGCATGATGTCTGATGTCTGATGTCTCGACATCTTCTTCGACATATTGTTCCAGATGTTGAAACATTTCAACACAACATGTTTCTTCATTAAATAGAACTTCAACCTTCTTTCTTCTTACAAGTTATAAATCCTATTTAACCTATTGCTGCTGTATTAGTTTTACCAAACATAAAGCCAATCCCAAAATTTAGAGAATCAACAATCTCCCCATTTGGCTTATTTTGGCAAAACTAATTTACATAACCTTTGTATTATAGAAGCATAATAAAATATACAAGGGTTTAAACAATTTAATCCATCAACAACAATTTAGAAGTCTTCAATAGTCATTGTTTATGATATTTCAAACTTTACAAGTGACACTCTTCAGTCTTCTTTTATGATGTTAAAACATCATACTAGGGCATCTTTCTAACAGGTCCAATTCCAATGTTCTATCTCTTTTAAGGATCCCACAGATCACACTGAGTTTCTCCCCCTTAAAATTTGATTTTAAGAGATAACATAACATAACCACTTCTCCCTCTTTTTAACCATAATATGACAAAGGCTTCTTGAAGGAGAACTCACTATAGCATAAAAAACATAACACCATAGACTACAACTTCACAAAGAAGGAGAAATACTGAGGCCGTGATGCATATGAGGAAGAAGCTACTAAATACTCCCCCTCAAATTGAGAACTATGCTACGACGCAGAATGACACAACATCCTCTTTTAGAGCACAAGAGGAAACACACTAACAAAATCAAACACTTGCACTATCCATTTATAGACATAGAGAACCAGACCTCTATATAGGATAACTCAGAACACAAGACAAAATTTGTGTTCATAACTCAAAAAAAAGACACATAACAAAAATACTTGCAGAAAATGTAAGAACCAATAAACTGGGAATAAGATACCCTATTCAATATCTTTGCAAAAACAGCTGCAAAGATTGACCTCAGACTTAACGACATCCGAACACTACCCTTTTCCCTATGTTTGCAACAAGTTGACAAACATAACCTTCACAGACTCTAAACTTACTCATATCCGAACAAAAGACATGAGAGCACAACAAAAAAGGCACATACAAAAGTGAAGGAAAGAAAAAGAAACAAAATACACTCTAAATACCTAAGCAACTATGCTGATCAATTCCTCCTTCTGGACATTACATTTACTAGTAGTTGGGATACTAGTAAAGTCTTCAAACTAGAATATTAGTTATGCATTGCCAGAGCATACTACTTTAAACAAACTTAGAGTCTTCTTTTTCTAAACCAAAGATAGAACTACCACTTCTGAATAAGGTGATAGAATATCAAGATCCATAATTCCAAGTCTCTTCCACAGACTATCATCAACAAGGATGTTACAACTTCATTTAGGACACCATCAAATTTACTACATAACCTATCAACTTTAGTTTTGAGATTATAATACAAATGCTTCTTCAAGACTTTATGTCACTTCAGCACATGATAGTATACACTCCCCTTCACACCAGCTAATGAACAATCTCCCCCTCAATAGAAGCTTGGCATACATATTAGCTTCAGGAAGAATAGATGTCTAAACATCAAATAGGACATTCACTGATGTACACATAATTAGCAGATGCTCCCATTTAACATCAGCACTTCTCCCTCTTAGCTTCTATAATGATGGTTACCATAAATTGTTACTCCCTCTGAGTTATAAGGACATCTTGGATGTTGGTCCTCATAATACTTGAAGTCTTACTTATTTGGAATTTTCCACCGTTTCCAAATTAGGAATCCTTAGTTTGCTTGCTGCACAAGATTCAAATTGCCACACTCTGTAACTTGTAATAGAATAAAATATATAGTTAACCATGCGTATAACCAATGATATGTCTTCAAAAGATAAGACTGAACCTTATCTTCCTTCTTCAATCTCTAGTGTCTTTAACAATTGTGATGTTACATCTTCATGTAGAACATTCTTCATTATTCATCATAGTCTTCTTCTCTTTCTTGATTCATGTTTCCATACAATTATCACAAATATCCAGCTCCCATCAAGATATTTAACACCATTTGTATGTATCTCTTTAGTTTGAATCAGCTCTTCGAATAATCACCAGATAACATTGCCATATATTCTAGTCTTGTGAAGATCATAGTGAACTTTAATACTGATATTCAGTTCACAAAATACCATGAATCCATCAGACAAATACTGAGCTCCTGACAGAGTATAAGTGGTTTGGTATTCAGGTTACATACTAATATGTATTGAGTCTCCCGTCAAAGTACTTACCAATTTAGTCAATTAGAATTGTCTACTCACACTATATCATCCTGTCTGATTACATCTTCAAAACTGAAGACATTTAGATGATGTTCCAATATCTGATACTACATCATCTATTATGGTTCTGGGGGTAACATCCATAAATTCTCATCCATAATACCTGGGGGTGGACATAGGAAGCACAATGAACATCATCTTTACATCAAAACAATTTACATGATCAAGGAATAATATGATCCATATCTCAATAAACATTTCTTCAGACTTCCATTCTAATTTTGAGAGGATGGATGCCATAGTTGTACCTATAGAGGAGATTCCCTCAACTAGGTTTCTGGAACAGACTTAATTATGGCATAACACAGAATTATTCATATTCTTCATAGAAATTTAAATTCATTGATTATTCTTGACAATACCCTTCCAGGATAGTATTTAGGGTAGTTAACATTCATGACCATGATTCACTGTGGTTGAGACACAGTGTTCAGCTTCCAAACAAAATCTGTTTTATGGTCATGAATAAAATTCCACATATCCGGTTCCTTTGATCTAAAGAATATACCAGATATAAGCTCATCTTGATTTCACATAAAAGCACTGAGGGGTATACCTTTATGAGTCTTTTACTTGTATTGAGCTTAACTTCTATACTCCCATAAGCTTAGGTCAGAAGTAAACTGACATCTGGAGCATAAAAGCTTGTTGATCGTGTCCTGATCAACTAATACAGATGTCTCCTCTTCTAGTTCAGGAGAAGGCTCCAAACATATGTACTCACACTACATTTGTTTAGCACCCAGAACATCTATTCTTCAACTGTTAGCTGTATACTAGTAATAATGTTCTAACATCCTGTAGAACATCATTTCCATCTCCTTGGAACACATCATCCTTGATAATCTTCAAGGTCTTCAAACATCTTGCAGATGAATATGAAAATCATTGATCAATTGATGCTCATTAACTCTATTAATAAAAGCCGTTATGAGTGGACTTGAGGAAATCTCAAGTATCTTTGAAACTTTTAATAAAGTTTTAAAATCTTTTAAACATTCTTTTGAATAAAAATAACCCTAGAATTCTTCTTTTACATAAGGGTTGCATCAGAGGCTATGCATCGGAATATAGCCATACTTCAACATAATTTACAGAATGCTTATTCCATAATTCACTTGTACGCATAACACATAATGATTGAAAATAAATCAACCCTACAATAAGCTTGCTTCTTTACCAAGCTAAAGACTAGACCCAATCAATATCCTGACCAATATGGAAATAAATAGGCACAAAATTTACCTTATCAACATCTTCAGTCCTGCATGATGGCTTTGACAATCTTTTCTCTGTGCTGATTATAGGCTGAACAATTCAATCCAAAATCTTCACTCCCACATGAAGTCTTTGAATTTAACTCTCTTGTTCCAGCTTCAATATCTTCTCTTCAAGGAGGGACAACATTTTTAGTCAAGTTGGTCTAGTTCTCCACAAATTGGTCCATGCTTCACTTCAAGGGACCATACAATATAAACACTCCTTGTTCAAACAATCATATACCTTGTACACAACCAGAAAGTATCCCCTATGGATCTCATCCAGAAACAGACAGGACGCCTGCCTTGATACCAATTGAAATTCTGGTTACATGCAGACTCAGGATGTCGTGACATCTGATATGACATTGTAAAATAGATAAGGTAGAGTATACAATTAACAATGCAGGAAACAAAAGAACACCAGAAATTGTTAACTCAGTTCGGTTCTAACCAACTTACATCTAGGGGCATACCAAGACAAGAATGAAGTTCACTGTCAACATTATTAATTCAGAGTAAACCTCCATGTTTACACTCCTCACTTAGTCAGACTACCCAATGACCCTTTTACCTAAGATGCCACACTTAGATATGAGAACCTCCACTCACTTCCAATCACCTCAGTGATGTCTATCAATCACTATCACACCAGCAACTACATCAAGTGCTTGGCTCCTAACACAATCAGCTTGGACATACCTCACTCCAAACACAACTAAAACATTTTGAAGATACCATACTTTAAACACAATAAAAAATAGTCACAGATGTGATACAAACCAAACTTGGAATTGCTTCACAGCTTCTTTCAATGACACAACTACACTCATTGCTTCACAGCTTCTGAGTGAGTAAAATAAACCTCTTGCCTACAGGCTTCGAGGCACAAATCAGTGACCATCCTATAATCTAGGTGGTTCACTTACATGGCAAACCCTAGAGACTACATCTTTCTAAAACCGGCTAGTTTGCTAAAACTAGGTTACAACTACTTATTTATAACCTATTACCCAACTGGATTTGGGCCTTCAAAATAACAGCTTGAAGCTGTAACAAACTTCTACAGTGATGTATGATGTCTCAACATCTTCTTCCACATGTTGTTCCAGATGTTGAAACATTTCAACAAAACAGGTTTCTTCATTAAATAGAACTTCAACCTGCTTTCTCCTTACAAGTTATAAATCCTATTTAACCTATTGTTGCTGTATTAGTTTTACCAAACATAAAGCCAATCCCAAAATTTAGAGAATCAACATGTTTGAAATGTTCTATGTCGATCTTCGATAGGGACCTTACTGTTGATCTGGTATGTTTGTCGTTAAGCTGGATGGATGTAATTTTAGGAATGAACTTGTTAGAATATAACTATGTTCATATTAATTGTTATAACAAGTATGTGAGGTTTTATGCGGTTGAAGTTGAAGAGGCTGGTTTGTTGACTGTCAGACAACTTAAGAAGCTGATACTAGGCGAAGCTCAGGTGTTCTCGTTGACGGCATCACTATCAGATGAAAATCAATATATAATTGAGGAATTACAGATGGTCCGTGAGTTTCTTGAAGTTTTCCCTAGTGAAATTCCTGATTTACCACCGAAAAGAAGAGTTGAATTTGCTATTGATCTTGTACCTGGTACTAGACCTGTTTCTATGGCACTGTACAAGATTTCTACGTCTAAATTGTCAGAATTAAAGAATCAATTGGAATATTTTCTAGAAAAGAAGTTTATAAGGCCAAGTGTATCGTGGTGGGGAGCTCCAATGTTGCTAGTAAATAAGAAATATAGAATCATGAGACTTTGTGTTGATTATAGGCAATTGAATAAAGTAACAATTAAGAACAAGTATCTTCTTCCTAGAATAGATGACTTGATGGATCAATTGGTGGGTGCTAGTGTATTTAGCAATATTAATTTGAGACCAGGTTATCAACAGATTAAAGTGAAAGATGAAGATATTCAGAAGACGGCTTTCACAATACATTATGGACACTACGAATATTCAGTGATGCCTTTCGGTGTTACTAATGCGCTGGGAGTATTCATGGAAGACATGAACCGTATCTTTCATACTTATTTGGATCAGTTTGTGGTGGTGTTCATTGATGACATTTTGATTTACTCTAAATCTGAAGAAGAACATGCAGAACACCTAAGGATAGTATTACGAGTATTGAAGGAAAGGAAGTTGTATGTGAAGTTGTCTAAATGCGAATTCTGGTTGAAAAAGGTTATTTTTTTTCGCCATATCATTTTGAGTAGTGGGATTGCTATAGATCCATCTAAAGTAGATGCAATGTTGCAATAGGAAACTCTGAAGTCGGAAACTGAGATTAGAAGCTTTTTGGGATTGGTTGGCTATTACATAAGGTTTATAGAAGGTTTTTCCAAGTTGGCACTTCCGTTAACTAAATTTACTTGTAAGGGTAAAGCTTTGTGTGGGACGTTAAATCTGAAGAAAGTTTTACCGAACTGAAGAAAAGATTGACCTCGGCTCCGATTTTGACGTTACCCAATGCAGGAGAATCTTTCGTAGTATATTGTGATGCTTCTAAGATGGGGTTGGGAGGAGTGTGGATGCAGAATGATAAGGTAGTTGCGTATGCGTCAAGAAAATTGAAAATTCATGAGAAGAATTACCCTACGCATGATTTGGAGCCTGCTGCAGTTGTTTTTGTATTGAAGATTTGGAGGCATTATCTATATGGTTCTAGATTTGAATTATTTAGTGACCATAAGAGTTTATGGTATTTGTTCAACCAGAAATAGTTGAATATGAGGCAATGAAGGTGGTTGGAGTTATTGAAAGATTATGATTTTTGTTTGAATTATCATCCAGGTAAAGCTAATGTGGTGGCTGATGCGTTAAGTCGGAAGACTTTTCATATGTTAGCAATGATGGTTAAAGAGTTGGAATTAATTGAAAAGTTTAGAGATATGAGTCTAGTTTTCGAGATGTAGCCGCGGAGTGTTATGCTAGGAATGTTGAAGATTAACAATGATTTCCTAGATAAGATCAAAAAAGCTTAGAAGCTGGATGTGAAACTGGTAGATTTGATGGTTGGAATTGATAAGTATGGAAATAGTGATTTTAATATGAATGCGCAAGGTGTGATGATATTCCGTAATCAGATTTGTATTCCTGACGATGCCGAGATGAAAAGACTAATTCTTGAAGAAATCCATAGGAGTAAGTTGAGCATTCATCCTGAAGCTACTAAAATGTATCAGGACTTGGAGAAAATGTTTTGGTGGCCTGGGATGAAGCGTGATGTTGTGCAGTTTGTATTTGCATGTCTAACTTTTCAAAAGTCAAAAGTTGAACATCAGAAGCCTGTTGGGTTGATGCAACCGTTGAAAATTCCAGAATGGAAATAGGATAAAATTTCAATGGATTTTGTGACGGGATTACCTAACATTGCATGGGTACATAATTCTATTTGGGTGATTGTTGATAGGCTTACGAAGTCGGCTCATTTTATACCTATCGACATCAGTTTTCCAATACCGAAGCTCGCAGATATTTATACTAATGTAATTGTAAAGTTTCATGGTGTTTCGTTGTGTATTGTATCGGATAGGGATCCGAGGTTTACTTCTAATTTTTGGCAAAGTTTACAAGACGCGTTGGGCTCTAAGTTGAGGTTAAGTTCGGCGTATCATGCTCAGACAAACAGGCACACAGAGAGGACTATTCAGTCATTGGAGGACTTGTTGCGAGCAAGTGTTCTTGAGCAGAGATGTTCGTGAGATACTTATCTTCCATTGATAGAATTCACTTATAATAACAATTACCATTCTAGTATTAGAATGGCACCTTTTGAAGCATTGTATGGACAAAGATGTAGAACTCTTCTATGTTGGCATGAATCTAGATAAAGTGTAGTACTTGGACCTGAACTGGTTCAAGAGTGTAACACGGTGGAAGAACTGACTTGATTGTTTTGCATTTTATCGCAAATGTGCGGATAGCAAGAGTCGCCACTGACTTTTCTTTTATCCAATAAAGGAAAGGTGAAAAGAACATGAAAGACCTTTGTCAGATTCTGAGTACGTGAGGTAATTATGAAAAGGGAAGGTATTAGAACCCTTTCCATCCGTAGTTATCTACGGGATCTTAATTGCTTTAGCTCACTTTTTGAAAATTCTCTTTCTGTGTGTGTGTGATTTGAAAAGTATTTTGAAAAGTATTTCGCTATGACTTCGTAATGATTCTTGTATCAGTCCTAAAGAATGTATACGAGGTGTTTGGAAATGTTTTTTTTTAAGTTTAAAGCTTTGTAATGATTCTCGTTGGAATGTAAACAAAGTGTTTGTTTGAAAATATTTTTGAAAAGAGTGTGAGGTGTGAAAATCATTTTTTATTAGATTGGAGCAAGCAATTAAAAGTCTTATTACCTACTCAGAAGGTCGTTCTTGTTATTTTCCTTCTCCTTTAGGATAACGCTATCTGTACCATTAGTTGGTAGGTAACTCTATTCGTTGGATGTGAAGGGACATGCGTAGGATCATCGTATGGTCATTGAAGGCAACATTGTAAGGATACCTTAGCAATTCGAAGGGACAATAATTACTTATTCGGAGGCAACAACCAAGGGACGAGATCATATATTTGAGGCAACATTGAGGGTCATCGAGGGACTGTGATCTTTGTGATGATTTTTCTGAGGGAATTTGCTAATGGTACCCTTACGTTCGAGGGACATGACCATTTTTATTCGAAGGCAACAAGAGAGGATACCCTAGGGGGTGCAAGTGGGAAAAGTGTGTTCAATTAAGATATTTTATCTTGATTGTTAGGGTTATCTAAGATTGATTGATTATTCTTTCCATACAATCCTATTAGCCATACATCTAAGTAGTGTATATACAGTTTATAAGAGTGTGGAAAGTAAAAGCAGAAAATAAAATCCTACGTTATTACATGGTTTTGGGGCAGATACATAGGAGGTGCGGAAAGTAAAAATCTCTAATTAACTATTACATCCTGTGAGCAAATACATAATATTGGAAAAATGCGAGAAATTAAACCTCACTATTACAACTTATGAGTAGTTACAATAATTGGAAAAATATCGCGAGAAGGATTAAATCGAAATAAGAGAAAAATGATGTTACTAAAACATTTTTGATGTTTAGTAGAAAAAGTTTTAAAATTAGTAAAAAGTTTAAGATTAATAAAAAACCTAATTACTAGAAAGAAAAATATTTTTTGTGGTTGATTTTAATTCAGAAAAAACAATTAAAGTCTAATTTTGTGATTAATTAAACATTTAATTAAAAGAAAAGAAAAAAAAATTTGGTGTCAAAAATTAAATTAGGATTTTTATGACCTAAATCTAAAAAGAGAATATTTTTTTGTGATTTTTTAATGTATTTAAAAAATATTTTGAAAGAAATTAATATAAGAAAAGAAATAGAAAAATAAGAAAATATGGTTAGTGCAAAAAATCGGCAAAAAGATTCAAAATACGAATGATAAATTTAAACCAAAGGCATAGATCGGTTGGAAATTGTCTCCTGAATCCAATGGTGCCCTTGGTTTTGGCCAATTTTTCCTCTAACCTAATCTCCCCAATTTGAAGGTTCGGAACCCTAGCCATGGTGATTCATGATACATGCACTTAAACTCAAATTAAAATGCCTAGAAAGCTTGCAAACATCATTCTAAACATAAATATACAATCAGAACATGTTTATGATGCATGATTTTGAGTAAAGATATGCAAACCGTGATATTCTATATCGTGTTTCTGGGTGTTTTGATACCTTGTAACGATCTGGAATGCTTTATAGAGGATCAAGGAATGCATATTGAGGCTTTGTTTGGTTTGAATCGAGCTAGAACCTTAGCTGCAAGTTGCTTCTTTTCCACGGTTTTTCAAACTCATGCTAGGGTTCTTGAGGCTTCCAAAATAGTTCTTAAGCATCTGGAATCCTTGTTCATATATAGGAGACTAAATTAGGTTAAGATTTATGGAGAAAATATATGGCATTCGTTGTGAAAATATTTGATTACCAATTTGCTTTAAAACTTGATTTTTTCATCAATCTTGCACCAATCTTATGACAATTAGATCTTGCACGAATTTTCCAGCTTGCTATGACTATCTTGGACCTCAACCAACTTGGAAATCAACCCCCACACGCCCTTAAGCCTTTCCTTGCATTTTATTTTAATTAAAATTGAACTTTAATGATTTAATTCAAAATTAAATAAAATAAATACAAGGAGGACGTGTAATTGAACTTAGAGGCTATGGATAATGTTAGAAACAAGTTAGGATCATAAAAACGTAAGCCCATCTGGAAAATTTTCAAGATTGATCAATACTTTCTTCATGCACTTCTTCAAAATTTCCAATTTTGCCCAAGCCATAACTTGCTCAATTTTTATCATTTGGAAGTTTTCTTGGACTTTTTAGAAAGATTAAGATGTCCTATAAATTCTCCTTTTGGTTTCATCTTCATTGAAGTTTCCATGCTCATGTACATCTCTTCTAAAAAGCTGACTTTTTGTTGACTTTTATGAGGACCTATAATGTCTTGGCTCATATATCTCAAATGAAGCATTTTTGGGCAAAGCTTGTGAGACACAAATTTGTATACAATTGAATTCTCTTTAAAATGGGCTTTTATGGTAAAATATCTGATGAAGTATGTGAAAGTTATGCCTAGTCAAAGTTCTGCTAACTTTCCTTTAGGAAACCCTAATTTAGAAACTTTGACTTTTGATCAATTCTTTGATTTTCTTGATGAATCATGATCAACCATTTATCAAATGATGAATATGACTTCAAAATCTTGATGTTGACCAAAAATGATGAAGTTTGACTGCATGTTGACCACCGTTGACTTTTTGTCCAATACAATTGATTTTCAACCATCATAGCAACTAACTGAGCAAACTTGAGCCATGAGGCTTAAAACTTCTCATGGTGATACTTTGAAACATATGAGGATTCATGATGCTCACTTGAGACAATAAAACCATCTTTGACTTGAGAGAATCAAAACCCTAGTTGTGGGTTGATTGCTTAAGAGAGGGTTCATCTAGTCAACCCTTGAGGAATTCTTGAGTATGGGTGTATATTTTGACATCAACAATAGGAGGGAAAATTTTAGGGTATAATAAGGAGACTACCGAAAAGGTGAATTTTATTCGAGAAAATATGAAAGCTTCCCAAAGTAGACAGAAGAGTTATCATGACAAGCGAAGCAAAAATCTAGATTTTCAAGAAGGTGATCATGTGTTTTTGAGATTCACGCCTATCACTAGTGTTGGTCGAGCATTGAAGTCTAAGAAGCTCACACCTCATTTTATTGGTTCGTATCAGATATCAGACAGAGTTGGAAATGTTGTTTATCGAGTGGCGTTACCGCCAAATCTTTCTAATTTGCATGATGTGTTCCATGTGTCGCAACTCCGGAAGTATATCCAAGATTCATCTCATGATATTCGTATGGATGATGCGCAAGTATGAGATAATTTTACTATAGAAACAATGCATGTATGGATTGCGGATCGTGAAATAAAGACTTTAAGAATGTCAAAGTATTGTTAGATTGATTAAGAGTTTACTAAAAAAAGAAGTTTGAAAATGCATGGTGTAACGCCCAAAAATTAGAATTTATTATTTAATTAGTTATTTAATTGATTTAGTGTGAATATTAGTGATTATAGACGAATACAGGAATTATGGTGATTTATACGATATGTTGAGGTTTGTTGTTGATACAATGTTGAGGGGTAATGTTGGAATAATAGAAATATGAAGAGTCTTTGATTAGTTTATAATTATTTAGAATTTAAATAATTATTGAGGATTAATTAGATTTAACAATAATATTTAAAAATTATTATTGTTATTAAAATAGAGGAATAATGGTGGAGAGACAAAACGAGCTAAATGGTAATGTTGTGTGGAATAAGTGAGGGTAAGAGTGGGATAACATAATAGGGGTCCAAGGGGTAAAAATGATAAAAGGAATAAGTTGGGTTTTGTTCATTCACTTGTTATGATCGTATTTTTTGGAGAACGGTGAAAGAAGAGGCTAGGGAACGACGGAATTTTTGAATAATCATAGAGATTGCAAAGACAAAGGTCAAGAGCAAGGAATATAAGGTAAGAGGGTGAATGAATTCTCTAAATGGTGGTTATAACATGAGAGGGTAGTGAGGATTCCTTATCCTATTTAGATTTTATATGTTTGATTTATGAATTGCCTTTCTGAATTAATCTGATATTGTTGTATGTGAATTCTCCCTAGAATTGTGGGTATTTTGGTTTTATCATTGTATTGATGTTGGTGATTATCTTGTTGTAATAGTTGTTGTATAAGACCCCAACCTAGAAACTATAATGATGAAGATTACAACCTGGGGGTTATTAACGGGTTATGATCTGTAATTGAAGCATAGGTAATAGTGTACCGTAATGTATTGATAAGTGATAAAGTTAAGTATTTAGACTATGTTTTAAGACCTATAATGCAGTGGAAATTGCAGAGAGTTGGACTGGTGTAGTGCAGAAATTGCAAAGGAAAATCATGTATGCGTCGTACCGTTGGGCGGTGGATTTGGAGTGCCAGGCGACGGAGCTTGCTCCAGCAGCGCGGGGCGAGCAAGTGGCGATGAGAAGGGGTAAAAATGCGATCCCTTGGATTTTTGTATGGAAGAAGGTCTCTAGCAGGAGCGTCATCGAGCGATGGTCAGACGAGAGGGGAAGCGCCGGGCGAGTGGAGGCAGCGCCAGGCAAGGATTAGGATCACTGCCACGTCGTTGGGTGAAGACCCGACGATGGACATCAATATATTCTTAAGAGTGACATAACTTTAGTTTTAGGACTCTGAGCGATGTGTCGTTCGAAGCGTTGGTTAGATAATTGAATAAACTACTATTAGGTAGGACAAAAAGAGTATAAAAATGTTTATTTATAATTGAAGCAACTCGATTTTCAAAAATCTTTTAAATTCTCGAAAATAGTGAAATCGCCACCTAATTTTATTCGTTCCAAAAGGAACGGGGAAATATAGATAAAACCCCAAAGAAACGGATAAGGCGGTCTACGACCAAAAATTGGAATCGGGAGTCGGTTATGTAAGGGGAAGGTATTAGCACCCCTTACATCCATCGTACTCGATGGGACCGGTTTAGTTCTACGTGTGTGTATATATTCGCTAATCTCTAAGTTATAAAGGAATGAGATTTGATTTTTATTATTTTGAGTTTGGCACGGTTTTTGAACCGTGTGCCTACATATTCCCTTGTGCAATGGGAAAGTCAAAACTCTGTAGTTTCTCTTAAAAAAGGTTTTAATTGGTTGCATTGATTTTATCTGAAAAATCGTGCACTTAGACGTTTCAAATGCTTTGAACTAGGACTTGTTTTGTTTGTTTGAAAAGCTTAAGTCCTCGTTTGCATTAGAAACGACTATTGCACCCTCTTTATCTGAAAAGAGTTTTATGATCGCGTATGAGCGATAAAAGGAGTTTTGAGTGAGTTGAGTTGTTTTTATGTGGGAGACAAGTATTGGACCATAAGCGTTCAACGGCTAACGCCCCAATTACTCGGATGAGTGGACAGAAACATCCGAATCATCTTTTTCTACCCAAAAGGTTTATTAAGAAGAAAGTGAGGTGAAACAAGGTTCACGTTGATTAATTCAATTAAGACACCAAACATACGGTCGAGGGTCGATACTGGACTGACTACCATATGTTTGGGAGGAGGGAGAAGTGGAGTATTTATGAAATTGTTTTGAAAAGAAACGCGACGTTGGATCGAGGTTTTAAATTATGAAAGCATTCTGATGCGCGTGATGAGAGAAAATGGAAGCGGGTTATGATTAATCAAGTATATGGACTCAATTAACCTCGTGAGGATAGGTGCTCCTATCCCCAACCATGAGACCCTGGTGCATGGTAATTGGTGTAGACCAATTTTATTTTCGGGTTATGATCGATTAAAGCAACAAGGGCTTTAACCAATCTCGTGAGGATGGCCATGCCCATCCCTAACCATGAGACCCTTTAAGAAATCGGCGTATGAGCCAATCAAGATGAAATCGAATTGATTTTAATTTTAATTGTGTGCACAGTGTACATTGGTGAATAATTGCTGAATGAATAAATAAACAGGCAAAATACCAAACAATACAACCGGAAATTTAAATAATTATTAGAGATGATTTTTTCTGTTTGATGAAAAATCGGCTAATAGTTTAATCGATTAGTCATCAAACAAAAACTATCAGGTCCAACAATTATTTATCACATCGCAACAAGAATGTTATTTACGAAATAAATTAAATGAAATAGAAAGTTCAGAAATAGCCTGATTGCCGTGATTCTGGACGATGCGAAGAGAAATCCATCTGAACTTTGATTACTCCGCAAAAATCGTCGTATTGCTGGCTATTCAGGTGCGTCAGATCTTTCTTCTTTGAAAATATTCCGATGGCCCATGCGACGATATTACACCACATATTTTTGTTCAATGCTAACATTTTTTAGTAAAATTATTTAACAATAACAAAAATAATAATAAAACAGATTTTCATTTTATCATATAAAAAACAAGGTGGTGACACTTGTCACCACCAGATTTAATGGGAAAATAAAATAAAATTTATTTGTTTTATATATTATTATTGTTTTTTTAATTTAAGAAAAAAAAAAGAAAAGAAAATGGAAAGGAAATAAAGAAGAACAGATTTATCTGTCTTCTCTCACGCGTTCACTCTCCCTCACGCATTCTGGGTTTCTTCACTCTCGCGCTCTCATCGGAACCCTCACCGGCCACTCTCTCTCTCTCGCCGCGCCGTTCTGTCTCTCTTTCTCCCTCGCCGCGACTGCGATCGCGTTTTCTCACCTCTCTCCATCTCTCTGCATGCACCGATTTCTGATTATTTGATTTTCTGATTGTTGGATACAGGTTGATGGAATCGGAAAAGGGGAAAACGGACAAGGAAAGAGGAAGGGATGGCGACGAATCGCAACCTCCTCGTCGAACACGAATCGGGTATTACCTTTCTAAGACTCTTCTTTCTCAAATCGGAATGTATTTCTGAAACAAACTGTGTCTGAAGGTTGTTTGGCTTGGGGAAAATGATGATATGTCTATGCCATGCTTTGCTTGCGTTTTTGGCTTCTTTGTGTTGCTGTTACAGTTTTCTGTTTGGGGTTTGTGTTTGGTTTTGAAACTGTGGTTAACTCATCTTCTTTCTCTCTATTTCGGTTGCCTGGTGGGTTTTTGATGGTAAGAATGGATATTGCGCTTGGGTTTTGGATTTTTGTGTTCTTTGAACTGTCTGAGTTTGGTTTTCTTGTTTCAAACAGAGTTGTTTTTTCTTTCAAAATATCGAACAGATGCTGCACTCTGGATTTTGGTTAATGTTGGTGTTTTTTCTCTGAACTGAACCTTTTGCTGGCTGTTTTTGTATTGGTCTCTTCCTTACTTTTATCATCTGAACATATATTATATTGATCTTAGCTTGTCCCTTCATCCCTCTGTCCCTGTTACTTGCTTTATGGTTTAACACCATGCTTTAATGATGTCCTGCTCTGCTTTCTGCTCTGCTTTGCTCTGAACCCTTGACTTTGTGGCTTACTTTCTGCCTTCTCAAACTGTCCCTGCTGCTTCTTGATACCTGTGATGTATGCTTATTGCTTTGGGATATGTTGGCTGGTGGCTCAATGTGTTGTTGCATTAACTGTGATGATTTCTTTCTTTTCTGAATTTCTTCAATTATCCCTGCTCTACTCTTCTTTTCTTCTGACTTACTCAACCTGTCCCTGCTTTTGATGACCCTGTTGACACTGTGGGATTGGTATGGTTGCCTTGTTATGTTGACTTGAGCTTTGTATTGAACTGTTGGGATTACTTGTTGCCTATTGGATATATATTGTTGGATTATTTTATGCTGCCTGTTGGGAATTTAGATTGTGAACTGTTATAATACTTGCTGCCCGGAAAAACTGTCGCTTTTGTATGCTGCCCGGAATTAACACTGTCGCTTTTTTGCTCGTTGTATGCTGTCCGGAACTTAGAATTGTCGCTGTTTGAGAATAAAACGTTGACTTGTATGCTCGCTGCCCGTTATGCTTGTTTGTGAACCGGGTTAGCCCGCGATTTGCAAACAAGTACTTCCGCCGATGATTAATCTTTTAAAATGAGATTCTGAGGCTTATCGACAAAACCTGATTCCTGCCAATGCCTAATGATGATCTTTGAAAAATAGAAAAACTCTTTGATAATTTCTTGCTTTTTGTTTCATTTATGTTTACTTGCTAACTTGATTTCTTTTTCCTTGTTTCATGTGACGATGGATGATGAAACGGCATGGCGATGAAGATGGAAAGGTAATTCAAGATGACCGCGGAGTTGAAAGTCTTGTAACTCGAAGAAAAAGGCCAAGACACTTAGAAACTTCAAGACTTTCCTTGTAGAAATCGTAGAAATTGTTTTAGAAACTTTGTAGAATTTTGAATTGTAGAATTTAGGATTGAAATTGTAAGAAGTTTCAACATTTTTGGAGAACTTGTATACTTTCCAATTTCGAAATACTCTTGTACCAAAAGTTTAGTAAATTGAATGAAAACAAACTTGGTTCGAACGCTTCTTTTGATTCTTGAATTGCATAACGTAATCATTCCAACTTGACCATCTTTTGGAATGTTGATGAAATGGTCCTTGTATTGACCTTTGAACAAAACAAATCTTGGCGAAAATTTCCAAAACTTGTAAAACTTTGAATGGACTCGTAACACATTTTAGAACACTTGAATAAGATCCATATCTGAAAGGTGTTCAAAATTCAACTTGCCAACGTTGGTGCAAACTTAGGACTTAGAATTCGAATTTAATAATTTGAACATTTGAGTTGCCATAAAAAATTCAATAATCCTATCTTGCCTTGTTTCAATAAATAGAATTCAAAATTTCCTTTGAACTCCAACTCGTGATCAATTTGCTAAATCATAAACCAACATTCCAATTGGCTCGAGAACTTGAACTTCCTTTTGGGCTTTAGGAAATTGCAATTGTTACCGGGAATTTGGATGGATCTTGACAAATCATTCGTTTCAAATAATTTGGGTGGGTACAAGAGAAAGGAACATGAACAAATATTCCAAAAAGAGATTATGGAAAGGAGGGTAAATTTTGGGGTGCGACAATAATACTTAGGATGAGGTAGAGTTAGACCCTTATGAGATAAGTTAGGACGTTATATGTATTATGATGAATTAATTGTGTTATTCTGTGTTGATGTGTGAATCATGTTGTAGGCCTTGTACCAACATCAAATGAATGTTGTTGAATTGTTGTTACGATGAAGAATTTTAGCCTATATTGAATTATGATGAAATTTATGATGAATTGATGATTTTTTTGTTGTTGACTTGCATCATGTTGTGGCATACATTGCATAATTACGTTGGCCTAGATTGGCAAAATTATTATGTTTGGAGATTTACTCTATTTACGATGGTATGGATAGACAACACGTTGATGATGAAGGCTTATGCCTTGTTGATGCCTCTTTTAATTGGCAATTTTAAGTTAGGAGTTCTGCTCCAATGGTACCACATGCATGGAGTTGGTATCGGTCTCATTGCATTGCATTATGTAAGTTGATGTTATGTTTACTTGATGATGGATTGTATTAGAACTTGTATGTATGAATTACTACTCCTTAGCATGTGATATCTCACCATATATTTATTGAATGTAATTCTCACCCCTTTCTGTTGTGTTGTTGCGTCTGTGCTTCTCTGGGAGTACAAATAACTAGGTACACGAGTAGTGCTTGGAGTGAGTGTTACTTGATTGAGTGTTAGGAGTTGCTCTGATACGTAACACGTGATTTGGAAATTTTCTATTTATCTTGCATCGTTTATTTGTTACGTATCTTGACACATGACCATGTTGGACCACGTATGTTGTGGAGTTTCTTTATTTTGTTGATGAGGCCTTAGTGCCATAGAAGTTAACTTAGTTGATATTACGCTGTTGAATTTAATGTTTTCGAATAAATGAAATAATAAAGTGACTTTTGACTTTATTGATTTTGAAGTAATGTGACATCCCATTGTGGATAACTTTGATATATGTCGTATATTTTCTTATGACTCCTTCCGTCTCATAAAAAGTGTCCCATTTGGACAGTGCATAATTCTTAAGAAAATGATTGAGTGTGTTGATTTTAACGATAAAATTGTATGTTTGTACTAAAATACACTTAATCATTATGCATAGAAGAGAGCGAATATGATATAAAGTAAGAGAGAGAGAGAGAGAGAGAGAGAGAGAGAGAGAGAGATGGACATGCATGTGTCTTAATAAGGGTAATATTGAAGAAAAAATGTTGCATTGGTATTATAAAGAGACAAAAGTGAAAATGTAACATTTTTTACACATGGACCTAAGTCCAAGTTTATTATGAAAGTAGTTCACGTTTGAAAACAAGAAGCTTTTGAAAAATGGAGAAGATTTTGAAAATTTAAGAATATAGGAGGAGATGAAGAGGCTAACCTATGTATAAAAAATTAAAAGGTATAACCGGGTGAGAAACTAGTACTTGACATCAAGAGGCCAATACCATACTCCCATATTTTGGATTCAAAAACCAAGTATCAGGACAAAAATACCAATTCTCAGATAAATCAATGCCTCATATGAAATCATGTCTTAAAAAAATGGGCAGAGTAACAACTGTACTTAGAGGAAATCCACTTGTATACGAGTACAAACAGAATAACCTGCATACAAAAAAAAAAACCCAGTCCAAGAAAAATAATTAAAATCTTTTAGTGTGTAATTTGGATTTTTAGGTATTTTTGAAAGGAAAAATAAAGCTCAAGTGAGCATATTCAAAATAGCAAGAAAATAAAATGGTCAAGTGAGCAAATAAAAAATTACATAAAATATAAATGCTCAAATGAGCAAAGAAAAAACGACATGAAATGTAAATGCTAAAATAAAATGCATAAAATAAAGATCAAAAAAATAAAGAGCATAAAATAAAAGCTTAAAAAATAAAGGCATAAAGTAAAACTCAATTTTTAGTAAATTAGTGAGGTTAACTGAATGATCATCTTGAATCTTGTGCATGAAGACTTTCCAGAAGATTGATAGAATCAGAACAACTACACGAAAAGTTTCACTTGCTTTTTGTCAAGTATATCATCCATTTTGGAACAATCAAAGATTACAACACTTGATCAAAGATGATTGAGAATTTCAATTGGAAAAAGTTAGTGAAAATTTATCAAAAGCTTGATAGAATCATAGTGACTACACGACAAGTTTCACAACTGTTGAACAAAAATCAAAGCTCAAACAGTCTTTTGGGGCTTTGTTTAAACATGAAGTTCATGCCACCAATTGATCATTTTTTGATTCGGGACAAAATGTAGAGTTATGTTAAGCAATCTCCAAGTAAATACCATCGAGAGGAGTAATATGTAAATCATCCTCTAATGTTTGGCAACACATGTAAAAAAAAGAATGAGATAAGATGAAGAGAGAGGGGAAATGATAGATCAACTTGGATTATGTTCTCAAAATTCTTTCATCTTTAAGTTCAACCACTCATCTTGGTGGATTAAATCACTAAATGTATTATTAACTCACAACACCAAGAATGAATTGAATAATTCATTCTTTGATAGATTTGAATTAACAATATATTTAACCAACCTCATCAACACCCAAAGTCCATTGAATTTAAAGAGAAATTTGGAATTCAAGATTACAATCCAAGGCAAACATCAAAAGAATGGAGTAGGAGAAGAGTAATCATTCAAAACAAGTAAAAATAAGCCAAAAACATTTTGACGTCCATGCAAATCGATTGCGCTCTGGTGCAAATCGATTTGCACATCGTTATTTTTCAAAATCTACAAGTTTGATCTCTTTCTCACTGTTTACACTAGAAAAATCACATTTTAAAAGGCCAAATCCTTGTTCAAACTTTTCAACAAACACCTTTTGATCCTTGATTTAATTGAGCACGAAAATTCCAACCAATTTTTGAGAAATTAACATCAATGGAACTAAAAACAAGTTTGCTCAATGAATCAAACCACAAGAGTTACCAAGAGATCACATTATAGAAGATGAATATTTAAACTCACCACTTGTAGATCTTGAGAAATTGACAATAGTAACAATTCCCAAATTCTTCAATTCAACTCTAAAAATCAGAATCACAAGCTTAGATCTAGAGAATTGATGAAGAAAAAGAGTATGAATGGAGGTTTAGCTCAAAGATTTAACAAATTCCATTGAAGAATTTACTAAACTTTATGAAGAAGAAGAGCTTTGAGTGAATTAGGAGAATGAAGAGAGTAGAGAGATTTTTTGACAAGGTGAGTTTGACTATCAAAAGCTTGAAATTTTAATGATAGAAGGCCTCTATTTATAGGATTTAGGATTGAGAATTAGTGGCGGATTGGAATTTTTTTTGGGTGTGGAATTAGGCTTGGAAAATGAATTTGGAGCCAAATTTGAATCAAATGGTTATTATGTCATCAAATGAGGGTGTATGATAAAGTTTAATGATGATGCAATAGTGGAATTTTGAGTGATCAAAGAATAAATTCGAAAAATAAAAGGAAAATAAAAAAGAAATTGGAGCCAAAGCCCACAAACTTGAAAATTTCCCAATTTTTCTGATTTTCGCACGTTCAAATCGATTGCACTGAGTTTTTTAAAAAACATTTGCACTAAAATCAACATTGAGCAATCGATTTCTCCTTAGTGAAAATCGATTGTACTGCAAAAAATTTTGAAATATTAGTGCAAGACAAGTGGGGGGAAAAACACCGGAAAAACTTACACTTGTCAGATGCCTTGGCTTGATACCTACAAAATACAAAATACACAAAAAAATAAATATTTTTGGTATTTTAATCAGAGGTTAGAAAAAAGAAATAAATGCAAATCAAAAACATACACAGTACATAATCAGGGTGCTGGGTGATGGGGACAAACATGAGAATAGGACAACCATGAGACCCAACACTTGTTTGTGACCTTGATGCATTGTGATGATATGAGATAATGAAGGATCTTAGGGGAAAACATTGGGCTACAACAGTAGCCATTTAGAAAAGCACTCTTAACATCCATTTGAAATAACTTTAAATTTTGTGAACATGCATAGGCAAGCAAAAGGCATATAGCCTCGAGTCGGGAAAACGGAGTGTAACATGGTGGGAGAACTGACTTGTTTGTTTCGTGTTTTATCGCAAATGTTGCGGATAGCAAGAGTCGCCACCGACTTTTCTTTTATCCAATAAAGGAAAGGTGAAAAGAACAGGAAAGACCTATTATCGATTCTGAGTACGGGAGGTAATTATGAAAAGGGAGGTATTAGCACCCTTTCCATCCGTAGTTATCTACGGGCTCTTTAATTGCTTAGCTCACTTTTTGAAAATTTGCTTTCTGTGTGTGTGTGTGATTTGAAAAGTATTTTGAAAAGTATTTCTCTTTGACTTCGTAATGATTCTTGTATCGTTCCTCAAGAATGTATGCGAAGTGTATGGAAATGTTTCTTTGAAAGTTTAAAGCTCTGTGATGATTCTCGTTGGAATGTATACAAAGTGTTTGTTTGAAAATAGTTTTGAAAAGAGTGTGAGGTGTGAAAAGCATTTTTTGATTGGATTGGAGCAAGCAATTAAAAGTCTTATTACCTACTCGGAAGGGGTCGTTCTTATTATTTTCCTTTTCCTTTAGGATAATGCTATCCATACCATTAGTTGGTAGGTAACTCTATCCGTTGGATGTGAAGGGACAGACGTATGGTCATCGAAGGCAACATTGTAAGCATATCTTAGGAATTCAAAGGGATGATCATCACTTATTTGTAGGCAACAACCGAGGGACGAGATCATATATTCATAGGCAACATCGAGGGTCATCGAGGGACTATGATCTTTGTGATGATTTTGAATCGGGAGACTTTTGCTAATGGTATCCCTACGTTCGAGGGACACGACCATTTTTATCTAAAAGGAAACAAGAGAGGATACCCTAATGGGGATACAAGTGTGAAGAGTGTGTTTGATTCATATATTTTATCTTGATTTTTAACGTGACCTACGATTGATTTTAATTCTTGCCATACAATCCTATTACCATACATCTAAGTAGTTTATAGATAGTTTATAAGAGAGTGCAGAAAATAAAAGCAGAAAGCAGAGGCTCTACGCTATTACATGGCTTTGGGGCAGTTACATAATAACAGGTGCAGAAAGTAAAGTGCGAGGAATTAAGTCTACGATATTACAAAAAATAACCTTGCGACGTATACATCGATTTCTAGAATTTAAATGAGAATAAAGCATGAATAAATAAGAGAAAAATATTTGAATGGAGACATAAGTGTTATAAACCCTAATTAAAGGGAAAAACTATTTTTGGTATTTTTTGAAATCGGTTTTCATTAGAAAAAACCTAATTCTAAGTTAATTAGCATTTAATTATGCAAATAATTAAAAGTGAAGAGAAAAATAAAATATTTTTGTGTCTAAAATTAATTAAACATTTTTTAAACCTAAATCTAAAATAAAAATATTTTTTAGGGTTTACATTGTATTTAAAAATAATTTTGGAAAAGAATTAAAATAAGAAAGAAAACTGAAAAAGAATTAGAAAACAAGTGCTAAAAAAATGATTTGGCTTTGCCAAGGTTTGAACCCAAGACCTTAAGGTCATTGGTCCAAAATTAGACCACTGTGCCATCTGCATGTGTTGTAAATAAAACGCCTCCAATTGTATGTATATGCAACCGCGTGAAAATCTCAAAAATTGCAAAAGGCAGAGATCGAACCCACGCCTTAAGAGAGAAAGAGACTTAGCACGCGCATAGCTTGCCACTGGGGTGGCTATACATCCAATAATATATGTGCTTTGATAAATATATAAGGGAAATTTAATTCCTGATTTCTAATTTTTCAAACACACACGCGTGGGACCATCTAATTTCAGACGAACCAACCATATCACACCACGCCACTGGTCAAAGGTCAGAGGGTCGGAGGGACGCCAGAGCCCTAGCTCCGGTCCTCTTCTCCGACAAGCTTGGTTTTGGAAACCTTCAAATCAAAGAAAATAAATAAACAAGAAGGACCCCACCCCCTAAATCAAGGGATGTCAGTTCAATGATTGCCTTGGTTTGGTCTGATTGGACCTTGAAATTGAAATACAAAGCTTCACAGTTCTAATGCCCTAGCCATGGTGATATTCGATTTACATGTTAAACCTTCCATCTAATGCATCAAACTTGTTCTAATGGACCTTCTGAGATCATACAAGCAATCGAAAACCATTAGCAATGCATGAATTAAAGGAATCGAAATTAAGAACTTTACCCAATCGGTGAGACTTGAATGGGCGTTTTGGGGTGCTTTGGACTTGTGTAAAGGCTTGGATCGGTTTCTGGAAACTTCAGGAAGATGATGTGATGCTTGAAATTGCTTGAGAGTGGCTGCAACTCAAAATTCGATGGTGCAAGTTTTTTTGAAAATTTTGAACTTTAAACCACAGTTCTTTGGCTGCTCATCCGTGTCTTGCTTGTGGTCTCAATCTAATACTTATAAGGAGTGAATTAGGTCAAAACTTTGAGAGAAAATATATTGCATTCATTAAAAAATATTTGATTGAAAATCAAATGCAATATTTCCAAAAATTGGCCAATCTTGTATAAATCAGCTCTTTTGCATTTTAGCCAGCTATCATGGGCTTTCTTGTTCCTCAAGACTCTTAAATCCAAGGCCTTGCACGCATCACTCTTGTTTTATATTTTATTTTAATTAAATTTGAATTTTAATGAATTAATACAAAAATAAAGAAATAAAAAAGCAATGTGGCGTGTGGCTTCTTAGAGGTCATGGATAATATCATAAACAAGCTTAAATCATGAAAACATAGGCCCATTGGAAAAAATTCAAAATTGATCAATATTTTCTTCATGCACTTCTTCAAAATGTCCAAACTTGTACAAACCATATCTTGCTCAAATTTTATCATTTGAGAGTGTTCTTGGACTTTTTAGAAATCTTAATATTTCCTCTAAATTCTATTTTGGTTTCATCTTCATTGAAGCTTCCATGTTCATGTACACTTATTTGGAAAAAGATGACTCTTTGTTGACTTTTAGAAGCACATATAATGTCTTGAACCGTATCTTTCAAATGAAGCATTTTTGGGCAAAGCTTGTGAGACACAAAGTGGTAGAGAATTGAATTCCATTCAAAATTATCTTTGGTGGAAAAAATTATGATCAAGTATGTGAAAGTTATGACTGGTCAAAGTTCTGTTGACTTTTTATCAAAAACCCTAATTTAGAAACACTGACTTTTGATCAATTCTTTGAACTTTCTTGATGAATCATGATCAACCCTTGATCAAATGATGAATGTGACTTATAAATCTTGATGTTGATAAAAAATGATGAGGTTTGATTGTATGTTGACCACAGTTGACTTTTTGTCCAATACAATTTATCTGAGTAATAGACTGAGCAAACTTGAGCTATGAGGCTTGACACTTGTCATGGTGATGCTTTGAGACATGTGATGAGGCATGATGGTCACTTGAGACAATTGAAGTTATTTTTGACTTGAGTGAATCAAAACCCTAATTATGGGTTGACTGCTTAGGAGAGAATTCATCTGATCAACCCTTAAGGAACTCTTGAGTATGGAGATGTGTATTGACTTGAAAATAGGAGGGAAAATTTTGGGGTATAACAGTTGCCCCTGTTCAATCTTCTTGTACCTGAAGGGTTAGATTGGTATGTTTTCCTTTCATGACCTGAAGGTAGAAGATGATTGAACACTCGAGTGCCCCTGAAATTTTCACTCTCTGGTGTATGGAATGGGCTTATAAATGCCATTTGGAGAAGTTGATGTTGGGGAGTGAGTCGTACGTTAGACTTCATGCTCGTCTTTGAATGAAGCTTTTAGTATTCATGGATTTTTAACCAGATATGCAGCATTCTGCAGGTGGAGAGATAACAACGTTTAGTCAGAGATGGTCTTAAACATGCCATCTAGAGATAATGATGCTAGGAAAGTTAGAATGAACCTTCATCTTGGTTTTATCTGAAATGAGTATTCGTCAGGACATAGATAGTTTCCCTGTCTTATTTTGGGTATTAATCTGTAGCCTGCTGTTCGTTGGTAGACCCGTTTGGTTTCGGGACTTCATATCGTTTGATTATGTAGATTTGTCACCCCGTCTTGTTTTGGGAATTGATTTGCAAGTGGTTTAGTCTGGTAAACCCGTCTTGTTTCAGGAATCATACTGTTATGGTCGTATAGATAGTTTTCCCGTCTTGTTTTGCGCATTAATCTTTCGACCTTCCGACTAGAAATTTGTGAATAATTTTCGCATGTTTGAGAATTTAACTTGAAAAAACGAGGTTAGTTTTATGCATATTATGATGCATGCGAGTATGTAATGATGCTCGAGAATGATATATGCACATGTTATGATTTTTATGAATGATGTATGTAGATGTTTTGGTATTTTAAAACATATCCATCTTGAAGAAGATAGGAATGTTCTACTGGGGATCTTTGACTTCTGCTTGGGGATATAGTTGTTGGAAAACCCAACTGGGGGATAAGAGATATATGGATTCCTCCGATGCACTATCTGACCAAGTTTCGGGTCCGGATATTGATGTTGTTGGAGGATAATAACCCTTGCGTGATGCTTAGTTGGGAATGAATATCTTATATGTAACCCTTGTTGGGGAATAATGTGATTTTGAATAGCCTATTACTGCTCAGAGACTGATATAATAAGTTGATTGGTGACTTGTTACTGCTAAGGGACTAAAGTAATAAAGTTGACGTTCACTGCGCGGGGACTAACTTGACAAATTGATGATCACTGCTCGAGGGCTAACGTGATCAGTTGAGACGTTTACTGCTCGGGGGCTAATGTGATGAGTTGAGACGATCACTGCTCGGGGGCTAACATGACGAGTTGAGACGATCACTGCTCGGGGACTAATGTGATGAGTTGATATGATCACTACTCGGGGACTAACGTGATGAGTTGAGACGATCATTACTCGGGGGCTAATGTGATGAGTTGAGAAGATCACTGCTCGGGAATTAACGTGATGAGTTGAGACAATGACTGCTCGGGGACTAATGTGATGAGTTGATATGATCATTGCTCGGGGACTAACGTGATGAGTTGAGGCGAACACTGCTCGAGGACTAATGTGACGAGTTGAGTCGATCACTGCTCAGGGACTAATGTGATGAGTTGAGATAATCACTGCTCGGGGACTAATGTGATGAACAGAAATGTGGATACTATTGAGAGGAGATGATAGAGTAGTAATTTTGTTGGGGAAGCTTGTTTCTGCTGAGGGAGCGATGGCTCTGTCGGGAGTGTAGAGATTATTCTGTGGGAATATTTTTCTGAAACTGACTCTGTGGGGGGTGCATTGGTGACTTAGGTTGTCATCTCAATACCTAGAGCCGGTAGTAACTGCTGTTTCTGCTAGCTTTCCATGTATTTGTGAACAAATATTTATTTTCAGATGCATATAATCATTCAAAGAAATCATTGGACTTATGCAAAAAAAATAGATAAAACCAAAAAGTTTGAAATTGGAAAAGAGGAATTATATTAATTTTGAAAAGTAGGCTTATAGGCAGGCAGTTCGTGTACAAAGAGACAAATATCCTAGTAAGAGGAAATTGTCGGAAACATTTGGAAAATAGTAAAAGCTACCAGAAGAAGGTGATTGGATTGGTCTGCGCCATTTGAACTTGAAGCTGATAGTAGTGTAGTCTGTAAGTAGATGATCTTTACGAGACATAGTCACACGCTTTAATCCCTAACTTTTGCCTAGACCGCCCTTTCGTGTTTTAGTCTACCGGGATACCCTTTTTTCCCAAGCCGCCTTTGCAGGTTTTCAACTTGCCGAGTGTATATTATTTTTATATGTCCCTAATTTTTGCCCAAATCCTTTTGGTTTGCTAGGACGCCCTTATTTTTTCCTAGGCTAGTCGACCAAGCGGGTCTCGTTTATGCGTAGTATTTTTTTACTATGTCCACGTTCATAGGGTGCAGGAGGTCTACTCCATCCATAGTGCTCAGTATCATGGCTCCACCAGAAAATATCGTCTTGACTACAAATGGTCCCTCGTAGGTGGGAGTCCATTTGCCCCTAGGATCACCTTGTGGTAGGATTATGCGCTTGACTACTAGATCTCCAATTTGGTATACTCGGTGTTTGACTTTCTTATTAAAGGCTTTGATCATGCATTTCATCACTGTCATTTTCTGTATGATCTTCTTAAGATTCTTGTTGTCGGCTTCCACTGTGGCATTCATCTTTGGCCGATATGAGATTATGTTTGATGAAACGAGCCACAACATTCTTGGTAACAGATGCGAACGAGGTTGCCTCTACCCAGTTGGTAAAGTAGTCAATAGCGACGACGATGAAACAGTTCAATTGAAAGCGGTCGATTTGATTTCTCCAATCATATCAATGCTCCACAATGCAATAGGCCAAGGAGCGGTCAGAAAATTCAATATAACTCAAGGAACATGCACTTTATCTGCGTATATCTGGCATTGGTGAAAAAATCGGGAGTATCGATAACAATCAGCTTCCATAGTGGACCAGTAGTAATCTTCATGCAAAAGCGCCTTCATGCAACTCTTCCATAATTCGTTCAGCTGTCTTCTGATCTATACACTAGAGTAAGACAAAGTCATGGTTGCGTTTGTATAAGATGCCATTACTTAAAAAGAACTTGGAAACGATTCTTCTTAGGAACTTCTTATCATTGACAGATGTCACTTCAAGATATTCTTGATCCTCGAAATACATCTTCACTTCGTAAAACCAAGGTTTCTCTTCTACTCCTTTAGTATCAAGTTCACAACAGCGTGCTGGTTCGTCTAGTATTTCAATGGTAATTTAAGGAGCTTCGTTGTCCCATCTGACTGTGAACATAGATGACATAGTAGCTAATGTGTCTGCCAACTGATTGTCTTCTCGTGGAATGTGCTCGAAAGTGATTTCTTCAAAGTAGGGGATCAGATTCAGCACATGTTCTTGATATGGTATGAGATTCAGATTCTTCGTGTCCCATTCTCCCTTAATCTGACTGATCACCAAAGCTGAGTCTTCATATAGTTGCAAGAATTTGATCCTCAAGTCAATAGAAGCTTTGATACCCATAATGGACGCGTCGTATTCAGCCATATTGTTGGTGCAGTCGAAACATAATCTGGCGGTGAAAGGTGTATGGCCACCCTTAGGATATATAATCACTGCGCCAATACCATTGCCAAGTGCGTTAGAAGTTTCATCGAAGAACATGGTCCATCGGGATCCCGACTCAGGTCCTTCATCCGGTCAAGGCTCTTCGTAATCGGTGACTAACATAATATCCTCATCTGAGAACTCAAAATGCATAGACTGGTAGTCATCTACGGCTTGATGAGCCAAATGTTCAGCTATCACACTTCCTTTAATAGCTTTCTGAGTAGTATATTGAATGTCGTATTCGGTCAAGATCATTTTCCGTCTTGCTATTCTTTCGGAGAGAGCAGGTTTCTCGAATATGTACTTTATCGGGTCCATTTTAGAGATCAGTAAGGTAGTGTGAGTCAACATACACTGTCTTAGTCGGCGAGCAACCCAAGCCAAAGTGTTGCAAGTTTTCTCGAGTTGTGAGTATCTTGTTTCACAGTCAGTAAACTTTTTGCTAAGCTAGTATATTGCATACTCTTTTCGACCAGACTCGTTATGTTGCCCCAACACACACCCCATTGAATTCTTCAACACTATTAAGTACATGATTAGAGGTCTTCCTTTAACTGGTGGCATTAGGATAGGAGGTTCTTGTAGGTACTCCTTGATTTTGTTAAAAGTTGTCTGGCAATCGTCGTTCCATTCTACTACTTGATCTTTCTTCAGTAACATGAAGATTGGCTCACAAGTAGAAGTTAGATGTGCAATGAATCTGGCAATGTAATTCAGTCTTCCAAAGAAACCTTTAAATTCCTTCACGGTACGAGGAGCTGTCATTTCTTGAATATCTTTAACCTTAGCAGGGCCAACTTCGATACCTTTACCACTGACAACGAATCCCAAGAGCTTGCCGGATCTAACTCCAAAGGTGCATTTGCTCGGATTAAGTCTCAATTTGTATTTCTTCAGTTTATCAAACAACTTATGCAAATGATCAAGATGTTCTTCTTTGGTTTGTGATCGAGCTATCATGTCGTCAACGTAGACCTATATCTCGTGATGGATCATATCATGGAAAAAAACTACCATGGCACGCTGGTATGTTGCGTCAGCATTCTTTACCCCAAACGACATGACCTTGTAACAGAAACTGCCCCACTGTGTAACGAAAGTAGTCTTTTCCATATCTTCAGGAGGCATCTTGATCTGATTATAACCAGAGAAACCATCCATGAAAGAGAAAACCTTATGCTGAGTGGTGTTGTCAACTAGGACATCAATATGTGGAAGTGGAAAATCATCTTTCAGGCACACTTTATTCAGATCTCAATAGTTTACACACATACACACTTTGCCATCCTTCTTGGCTATGGACACGATGTTCTCAACCCACTGTGGATAAGAAGTAATGTCTAAGAAACTGGCATTGAACTGCTTCATAACTTTGGCTTTAATTTTCTTAGACATCTTCGGACGCATACGGTGAACTTTCTGCTTCATAGGGAGAAAACCTTCTTTCCTTGGTAGTCGGTGTACCATAATGTCGATATCTAAACCTAGCATGTCTTTGTAAGACCAAGAAAAATCTCAATGTAATCTCGCATCATCTTGATCAATCTTTTCTTAATACTATTCTCAAGACCCGCTCCTATCTTGATTTCTTTTTTGTCTTCGTCGGTACCTAGATTCACAACCTCGACCAACTCTTCATATGGCTGTATAGCCCTTTCCTCTTGCTGTAGTAGTCTGGAAAGTTCTCCCGGAACTTCACAATCTTCTTCACCTTCGTCTTCGGCTTGGTAGATCTGATTATCAAATTCATATTTAGCAATAGTAGAGTCGTTTCAACGAGATCTGGAGTGAATGTGGATCTGCAGTTTATTACGTGGATATGTGTAAGAACATAGAGCTTTTGAAAGGTGATAAACTAAAAAGAAAGAAAGAGAGCATAATATTTGAATGCAAAAGTCCAATGATTTATTGAATGGAAATATACGAATGACAAATAACAACCCTCACAAATAAGTCGTGATTCCCTGGGCAAGGCACTAGGCTTAAAGTTTATTATTCGAAACTATAAGGCATAAAAGCAACCTTGGAAGTGAAGCCTAAACCAGTCTTATCAGATTTGAAAGAAAACTCGGGTAGCTGACCCTAAACGGTACAACCTCTTTCTTCAACTACAACTCTGGCATCTTTTAGCGAGGCCATCTTTGGTGGAACTCTAGTAACCTTAAGAGTGACAGGAGCGTCGATAGGTATGACTCACGGAACTACTTCAAAAGCTTGACAGGGAGTTTCGATAAGTTTACCTTCCATTTCAATGTACCAGAATGACTGCAGATGGCTTACCATATATTCCTCTTCTCCGCATAACGTAACGATCTTCCCCTTCATTGGGTACTTTAACTTTTGATGCAGTGTAAAGGTAATAGCGCCTGCCCCATTTATCCAGGGGCATCCGAGCAGGCAAGAATAAGATGGACGAATATCCATCACAAAGAAAGTAGAGTTAAAGGTCTAGGAACCCACTTTGATCGGAAGGTTCAGCTCTCCAAGTACTGTTCTTTTGGAACCACCAAACTCTCTTACGATTATGTCACTAGGTTTCATGACCACTTCTTTAGCATCAAGTCTGTCGAGAGCACTCTTCGGTAGGATATTCAGAGCGGAGCCAGTATCCACCAACACATGAGACAGGGTAGTGCCCTTACACTCTATAGATATGTGCAAGGCTTTGTTGTGTTTCCTTCCGACAGGAGTCAAATCAGCATTAGAAAATCCCAAACCATTGTCTGTGGTCAGGATAACAATAAAACTTTCGAATTGGTCAGCAGAAGTGTCTTGCGGTATGTGAGCATTCTTCGGGAATTTCACCAAGGCTTTAGCATGAGCCTCAGAGTACAACAACAGAGCTAGCATGGAATTCTTAAATGGGGTTTGTCCTAACTGCTCCACAATATTATAATCTCTCTTAATGATATTCAGGATTTCCTTCATCTCTTGCTTAGAGGTATCTTCAGCAACTTCCTTTGGTACTTCCATCTGAGCTGGTTGAGTCTCTTTTTATTTTCCTCGAGCCTCGGGGGTTGGCTTAACATCAGGAAGGCAAACTAGTGCAATAGTGTCTTTTGGAGTAGAGACATCTGGAGAAAACACTCTTCCGATTATGGTTACCTTGCTTGATCCGGTGATATTGTCAAAATCATGGTTAGCAGCTTCAACTGTGTTGTCTTTGATGGCCAATGGTTCTTGATTGACGCCATAGTAGTAAACTTGGGCTCCATAATTCCAAGGTATAGCTTTGTTGGAGGAATATGGAACTGGTCTGGGAGAGGTAACAATTAGAGGTGCCACTCTAGGTGCAGGGTCGGCAGAGGTGATCCTTATTGTGTTCACATAAGCATATTCTTCTAGATAGTCATCATCTCCCCATCTGGTTGCTTTGATGTCTTCAATTGCAATCTTGTAGCTTTCAGGGGCGGTATATTTCACCATGAAATCAAATTAACCACTTGGCTTCCCCAAGATATCCTAGACTTCTGGTATGGCTTCTTCTATTATAACGTCTTCGATTTTCAAGTTCTTGGAAACATCTTCGCTCAAACTCTCTATAGACGGAGTTTTCATGAATAACACTTCTCGGTGGTCTATCAGGCGTTGAACACCTCACTTCAACCAGGTACATCCATTGGGCTCGAACGCGCAGTAACAGCAGTTGTCAAAACATTCTGGAAATAAGCCATCTTATAGCAGATTCTTTTTAATAGTCATCAAGGGATTGGTTAACTCATTCACAACAAAGACATAAGAGTCGTTATTAATGGAGTTGGTACTGTCGGTTCTATTGATTGGCATCAATTTTGGAAAAACATTCTTCTAAGAAATGTCTTGAAGTTTACTAAAGTAGCAGATGTCACAACAGATGTCCTGAAACTGGTGAAACATCTTCAATTATATCTTTGGAGTTTTAATATCCTGGTTTCGTGGAGAGAAGACAGGAGGCGCTGAAGACTTGTGAGTAAAGCAACCCTAGTTGTTGTCACTCTATTTAAAGGGTTGCAATCCTTATTTTGCATTCGGCCGTTCCAATTTAGGGAGTTTTAATTTTTACTTTTGGTTGTTCATTTTTTTGATTTTAGTTGTTTATTGTGAGCCTCTCTTGTTAGTCACTTGAGAAGGACATTTTTAAGTTGTTACTTTTCAATCACCATAAGCTTTGAAGAAAGCGTGATTGTGTGTCTTTGAAGAGTATCTTCAGTCTTTAGTTGTTTTTAGTATCACAGGTTGTGGTACTGAGGGAGTGAGCGGAGGATTCTCATATCTAAGTCTGGTATCTTAGGTAGAAGGATCACTGGGTAGTTGGATTAAGTGAGGAGGTGTAAATGGGGAAGGTTTAGCTCCAAATTAATACTTCTAATAGTGAATTTCATCCCTGACTTGGAAGCCCCTAGACATAGGTTAGTTAGTGTCGAACTAGGTTATCAATTCTCTGTGTTTTTATTGATTTCTACACCGTTATATTCTGTTCTGTTTAACTGTGTTCTAAGCAGATATAAGTGTCGTGACATTACCTTTGAGATCTCATATTTGATACCAAAATTTCAATTGGTATCGAAGCAGGCATCCTGCTATGTCTCTGGGTGAGATCTGGGGAAGATATTTTCTAGTAATTTGGACAAGGAGGCAATATATTTGAATAGACCACCAATCCTGGATGGCTCTAACTATGATCTGTGGAAGCCTCATATGGAAACTTATATAAAGTCTTTGGACATTAGGGCTTGGAAGGATTTTCTGAAAGGATGGACACATTCTGTGATTATTAGAGCTGATAATCAACCTACTGGTGAGCTGAAACCTGATGAAAATTGGTCAAAGGAAGATGACGAACTAGCTCTTACAAATTCAAAGGCTTTGAATGCTATATTTGGTGGAGTTGACAAAAACATCTTCAGATTACTCAATACTTGTGAAGTAGCCAAAGATGCTTGGGAAATACTCAAGACCACTCATGAAGGAACCTCCAAGGTTAAAATGTCAAAATTCCAGATGCTCACATGTAAATTTGAAAATTTGAGAACGAAGGAAGAGGACAACATTCAAGAATTTCATATGAACGTCCTTGAAATTGTTGGAGCTTGAAGTGCCTTGGGTGAGAAGATACCAGAAGAAAAGCCGGTAAGGAAGATGCTCAAATCTCTACCTAAGAGATTTGATATGAAGGTAACAGCTATTGAAGAAGGTCAGGATATCAACATCATGAAAGTGGATGAACTTGTGGGTTCACTCCAAACATTTGAGTTGAGTATTAATGAGAGGTATAAGAAGAAGTCTAAAAGCATAGCTTTCAAGTCCAACACTGAGGAGAAAGATGAGGAATATAATCTTGATACTTAAGAAGGAATGACAAAAACCATAGCTCATCTTGGAAGACAATTTAACAGAGTAATGAAAAGAATGTAGGGAAGCTCAAGATCAAATGTCAGGAACATCCCTTATGACATCTACATAACAAGTAACTCTGGGAAGAAGATTGAAGCTAATGAAAGACCTGCTCAAAGAAGAGAGCTAAGGTATTGTGAATGTGGAGGGTTTGGTCACATTAAATGGGATTGTCCAAACTATCTCAAAAGACAAGACAAAGAATTGAATATGTTATGGTCAGATGAAGACTCTGAAAGTGAAACAGGTTGAGAACCAAGTGATGAAGAATTGACATTTAAAGAAATGGTTGCTACATACAAAGAACTATGCATCAAAAGTGTTGAAGTATGCCATGAGAATGAGAAGCAGAAGAAGCTCATACTACAACTGCAAGATATAAAGAAAGAGCATATGGAAATTATAAAAAGGCTGGAAAGTGAAGTAACTATGCTAAAATGTGATCTTGATCAGATGACCAAGAATGTCAAAATGCTAAATAGTGGATCTGAAACATTGGACAAGATACTTCAAGCTAGAAAGGTAGCAGGGGACATGAGTGGATTAGGTTACAATGGTACAAAGGAATCTCCTTGATCGTAGGACTTTATCGTCTATAAATCGGGTATAAATCGATCTATTGTTATCCTAAGTTACGGTATACAGCTAAGGCGAATAATTCTTTTGGATAATGGTTTAAGGAAAAATATAAATAAAACGGATATCGGTACGTAACGTAGTGAACCTAAGCGGATTAAATTGAACCTAAACGTATAGAGATGGTTAACTTAATTGTTCTGTAGAAATTATCAGTTTAAAAATCCTCAACTCACACTTTCGTGGTCTTATCTCGGATTATACTCCTAAAGCCCTATGCATGCTATCGCTAGCCCATAAGTGTTTAGAAAATATTCTTTGGAAACTTAATAAAATCTAATTCGTTTTAAAGCGCTCTCGCTGTATTTAAATCGAATGCCTAACTTTAGCTATCCGGTTAAAACCTCACACTTTCGTGGTCTCGATCCTAACCTATTCTACTTTTCTTACTTTCGTAACGAAAAGATGGATTTTAATTATAAAAAGTCATAACCAGAAATTATGTTAATTAATATTTTAGCTTAGAAACAATTTAATTCCTACTTTTACTACTATTACACACCGATACCTAAACGGTTTAGCCGGACATATTTATTAATTTAGACATGCATAAATAATAAGGTTCAGTATATTTAAACATCTCCATAATCAAATAAATAAATATCAGGCACAATACTTTAAATAAAATAAAATAATTATATTAAGAACTTGAAAATAATAATACTTGAATAATCTTGTTCTTCGAAATAAACGAGCATTCCACCACAAGTCGGTTGGATCTGCTCGGAGACTTCTTGAATCGAAAAGAAAAATGCAACAAGGAAATAAAAAGCACTAGATCTAACGTAAGGTTAGATCAGTGAAAATACAAAACAATTTCCGGTGTAGAAATTGTTGTGAGAAAATTATAGAAACTTAAAACTAAAAAGAAAATCAAAACTAAGAAACTGAAATGGAAAAATAAAATAAAAGTACAAACTGAAAAGAAAAGAAAATACGAATAATGGAAGAACGATTTTTCGGTAAGAATCGCCGACCCTTGCTCTGAAAGCTTGAACTTATATTTATAGGCTTCACTTGTAACTACCCGTTTCCATTCTCGTACGAAAGCTAGTGGAGATCGTGTGGGAAAACTGCCAAAACTTGCCAAAACGTGGGATGGACGTCTCATCTGAAGAAGGAAGTGTGAGACGTGGGTCTCACACCATAAAGCATCATGAGACGTGGGTCTCATAAACTGAAGATGTGAGGAAAGTTGAAATATAGCGCGTTACGGTCGTCACAGGGCTGTTACGGTCGTCACAAGGCTATTAGCGTGTTATGGTCGTCACAAGGCTGTGACGGTCGTCACACCTTGTGGGCTGAACTTCTGCTGGGGTTTTCTCTTCTGGGCTTAGTCTTATAGTTATTTCTTTCTTCTTAACTCCTCCTTTTTGCTATATCACCCCTTTGCTTCATTTCTTTGGCTTTTTAATCCGATTTTTCCTCAATTTTATTTCTTTGCTCAATTGATTCTTTATTTAATACAAATAGCTGAAACAAAAGAAATACCGACGTAATACGGAAATAAAATAATATAATTAAATAAAAATACTAACATTATCTATGAAAATTAAGTCAAATATGTTATATAAATTCGTGTTATCACTCCTACATAATCTACTCAAAGTCAGGCCAAATTCAAGATGTTGAATCAAATGTTTCAACATCGCAGAAGGAAAAATTACAAAAAGCCTAACAGAAGACATAGACACTGGAGGTGTCATTACTGTGGAAGATATGGTCACATAAAGCCTTTTTGCTTCAAGTTGTATGGTTACCCCAACTCTACACACAAATGTGACTCAGGCTCAACCAAGGAAACTATGGATTCCCAAAGCAAATATTGCATGTTTCTTGGTTCACACGTCTTCAACAGAAAGGATCACAAAAGAGTGGTATTTTGACAGTGGATGCTCAAGGCATATGATAAGTGATCAAAGATTATTAGAAGATTATCAGGATCACCCAACTGACTATGTCAACTTTGGAGATGGAATGAAGGGAGAAATCAAGGGTACATCCAAAATACAAATGTCAAAGCTCTCTAACATTGAAGAAGTTTTGTTTTTCAAAAGATTGACCTCCAACTTGATCAGCATAAGTCAACTATGTGATCAAGGACTTAATGTGAGCTTCACAAAATCTGAATGTATCATTACAAACAAATATGGTGAAGTCACGATGAAGGGCAGAAGAAACAAAGATAATTGCTACCTATGGGTTCCCCTGGAAGCAAATCATACAATAAGTGTGGAAGTCAAACAGATTGTGAGCAAAGAGTTCCTAAAGGACAAGACTATTTAGAAGTCAACTGATCATAATGTCCCAATTAATGTCATAACATCAGGTAACTTGACCACAATTAATGGTCAATCTGCTGAAGGAAAAAATATGGATCCAGCCCAGAAATTTTCAGAATTGAAGTTGGTCAATTGTCAATGTTAAGGACCAAAAAGTAGATATTTTGTAGATAATTTTGTGGTCCTTTACAATGTCTTTTGATTAATTAGTAGTATTTAATATATTATTTTGATATATTTATGTTTTTATTTAGTTTTTGTTTATAATCTATTATTTAACTTTGTTTATGTTTAATTTATAGGATTTTGGTAATTCTACCTTCAAGCATGGATTCAAGGAAGCTAGGAGAGCTTAAGGAGAAATTTCAAGCTATTTTTGGAAGGTGGAGCATGCTTCAGGGCGCGCTTAGCGCGGTTAAAGCATGACCTAGAGTTTTAAATTGGTTAGATGTAAAGTAGGGGGCGCTTAGCGCCATAAAGTGGGCTAAGCGCGGTCTACGAAATCAGAAAAGTACATAGACCCGTGCTTGAATCTTTGCTAGTTTTTCTTCTATATTCATCATCTCTCAACTTCTTGCATGTGAAGCTACCATGATAATGAGTAGCTAAGCCTCTTTGTGTCAAGATTAGAGGTAGTTAACCTAATTTTTATGTATTTCTTTTGATCTCTTGGTGTATGAACTTGGTTGATGATTTATATATATATATATATATATATATATATATGTTGAATATATTTGTTTTACTATCTTTTTATGCTTTGGATCATATTGAGAAATATGCTTCAAAGTTGACCTAAGATATGCTTCTACTAAGGAACAAATGCTAGATATAGATTTGTGAGTTAGTATTTACTTGTATTGAACTTAAAGATGATCATGTCAATAGTTAGAGTGAGACATCATCTAAAGATTAACATGATAAAACTCACAATATTGGTTGGAAATCAACAATATTGAGAGGATACGTAATTATATCGATCATCAACTAGTTCATCATCTTGATTAATTGAATTTATATGAAATTAGGTTAATGAAACTAATCTTGACATGCCTTTACCAATTGAAAACCAACCAAAACTCTCTTTAATCCAACCAACTCTCTTTTGGAAATAATTCTAAACTTGTTTGAATGAAACTTATAATTTTTGTGACTAGAAAACAAAACCCTTTTGTAACAAAATCTTAAAATACGCTTTAACTATTGAACGGCAGTAATATCACATCAATCCCTGTGGAAAACGATAATTAAAAATACTTGTATAGAAAATACGTAAAACAATATGGCGGTGTTACCGGGGATTGGCGTTTGATATTACAAGCATTGCAATAGTTTGTGTGTTTTAAGATAATTTATCTACCAATCTCTCTCTTTGTTTCTATTTGTGTGGTTAGCATTTTCAGAGTATAGTTTATGCGAGGAAGTGTTTCGATCGATCAATTCCTATTCGATCCAGAAATTGAAAGGACGGCAAGAAGACTTAATAACAGTGCTAAACGAAGGAAAAGACTAGATAGACAAAGACAAGCAAGAGGAGAAGAATCTACTTCTTCTACACCATAAGTGTTGGGATAATTCATCATGGCAGAACCACCACCACCACCGAGAGGCCCTTGTGTGAATAGTCATTGTCACACAACTCAGTTTGGTCGCCTAGCCAATGCGAGGTTTACGGAAATGAAGATGGGGATACTCCAACTACTTTATGCAAATCCTTTTCATGGTCATGACCATGAATATACTTACACTTACATCACAAAGTTCTATGAAATTACGGGTGCGGCCGGAACTCTGGAAGCTGAAGAGGAACAATATTTTAAAAGCCTTTTTCCTAACTCTTTGGTAGGGAAATTCCTTGAAAGATTTTTTCCTCAATCAAGATTCATGGAAGCTAAAACCGCGATCTCGGTGTTCTTGCAAGGTGTTAATGAGCCTTTGAATAGATCTTGGGAGAGATACAAATCTATGCTTAGACAATTCCCAAGTCATAGTTTTGATGAAATCACTCAAATTCACATTTTTCGCAATGGTCTCCAACCTCAACATAAATTTCTGTTGGATGCTACAGAGGGAGGTTCTTTAATGGAGAAGACACCTTTTGAAGCCATTAAAATCATTGAGAAGATGGGAAGAAATGACCACCAAGTTCAAAATGATCAAGGGAATGTGCAAGTTAAGACCGGAGCTCTTGAAATCGGTTCTAGTCATGAAGCACTCGTGGCCCAAAACAAATTATTTGCAAAGCAAGTGGAAGAATTGACCAAGAAAATGGAAAGACTTCCATAACAAATCATGGAAATTCAAGGATCATCTAGCGAGCAAGATCAACAAATTTCTAGTTGTGAATTATGCAAAGGTGATCACAAGACAGGGTTTTGTCCTCCGATTGATGAAGAAGAAAATTACATGGTAAACCAAGGGCAATGATATCAACAAAAACCTCCTTATCAAAATCAAAATCAAGGCCATGGTTACCAACAAAGAGGTAACCATGGTTATAATCGTGGATGGAGACAAGACGACAACAACAACAATCAAGCAAGACAAAATCCTTACCAAAGTGGAACACAAGCTCAAGCTCAACCTCAAAATCAAGCTAGAAGTTCAAACATTCAATATACAGTTGCTCAATTCATGCAAGATTCAATGGCCAACCAAAAGAGCACGGAAGCATTGATAAATAATTTAGAGACTAAATTGGGACAATTTGCAAAACAAATTTCCGATCAAAGTGCCTCGACCTTGGGTTCGACAACTACTCAAACAAATCCAAGGTAGCATTGTAAAGCAATCGTGACTAGGAGTGGTAGATTTGTTGATGAGAAAAAGAAATAATTGAAGAATGGAAGAGAACAAGATGAAGATGAATAAGAAATTGATGAAGAGATAGTTGTGGAGGAAGTTGTAGTTGAAAATAATGTTGAGGATGTTGCAGTGGAAGATGTTGTAGTTGAAAATGGTTTAGTTGAAAAAGAAGATGTTGAAGAGAAGAAGAAGAAGTTGAGCATTGGAAATGAAAAGGTTGTGACTTTATCGGTACAAAACTTACCATATCCTCATGCTCCATCTAAGAAGGATGATGCTCGGCATTATGCTCGGTTTATGGACATATTCAAGCAATTACAAATCAACATTCCATTTACTGAGGCATTAGAGTAAATGCCAAAGTATGCCAAATTTATAAAAGAAATTTTGACAAAAAAGAAGAGGTATACGGCTCAAGAAACTATCATGGTCAACGCTAGTTGTAGTGCGATCATTCAATGTATAATACCGAAGAAAGAAATCCATCAGGGGCGTGTCACTTTGCCTGTTACCGTTGGTGATGTTTATGTTGGCAAGGGATTGATAGATTTGGGATCTAGCATCACCGTGATTCCTATATCTATTGAGAAGATGTTGGGGAATATTGAGTTAAAATCTACAAAGATGACTTTACAATTGGCCGACAAGTCTATTACTCGCCCACATGGCGTAGCCTTAGATTTGTTGGTTAAAGTGGATAAATTATTTTTTCCCGTTGAATTCGTTGTGATATAAATTGAAGAAGCTTTGGATACTCCCATGATTCTAGGTCGGCCATTCATGAGACCGCGAGAATGATGATTGATATCGATGATGGTTTGATGAAAGCTCGTGTACAAGACAAAGAGATTTGTTTCAATCTTTTTGAAGCAATGAAGCATTCAAATGATAAAAAGGATTGTTTCAACATAGACGTTATTGAAGAAGAAATAGAATATGTCACTAGCCAAGTGCATCTTACAAATCCTCTTGAAAGAACCTTAACCGAAGCTTTTAATGTGCTCGATGACGGTGAAATGAGGGAACTTGAAGAGTGTTTGGGGGAATTAGAGGTTTCAAAAGAAGTGCAACCGTGGGATAATGATATGGAGATTTTAAAGAAGGATCCATTGGATGAAGAACCAAAATGTAAGTTGAAGACACTACCTTCTCCTTTAAAATATGTGTTTCTTGATGATGGAGGTAACAAACCCGTCATTATTAGTAACACTCTATCTAAAAAGGTGGAATGTAGTTTGATTCATGTTTTGAAGACTAACCAAAATGCAATAGGTTGGGTGTTATGTGACTTAAGAGGCATAAGCCTCGCTTATTGTATGCATAATATCATGTTGGAACAGGAATTTAAACTGGTAGCACAACCTCAAAGGAGTTTGAATCCAATTATGAAAGAACTTGTGAGAAAAGAAGTTGTTAAGATGTTGGAAGCCGACATGATTTATCCGATCTTAGATAGCACGTGGGTTAATCTGGTTCATGTGGTCCCCAAAAAGGGTGGTTTAATGGTTATTTCAAATGAAAAGAATGAATTGGTTCTGACACGAAAAGTAACAGGTTTGAGGATGTGCATCGATTATAGAAGGCTAAACAAAGCTACTAGAAAATATCACTTTCCTCGTCCTTTTATGGATCAAATGTTGGAGCGGCTTTCGGGGCAACAATATTTTTGTTTCTTAGATGGATATTCGGGTTACAACCAAATTTAGGTGAATCCAGAAGACCATGAGAAAACGGCTTTCACTTGTCCTTTTGGGATTTCGCGTATAGACGTATACCTTTTGGCTTATGTAATGCGCTGACAACTTTTAAATGATGCATGCAAGCCATATTTGTAGACTTTATTGAAAATACTATTGAGGTATTCATGGATGATTTCTCCATCTTTGGAGCATCGTTCGATTTATGTTTGAAGAATTTGGACATCATCTTGAAGAGGTGTGTTGATACTAACTTGGTCTTGATTTGGAAGAAGTGCAACTTTATGGTGACTGAAGGCATTGTTCTCGGGCACAAAATTTCTTCAAAGGGGATCGAGGTTGATAAAGCCAAGATCGATGTGAAAGGGATCCGAAGTTTTCTTCGCCATGCGGGCTTTTATCGAAGATTTATCAAAGACTTCTCCAAGATCGCAAAGCCGTTGAGAGATCTTCTCAACAAAGATAAGTCTTTTATTTTTTATAAAGATTGTTTAATTGCTTTTTAAAAATTAAAGGGAAATTTTATTAATGCACCGGTAATCATCGCACCAAATTGGAAATTAGATTTTAAGTTAATGTGCGATGCGAGTAATTATGCGGTGAGAGTCGTACTCGATCAAAGAAAGAATAAAATTTTCCATGCAATACACTATGCGAGCAAAGTTTTAAATGATGCTCAACTAAACTATTCAACAACTGAAAAAGAGTTGCTTGCTATAGTGTCTGCTTTGGAAAAATTTCGTTCTTATCTTATCGGCTCCAAAGTTGTGATTTTCACAGACCATTCGGCTATAAAGTATTTGCTCACCAAGCCGGATTCCAAACAAAGATTAATCCGTTGGATTCTATTGTTACAAGAATTTGATTTGGAAATCCGGGATAAAAAAGGTTCCGAAAACTTGGTAGTGGATCACTTGTCCCGATTTGTCAATGTAGAAATTACAAAGAAAGAGTAGGAGGTAAAAGAAGAATTTCCGGATGAGAAACTTTTTGCGATTCAAGTGAGGCCTTGGTTTGTCGATTTTGCTAATTATAAGGCAACCAGTTTGATACCGGAAGACTTCACTAGTAATCAAAAGAAGAAATTCTTATCAGATGTCAAGCAATATGTGTGGGATGACTGATACTTGTTCAAGGAGGGTGTAGACAACATCTTGAGAAGGTGTGTAGCAAGTGAAGAGTCCAAAGACATCCTTTGGCATTGTCACAACTCTCCATATGGAGGACATTATAGTTGTTTGCGAACAGCCACTAAAGTCCTACAATCAAGATTTTATTGGCCGTCATTATTTAAAGATGCTCATGACCATGCAAAAAGTTGTGACCAATGCCAACAGAGTGGAGGAATAGGTAAACGAGATGAAATGCCTCTAACTAATATGTTGGAAGTTGAGGTTTTTGATTGTTGGGGCATTGATTTCGTTGGCCCATTCCCCCCGTCTTTTTCCAATGAATACATACTTGTTACGGTTGACTATGTGTCAAAATGGGTGGAAGCCATTGCTTCACCCAAAGACGACTCCAAAGCGGTGATAAAAGTTTTAAAGAAAAACATATTTTCATGTTTTGGGGTGCCGAGGGTGTTGGTAAGTGATGGTGGTTCGCATTTTTGCAATGCACCTTGTGAAAAAGTTTTAGAACATTATGGTGTCAAGCATAAGGTAACCACTCCTTACCATCCCCAAGAAAATGGTCAAACCGAAGTGTCTAATAGGGAAATAAAACGAATTCTTGAGAAAACCATATCAAGTACAAGGAAAGAATGGTCCTCAAAATTGGATGAAGCATTGTGGGCATATAGTACCGCATGCGAAGCTCCCATCGGACTAACACCCTTCCAAATGGTATATGGTAAGACTTGCCACCTTCCGGTAGAATAGGAACATAGAGCACTCTGAGCTCTCAAACTTTTGAACTTTGATTCCAATCTAGCCGGAGAAAAGAGGAAAGATCAACTTCATGAATTGGAAGAATTGAGAAACGGTGCTTACAAGTCAAACAAGATCTACAAAGAAACGGTTAAAGTTTATCATGATAAGAAGCACAAGAGCAAGGATTTTCAACCGGGCCAAAGTGTACTTTTGTTTAATTCTCGGATGTGGCTTTTTCTGAGAAACTTAAGTCAAAATGGTCGGGTCCGTTTTTTTTCAAAGAGGTCAAAGATTATGGAGCTATTATGTTAGAAGATCCGGGAAACAAGAAGGTTTGAACCGTAAATGGTCAAAGGTTAAAAGTTTACATTGGTGGCGACAAAAGCCGAGAAATTTCCATGTTGTACTTTGATGATCCTTAGTAATTTTGTAAGTTACATTAGCATTTTTCTGGTTTTTAAGAAATTTTTCAAAATTTTGCAGACCGGGCTAAGCGCGACATATCAGGCTTAGCGCAGTCTTTGAAAAAAATCAACCTAACTAACAGAGAGTTTCGCGCTTAGCGCGGTTTTTGAAAAAATATAAACTAAACTTACAGAGAATTTCGCGCTTAGCGCGGTCCATCCCGGGCTTAGCACGCTCTGTGAAAAAAATAATAATAATAAGTTGCTTGTTGGGCCCAAACTATTGGCCCAACTCTTGTATACGAATTAGGGTGTGTAAAATGGGTAGTTAGCCCCACTTCTCACTATTCCAAACCCTTTCCACCATTGTCATCTTCCTCACTAAGAAAATCAAAAACCCCACAACTCCAAACTTCAAATTTCGTGTGTTTAATCACTAATCAAGCATCAAGGTTTGTTTCTTTAGCTATTTTATTCTCTATTTTATGTTTTTCCCCTTTTGCATGTAGAAATTAGAATGTTAGGGTTAGGATTTTAGGGTTTTAAGTTTATAAATAGGATGTTTTAACTGTATATATAGTTTTATATTGAATTTTCGTAGTGGGTATGGTTGTTTTCTTCCAGAAATTCTATTCTGGAACAAGAAATTTTTTCTATGATTTGCAGGGTGTGCTAAGTGCAATAGGCAGGCTTAGCGCGGCCTGTAGCTTTTTGAAAAAAATTTCCTACTGTTTTGTGTTTTGATGTCAGCCCTTGATGCTTTGTTTGGTTCTTTTTCACTGTTATTTGCATGAAAATAAATCTGATGGACATTTCGGTGTCATATTTTGTTGATTTTTGTTGTTGTTTCAGATGCCTCCAAAGCGACCACGAGTTATGTCAGCAGGAGTCGGGTCATCTAGACCTATTCCATTTGATGGCACAAGATTTTTGGGGCCTGAACAAGAGGCTCTCTACAAACAATTGGAGGAGAAAAATATATGGACGGAGAAATTAATCCGCCTAAACGAGCATGGACATTATTCTCACTATGGTTCCCTATTGGAGGACTACAATTTGGGGATTCTTTGTGAGCCCCATCCAAAGGTTAATGTGGAGCTAGTTCGCAAATGCTCTACCGACATCGGGGAACCCATTTCAATTTTCAACCATGGTGTGGGGTAAGATGATTTCTTTCTCTCGTACTTCTATTAACAGCTATTTGGGAATCAAATAGACTGCTCTCGATGAAGACCTGGATGTGTATCATGAGCAGTTAACTCGTAGTAATTGGGATTTTGAGGTATTGAGGAATAAAATATGTTTCATTGGGAATTCTTATGAGCTGAATAGATCTGGCCAACCATTGAAATTCAACCGGTCCAGTCAGAAAACAATTACCCGGGTACTAATTTGTGTGACCTTATACAACTTGAGGCCCAAAAGTCACACATCCTCCATTCCTGTTGAAACGTCCGACCTTATTGCTCACATGCTTGATGAAGCACAAATTGATTTTGGTTGGATTATTTCCAATGAGTTGAAGAGGGTAGCATTGAGTTACACCACTATTGGTGAACGACTCAAGTGTTATGTTACGTATCCAGGTTTAATAATAGGGCTTTGTAAGTGTGCCCGGGTACAATTTCCTACTGTAGGTCACCTGACAATTGACGGTGTCATTGATGATCATTATTGTGACCATTATTGTCAGGCTATTGATGTAAATCCTGTTGCCCGGGCAGTTCCTATTGCTGATGCGCTTACTGTAACACCCCTTCTAATTACCCGCGTTTTATAGAATTAATTATCAGAATTTTATCCACAATTAAGAGGCGTCACAATTTGAAATCATAAAAATTGACCAAACAGTTGTCATGCTTTCACTGAAGAATAATCATTAAATAAATCATACTTAAAATTATGTTTAACAGCGGAAATGAAACATAATCCAAAATCCTGAATACATCATTCCATAGTTATTCCAGGATATGTAATCAAAACACAATTCAAAACTATTAAAAATATCCATTAAAGAATTTTAAACAACTATTTCCCCAGTGTTACATCTACCAGAGCACGACACTGACACGCGGACTAATTAACTGACTCGACTCTAGAGCTATCCTCACCAACTCCAAGCAGCTAATCACTTCGGATCTGAAATCGTTAAAGTAAGGGTGAGATTTTAATTCAATATAACATGTATTATACGTTTTTAAATACAACAAAATAATCGGATACATTAATCCATTAACCAAACACAAATTCATAAGCAATTCACAAAACAGTTCACACAATGATCATGTATATATCAAACAATGGAAATTGCAACACTGGAAACCATCCTAGCATATTACAATCCCATATGGAATGCAGACTCTATGCATGTGGTACCAAAACGTGAACCGAGTTCACCCACTGCTCCGTTTACATGTGGAAAGACAGTGTAATCCATGATTCGCCCACAACCATTGGGTCAAGAATCTAGCCTCACCACCTCCAACCAGGTAAGTCTATTGGCTCTGCAAGCTCACTTCCGCACAATGGGAATGAACCAATTTAACAAATGTTCATGCATGCATCATAAAAGCATGCAACATCAATTCAACGGATTATGATCACAACATAATTCCACATAATGCCAACATTACCGTATATCGCATGATAACAACATAATCATGAAATAATTATCACAAAGAATAAATATGTCGAACGCTTACTCTTCAATCAGTAACACTATCACCAGTATATACAATAACAACAACACATGATATCAATACAATCATGAATAAACAACATCGACAACAACACATGATATCAATACAATCATGAATAGACAACAAGGAAACCAACACACAAGCGTCAGTCTTCGTTCACCCTGTCAGAACAATCTAAATCAATTCCCAGATATTGATCTCAACATAGTTCACTTAATGTCAATCACCAATGTATCGTATTCAATCACAATGAATACCAAAACACAACATTGCACGCATTAGTTCTCATCCGGTAACTCAGACCATTTGTATTAAATTCCCATTATCCTTTATTATCCATACTTTTCAAAATCGGGAGCTCGACTCTTTTTAAAATAGTTTTGGAGAAAATAATATTTTCCCTTTCTAAAAGATAGTATTTTAATTTTAAGAAATAACACCGAAAACGGCACTCGAATCGGAGTTACGGTTTGGAAAATATAAATTTTTTTGAAGTTTTAGAAGTTTTGGAAAAATACACAGTGGTAACCGGTTCCTCACTGGGAGAACCCGGTTCCCACAATTTGAAAAATACACGCCCCTGGAAATTTGTATGGGGAACCCGGTTCCTCCCCACAGGAAACCGGTTCCCACGTTTTGAAAATGAGCCTCCCTGGATTTTTGTATGGGGAACCCGGTTCCTCCCCACAGGGAACCGGTTCCCATGTACAAAAATGCCAGATTTTGAATTTTAACACTTGGAACCCGGTTCCTCCCCACAGGGAACCGGTTCCCACGACCTGTAACAGTAAAATCTGCTATTTTTGACAGCTTTTTGCATCCATAACCAATTCCATTCTTTCCAACACGAATTGTGACATTAGGAACACCAATCTAAAGCCATTTTACACCGTTATAACATCAAACAACATAGTTTACTCGTTCCTATTAGGTATCTAACACACTAATGATCCAATTTCCATACACCGACACAAAATAGGGTTTCCTTCTATAAACCTATAATTCAATTTCCTAACATACCCAATTACCCAGTTGATTCCCAAAACCCATAAGACATATTAACCGAAAGAAATCACCCCTTACCTCGCGATGATTCTTGAATTCCTCGGCGTCGGCTTTTCCTCTCTTCTCTTCTCTTCTCCAATTCTACGTATAATGACTTTTCTCCAAAAACTTCCTCTTTTCCTTTCTTTTCCATTTTATACTCCTTTTAATATTCCTTTATTAATCCAAATAAAATGCATAAATAATAATTAGTACAAGTAGAGTAATTTACTCCTCATACTCACTAATTACTCTGCACACCTCCAATCCTTTATTTATTAAATTGATCCAATTAATCCAAATAAAATAAATACTTAAGACTTTAATTAAATAAATAATTAAATTCCCATTTATTTAATATTCGAATTAAATCGGGGTGTCACAACTCTCCCCCACTAAAAGAGTTTTCGTCCTCGAAAACATACCTTAGACGAAAAGTTCGGGATACGAGTCCTTCATCTGACTCTCCAGTTCCCAAGTGACATTCCCTTTAGCAGGTCCTCCCCAAGCTACTCGTACCAGTGCTATCTCTTTACCTCGAAATTGCTTCACTTTCCGATCCTCAATTCGTGCAGGTACTGCTTCAACAGTCAAATTATCCCGCACCTGAACATCATCCACTTGAATCTCATGAGACGGATCCGCAATGTACCTCCTCAACTGAGATACATGGAAAACATCATGCAAATTCGCAAGTGACGGCGGTAAAGCAATATGCTAAGCAACTTTCCCAACTCTCTTGGTAATCTGAAACGGACCAATAAAACACGGAGTCAACTTCTTTGACTTCAAAGCTCGACCAATAGCAGTCATCGGAGTAACTCGCATGAACACGTGGTCTCCTTCATTAAACTCAAGATCCTTCCTCCTCTTGTCATGATAACTTTTCTGACGACTCTAAGAAGTTCTCATCTTCTCCTGAATCATCTTAATCTTTTTTGAAGTTTGTTGAACGATCTCTGGCCCAATCACAGCACTTTCTCCATATTCGTACCAACACAACGGTGTCCGACATCTCCTACCATACAATGCCTCAAACGGAGCCATACCAATGCTCGAATGAAAACTATTATTGTAGGTAAACTCTATCAACGGCAAGTAGCTATCCCAAGCTCCACCTTTCTCTAACACACAAGCCCTCAACAAATCTTCTAACGAATGAATCGCCCTCTCCGTCTGACCATCTGTCTGCGGATGATACGCGGAACTCAATCGTAACATAGCACCCAAAGCTTCTTGCAATCCTGTCCAGAACTTAGAAGTAAACCTCAGATCTCTATCCGACACAATGCTAGACGGAATACCATGCAAACTTACAATCTTCTCAACATACAATTCTGCCAGCCTCTCCATTGGATAATCCATTCTTATCCGAATAAAGTGAGCAGACTTCGTCAATCGGTCGACAATCACCCAAATAGAATCATAGTTCTTCGCCGTTCTAGGCAAACCAGACACAAAATCCATAGAAATACATCCCATTTCCATTACGGAACGAACAACGGTTCCATCACTCCTGACAGTTTTTTATGCTCAATCTTTGATTTCTGACAACCCAAACACGCATACACAAACTCGGCAATTTCCTTTTTCATTCCAGGCCACCAAAATAATTTCTTCAAGTCATGGTACATCTTAGTAGCACCAGGATGAATACTCAATCCACTACGGTGTCCTTCTTCCAAAATATTCTTTCTAATCTCAGCAACATCCGGAACACACACCCTATCACCAAATCTCATAATGCCATTCTCATCAATTCGGAACTCACCTCCTTGACCTTGGTTAATCAATGTCATCTTATCTACCAAACCAACATCGGACTTTTGCCAATTTTGAATCTCTTCCAAAATACCACTAGTCAGCTTCAACATGCCCAACTTCACACTATTCGGAGTGGTCTCACATACCAAACTCAAGTCTCTGAATTGTTCCACTAAATCCAATTCACGAACCATCAACATCGACATATGCAAGGATTTCCTGCTCAACGCATCTGCCACGACGTTTGCCTTACCAGGATGGTAATTCAAACCGAAATCGTAATCCTTGAGAAATTCTAACCATCTCCTCTGCCTCATATTTAACTCCTTCTGATCAAAGAGATACTTCAGGCTCTTATGATCACTGAACACTTCAAACCGTGAACCATACAAATAATGCCTCCACAAGTTCAACACAAACACAACAGCCGCCAACTCCAAATCATGAGTTGGGTAGTTCCTCTCATGAGTCTTCAACTGTCTCGAAGCATAAGCCACAACTTGCCTATCTTGCATCAAAACACCTCCTAAACCCATCAAGGACGCATCACAATACACCACGAAAGATTCTTCCGGATTCGGCAAAATTAAAATCGGAGCACTAGTCAACCTCCTCTTCAATTCTTGGAATCCTTTCTCACAATCTGCATCCCAAATAAACACTTGCCCTTTTCTTGTTAACTTAGTCAACGGTAACGCTAGCTTCGAAAATCCCTCAATGAATTTCCTGCAGTAACCTGCCAGACCAAGAAAACTACGAATCTCTGAAGCATTCTTCGGCGCTTCCCACTGAGATACCGCTTCTACATTCGTAGGATCAACAGCAATTCCATTCTTGGAATTACATGACCAAGAGAACTCACTTCATTTAACCAAAACTCACATTTAGACAACTTCTCATAAAGCTTCTTCTCCTCCAATAATTCCAATACAATCCTAAGATGCTTTGCATGCTCCTCATCATTCTTTGAATAGATCAAAATGTCGTCAATAAACACCACCACAAACTTGTCAAGATACAGATGAAATATCCTGTTCATATACTCCATAAACACACCAGGTGCATTGGTAACTCCAAATGGTATAACAGAATATTCATAATGCCCATACCTCGTCCTAAACGCAGTCTCCTGAATATCCTCCGCCTTAACAAGAATCTGATGATATCCAGACCTCAGATCCATTTTACTAAATACACAAGCTCCAACCAACTGATCCATTAAATCATCAATCCTCGGATACCGATTCTTGATTGTCACTTTATTCAACTGCGTGTAACCAACACACAGTCTCATCGTACATTCCTTCTTCGTAACCAACAATACCGGCGCACCCCACGGTGAAACACTAGGCCGAATGAACTTCTTCTCCAATAACTCTTCCAACTATTTCTTCAGTTCAGACAACTCAGATGCCGACATGCGACAAGGCGCCATCGACCGGTCTAGTTCGAGAATTAAATCGATAACAACCCACTTCTCTCGGTGGTAGCTCACTAACATCTTAGGAAGCGCTCGAAATTCATCCACGGTAATTCAACTTACTCGAGCAATCTCAAAACAATTCTTCGCTACGGTAATTTATCACTCTTAGATTTTCCTTTCACTTCCGAAGAGTACAACATAAACACCACACCATCATTAATATCTCATAACTCCAACCATCCATCTCGATTCATTATCCTTAATAGAGTCTTCGTCCACTCATATGGTTCCAAGCTTCACCAACTTCATTCATATTCATCACTTTATGTCCCAATTAGATAGTAAGACAATTGTATACCATCAATATGATTTCGTCTACTATCAACAAGAGATTAAGGGTGATCAAGTCCTCAATTTGTCAATAGACATCCGATAATCATCTTGAGTATAAACCATCATTACCAACACTTTCTTCTCGAATCGTACTCACCTTCTTGCACTTCCAACCATGACCCATGGTCTAAATGATTCAACACTCGACCACACTTGCTTCTTTTCAAGCGGACCTCGTACCAATGACTTACAATCGGAACATATCCGGAGCATCTCTTCTCCCCACTTAGTTTCACACTACTCCGCAATCAACCGGTAACAAGTACCGGCGGTGTTGTACACACTTGTCGCGTACAAAGGGATAATGACATTAAGACACTGGTCACAACAACCGACTATGCTCTGATACCACTATTGTAACACCCCTTCTAATTACCCGCGTTGTATAGAATTAATTATCAGAGTTTTATCCACAATTAAGAGGCGTCACAATTTGAAATCCTAAAAATTGACCAAACAGTTGTCATGCTTTCACTGAAGAATAATCATTAAATAAATCATACTTAAAATTATGTTTAACAGCGGAAATGAAACATAATCCAAAATCCCGAATACATCATTCCATAGTTATTCTAGGATATATAATCAAAACACAATTCAAAACTATTAAAAATATCCATTAAAGAATTTTAAACAACTATTTCCCCAGTGTTACATCTACCAGAGCACGACACTGACACGCGGACTAATTAACTGACTCGACTCTAGAGCTATCCTCACCAACTCCAAGCAGCTAATCACTTCGGATCTGAAATCGTTAAAGTAAGGGTGAGATTTTAATTCAATATAACATGTATTATACGTTTTTAAATACAACAAAATAATCGGATACATTAATCCATTAACCAAACACAAATTCATAAGCAATTCACAAAACAGTTCACACAATGATCATGTATATATCAAACAATGGAAATTGCAACACTGGAAACCATCCTAGCATATTACAATCCCATATGGAATGCAGACTCTATGCATGTGGTACCAAAACGTGAACCGAGTTCACCCACTGCTCCGTTTACATGTGGAAAGACAGTGTAATCCATGATTCGCCCACAACCATTGGGTCAAGAATCTAGCCTCACCACCTCTAACCAGGTAAGTCTATTGGCTCTGCAAGCTCACTTCCGCACAATGGGAATGAACCAATTTAACAAATGTTCATGCATGCATCATAAAAGCATGCAACATCAATTCAACGGATTATGATCACAACATAAATCCACATAATGCCAACATCAACGTATATCGCATGATAACAACATAATCATGAAATAATTATCACAAAGAATAAATATGTCGAACGCTTACTCTTCAATCAGTAACACTATCACCAGTATATACAATAACAACAACACATGATATCAATACAATCATGAATAAACAACATCGACAACAACACATGATATCAATACAATCATGAATAGACAACAAGGAAACCAACACACAAGCGTCAGTCTTCGTTCACCCTGTCAGAACAATCTAAATCAATTCCCAGATATTGATCTCAACATAGTTCACTTAATGTCAATCACCAATGTATCGTATTCAATCACAATGAATACCAAAACACAACATTGCACGCATTAGTTCTCATCCGGTAACTCAGACCATTTGTATTAAATTCCCATTATCCTTTATTATCCATACTTTTCAAAATCGGGAGCTCGACTCTTTTTAAAATAGTTTTGGAGAAAATAATATTTTCCCTTTCTAAAAGATAGTATTTTAATTTTAAGAAATAACACCGAAAACGGCACTCGAATCGGAGTTACGGTTTGGAAAATATAAATTTTTTTGAAGTTTTAGAAGTTTTGGAAAAATACACAGTGGTAACCGGTTCCTCACTGGGAGAACCCGGTTCCCACAATTTGAAAAATACACGCCCCTGGAAATTTGTATGGGGAACCCGGTTCCTCCCCACAGGAAACCGGTTCCCACGTTTTGAAAATGAGCCTCCCTGGATTTTTGTATGGGGAACCCGGTTCCTCCCCACAGGGAACCGGTTCCCATGTACAAAAATGCCAGATTTTGAATTTTAACACTTGGAACCCGGTTCCTCCCCACAGGGAACCGGTTCCCACGACCTGTAACAGTAAAATCTGCTATTTTTGACAGCTTTTTGCATCCATAACCAATTCCATTCTTTCCAACACGAATTGTGACATTAGGAACACCAATCTAAAGCCATTTTACACCGTTATAACATCAAACAACATAGTTTACTCGTTCCTATTAGGTATCTGACACACTAATGATCCAATTTCCATACACCGACACAAAATAGGGTTTCCTTCTATAAACCTATAATTCAATTTCCTAACATACCCAATTACCCAGTTGATTCCCAAAACCCATAAGACATATTAACCGAAAGAAATCACCCCTTACCTCGCGATGATTCTTGAATTCCTCGGCGTCGGCTTTTCCTCTCTTCTCTTCTCTTCTCCAATTCTACGTATAATGACTTTTCTCCAAAAACTTCCTCTTTTCCTTTCTTTTCCATTTTATACTCCTTTTAATATTCCTTTATTAATCCAAATAAAATGCATAAATAATAATTAGTACAAGTAGAGTAATTTACTCCTCATACTCACTAATTACTCTGCACACCTCCAATCCTTTATTTATTAAATTGATCCAATTAATCCAAATAAAATAAATACTTAAGACTTTAATTAAATAAATAATTAAATTCCCATTTATTTAATATTCGAATTAAATCGGGGTGTCACAACTCTGCCCCACTAAAAGACTTGTCGTCCTCGAAAACATACCTTAGACGAAAAGTTCGGGATACGAGTCCTTCATCTGACTCTCCAGTTCCCAAGTGACATTCCCTTTAGCAGGTCCTCCCCAAGCTACTCGTACCAGTGCTATCTCTTTACCTCGCAATTGCTTCACTTTCCGATCCTCAATTCATGCAGGTACTGCTTCAATAGTTAAATTATCCCGCACCTGAACATCATCCACTTGAATCTCATGAGACGAATCCGCAATGTACCTCCTCAACTGAGATACATGGAAAACATCATGCAAATTCGCAAGTGACGGCGGTAAAGCAATATGCTAAGCAACTTTCCCAACTCTCTTGGTAATCTGAAACGGACCAATAAAACACGGAGTCAACTTCTTTGACTTCAAAGCTCGACCAATAGCAGTCATCGGAGTAACTCGCATGAACACGTGGTCTCCTTCATTAAACTCAAGATCCTTCCTCCTCTTGTCATGATAACTTTTCTGACGACTCTAAGAAGTTCTCATCTTCTCCTGAATCATCTTAATCTTTTTTGAAGTTTGTTGAACGATCTCTGGCCCAATCACAGCACTTTCTCCATATTCGTACCAACACAACGGTGTCCGACATCTCCTACCATACAATGCCTCAAACGGAGCCATACCAATGCTCGAATGAAAACTATTATTGTAGGTAAACTCTATCAACGGCAAGTAGCTATCCCAAGCTCCACCTTTCTCTAACACACAAGCCCTCAACAAATCTTCTAACGAATGAATCGCCCTCTCCGTCTGACCATCTGTCTGCGGATGATACGCGGAACTCAATCGTAACATAGCACCCAAAGCTTCTTGCAATCCTGTCCAGAACTTAGAAGTAAACCTCAGATCTCTATCCGACACAATGCTAGACGGAATACCATGCAAACTTACAATCTTCTCAACATACAATTCTGCCAGCCTCTCCATTGGATAATCCATTCTTATCCGAATAAAGTGAGCAGACTTCGTCAATCGGTCGACAATCACCCAAATAGAATCATAGTTCTTCGCCGTTCTAGGCAAACCAGACACAAAATCCATAGAAATACATCCCATTTCCATTACGGAACGAACAACGGTTCCATCACTCCTGACAGTTTTTTATGCTCAATCTTTGATTTCTGACAACCCAAACACGCATACACAAACTCGGCAATTTCCTTTTTCATTCCAGGCCACCAAAATAATTTCTTCAAGTCATGGTACATCTTAGTAGCACCAGGATGAATACTCAATCCACTACGGTGTCCTTCTTCCAAAATATTCTTTCTAATCTCAGCAACATCCGGAACACACACCCTATCACCAAATCTCATAATGCCATTCTCATCAATTCGGAACTCACCTCCTTGACCTTGGTTAATCAATGTCATCTTATCTACCAAACCAACATCGGACTTTTGCCAATTTTGAATCTCTTCCAAAATACCACTAGTCAGCTTCAACATGCCCAACTTCACACTATTCGGAGTGGTCTCACATACCAAACTCAAGTCTCTGAATTGTTCCACTAAATCCAATTCACGAACCATCAACATCGACATATGCAAGGATTTCCTGCTCAACGCATCTGCCACGACGTTTGCCTTACCAGGATGGTAATTCAAACCGAAATCGTAATCCTTGAGAAATTCTAACCATCTCCTCTGCCTCATATTTAACTCCTTCTGATCAAAGAGATACTTCAGGCTCTTATGATCACTGAACACTTCAAACCGTGAACCATACAAATAATGCCTCCACAACTTTAACACAAACACAACAGCCGCCAACTCCAAATCATGAGTTGGGTAGTTCCTCTCATGAGTCTTCAACTGTCTCGAAGCATAAGCCACAACTTGCCTATCTTGCATCAAAACACCTCCTAAACCCATCAAGGACGCATCACAATACACCACGAAAGATTCTTCCGGATTCGGCAAAATTAAAATCGGAGCACTAGTCAACCTCCTCTTCAATTCTTGGAATCCTTTCTCACAATCTGCATCCCAAATAAACACTTGCCCTTTTCTTGTTAACTTAGTCAACGGTAACGCTAGCTTCGAAAATCCCTCAATGAATTTCCTGCAGTAACCTGCCAGACCAAGAAAACTACGAATCTCTGAAGCATTCTTCGGCGCTTCCCACTGAGATACCGCTTCTACATTCGTAGGATCAACAGCAATTCCATTCTTGGAATTACATGACCAAGAGAACTCACTTCATTTAACCAAAACTCACATTTAGACAACTTCTCATAAAGCTTCTTCTCTCCTCCAATAATTCCAATACAATCCTAAGATGCTTTGCATGCTCCTCATCATTCTTTGAATAGATCAAAATGTCGTCAATAAACACCACCACAAACTTGTCAAGATACAGATGAAATATCCTGTTCATATACTCCATAAACACACCAGGTGCATTGGTAACTCCAAATGGTATAACAGAATATTCATAATGCCCATACCTCGTCCTAAACGCAGTCTCCTGAATATCCTCCGCCTTAACAAGAATCTGATGATATCCAGACCTCAGATCCATTTTACTAAATACACAAGCTCCAACCAACTGATCCATTAAATCATCAATCCTCGGCAACGGATACCGATTCTTGATTGTCACTTTATTCAACTGCGTGTAACCAACACACAGTCTCATCGTACATTCCTTCTTCGTAACCAACAATACCGGCGCACCCCACGGTGAAACACTAGGCCGAATGAACTTCTTCTCCAATAACTCTTCCAACTATTTCTTCAGTTCAGACAACTCAGATGCCGACATGCGACAAGGCGCCATCGACACCGGTCTAGTTCCAGGAATTAAATCGATAACAACCCCACTTCTCTCTCAGGTGGTAGCTCACTAACATCTTCCGGAAACACTTCTGGAAATTCATCCACCACTGGTAATTCAACTTACTCGGAGCAATCTCAAAACAATTCTTCGCTACCGGTAATTTATCACTCTTAGATTTTCCTTTCACTTCCGTCGAAGAGTACAACATAAACACCACAGCACCATCATTAATATCTACGCAACTCCAACCATCCATCTCAATTCATTATCCTTAATAGAGTCTTCGTCCACTCATATGGTTCACAAGCTTCTACCAACTTCATTCATATTCATCACTTTATGTCCCAATTAGATAGTAAGACAATTGTATACCATCCAATATGATTTCGTCTACTATCAACAAGAGATTAAGGGTGATCAAGTCCTCAATTTGTCAATAGACATCCGATAATCATACTGGAGTATAAACCATCATTACCAACACTTTCTGTTCTCAGAATCGTACTCACCTTCTTGCACTTCCAACCATGACCCATGGTCTAAATGATTCCAACAGCTCTGACCACACTTGCACTGTCTTTTCAAGCAGTACCTCGTACCAATGACTTACAATCGGAACATATCCGGGAGCATCTCTTCTCCCCCACTTAGTTTCACACTACTCCTGCAATAATCAACCAGAAAAGTAACAAGTACCAACAGTGTTGTACACACTTGTCGCATACAAAGGGATAATGACATTAAGACATTGGTCACAACGACCGACTATGCTCTGATACCACTATTGTAACACCCCTTCTAATTACCCGCGTTGTATAGAATTAATTATCAGAGTTTTATCCACAATTAAGAGGCGTCACAATTTGAAATCCTAAAAATTGACCAAACAGTTGTCATGCTTTCACTGAAGAATAATCATTAAATAAATCATACTTAAAATTATGTTTAACAGCGGAAATGAAACATAATCCAAAATCCTGAATACATCATTCCATAGTTATTCCAGGATATGTAATCAAAACACAATTCAAAACTATTAAAAATATCCATTAAAGGATTTCAAACAACCATTTCCCCAGTGTTACATCTACCAAAGCACGACACTGACACGCGGACTAATTAACTGACTCGACTCTAGAGCTATCCTCACCAACTCCAAGCAACTAATCACTTCGGATCTGAAATCGTTAAAGTAAGGGTGAGATTTCAATTCAATATAACATCTATTATACGTTTTTGAATACAACAGAATAATCGGATACATTAATCCATTAACAAAACACAAAGTCATAAGCAATTCACAAAACAGTTCACACAATGATCATGTATATATCAAACAATGGAAATTGTAACACTGGAAACCATCCTAGCATGTTACAATCCCATATGGAATGCAGACTCTATGCATGTGGTACCAAAACGTGAACCGAGTTCACCCACTGCTCCGTTTACATGTGGAAAGACAGTGTAATCCATGATTCGCCCACAACCATTGGGTCAAGAATCTAGCCTCACCACCTCTAACCAGGTAAGTCTATTGGCTCTGCAAGCTCACTTCCGCACAATGGGAATGAACCAATTTAACAAATGTTCATGCATGCATCATAAAAGCATGCAACATCAATTCAACGGATTATGATCACAACATAATTCCACATAATGCCAACATTACCGTATATCGCATGATAACAACATAATCATGAAATAATTATCACAAAGAATAAATATGTCGAACGCTTACTCTTCAATCAGTAACACTATCACCAGTATATACAATAACAACAACACATGATATCAATACAATCATGAATAAACAACATCGACAACAACACATGATATCAATACAATCATGAATAGACAACAAGGAAACCAACACACAAGCGTCAGTCTTCGTTCACCATGTTAGAACAATCTAAATCAATTCCCAGATTTTGATCTCAACATAATTCACTTAATGTCAATCACCAATGTATCGTATTCAATCACAATGAATACCAAAACACAACATTGCACGCATTAGTTCTCATCCGGTAACTCAGACCATTTATATTAAATTCCCATTATCCTTGATTATCCATACTTTTCAAAATCGGGAGCTCGACTCTTTTTAAAATAATTTTGGAGAAAATAATATTTTCCCTTTCTAAAAGATAGTATTTTAATTTTAAGAAATAACAAAGCGGCACTTTCGAATCGAGTTACGGTTTGGAAAATATAAATTTTTTTGAAGTTTTAGAAGTTTTGGAAAAATACACAGTGGTAACCGGTTCCTCACTGGGAGAACCCGGTTCCCACAATTTGAAAAATACACGCCCCTGGAAATTTGTATGGGGAACCCGGTTCCTCCCCACAGGAAACCGGTTCCCACGTTTTGAAAATGAGCCTCCCTGGATTTTTGTATGGGGAACCCGGTTCCTCCCCACAGGGAACCGGTTCCCATGTACAAAAATGCCAGATTTTGAATTTTAACACTTGGAACCCGGTTCCTCCCCACAGGGAACCGGTTCCCACGACCTGTAACAGTAAAATCTGCTATTTTTGACAGCTTTTTGCATCCATAACCAATTCCATTCTTTCCAACACGAATTGTGACATTAGGAACACCAATCTAAAGCCATTTTACACCGTTATAACATCAAACAACATAGTTTACTCGTTCCTATTAGGTATCTAACACACTAATGATCCAATTTCCATACACCGACACAAAATAGGGTTTCCTTCTATAAACCTATAATTCAATTTCCTAACATACCCAATTACCCAGTTGATTCCCAAAACCCATAAGACATATTAACCGAAAGAAATCACCCCTTACCTCGCGATGATTCTTGAATTCCTCGGCGTCGGCTTTTCCTCTCTTCTCTTCTCTTCTCCAATTCTACGTATAATGACTTTTCTCCAAAAACTTCCTCTTTTCCTTTCTTTTCCATTTTATACTCCTTTTAATATTCCTTTATTAATCCAAATAAAATGCATAAATAATAATTAGTACAAGTAGAGTAATTTACTCCTCATACTCACTAATTACTCTGCACACCTCCAATCCTTTCTTTATTAAATTGATCCAATTAATCCAAATAAAATAAATACTTAAGACTTTAATTAAATAAATAATTAAATTCCCATTTATTTAATATTCGAATTAAATCGGGGTGTCACACTTACTCAAGCTGGTCCAGATGCTAAATGGAATCGGCAGATGCATATAGCTCATCAGAGAGCATTCATGTTCATGCACCAAAGTATGGAGGAGATGGTGCTACAGATTACAGATCCTGCTATGGACCATTTCAGCCGCAATAGTGCCCAGTGGAGTGCTTATGCTTATTGGCTCGGGGCCAGGCCAGATGAAAAGGAGGAGGTAGTTGTTGATGTTGTTGATGATGATATTGGTGATGATGATTTCGGCTCAATTAGTCCGGGTGACTCCATTCTTGAGGATTAAGACTGATCCCTTTGTTATTTTTATTTCTTTATTGTTTTAGTTAATATTTATGTTTATTTTTAAGTTTATTGAAACAATGGTTTTATTTTGTTGGTTGCTATCCTTGTTAGGATGTGATTTGTAATTCCAAATATTATATTTTAAAGGCATTATGCCTTAGCACATTTTACATTTTGAAACACTATTTTGGGTGTCTTTTTTATTTATTTATGCTTATCTTTTAAAATTATGCATTATTTATTTTTAATTTAATTTCTTTTGGTTTGTCCTTTTGAATCAATGATGCTCAAGAATAAGTGTTTTGAAAGTGTGTTTTCACCAAAAGGTGATGGTGATGATATGATTCTCAATTGATGCGCGCTTAAGGTACATTTTTAATTGTTTTGTAGAATGTTAACATTTGTATAAAATTTGTGTTTTATGCAAAATATCTTGGCATGTACAATTAAAAAAAATTGGGTTCACATTTGAATCAAGTAGGACATTAACCACAAAAGTGACAAGCTTTCCACTATGCACAAAAAAATTTAGAGATTTCTAGAAATTGTTGTTAACTCGTTTAATTCATGTTTAATATTAACTTGTTATTGACATTGTGGAAACTTAGAAAGGACCAAGGCATTTTTTGTGTATTATGAGAAAAACCATCAATTCTAAAAGGGATTAATCTAACCGTGTGAGTGTGCGAATCTTAGTTACCCCTTTTGAGCTTTAAATTGAAATTTGTGGAATGAATCTTTCTTAGTAAACTAAGTGTTAAGTAGGCCACTTAATAATTTGTTGATGATCTATGAAAATTAAATGATGATTCATTCTATGAAATTTTTCTTGTTTGTAAACACCAACCCAATTGTTTGATTAGCCTTTGTGAAGAGCGTGTTCTTAAATAAAGAAGGATTGAAAAATTGAAAGTTGGGGAGGTTGATCAAAAGAAATAATGAATTGATGGCACAATGTATCCTTTGAAAGAAAAACAAAAAAAAAATATGAAAAGAACTTGAAAAATAAAAAGAAAAGAAAAAGGATAGGATCCTTGTGTGAGAAAAGAAAGAAATGGTTGTGATAAATGAGGAAGTATGAATGGATATTGTCAAATGTTAAATTCTCTTCATTATCTTTATCCCATTTTGCTTCAATGGCTTTGTATATATATTCTTTGTTTTTAACCCAAGCCAAGTTACAACTCTTGAAAGTCCTTGGTGATCTTTGTTTCCATTTTGCTCATTTGACTTGTTTTGATGAATGCATGAATTATTCTGGATGTGCATGGTTGCTAGTGAGAGTGTTTAGTCCTATGTAAATATTGAATTTTATTCTTCAAGGAATATTGAAGAAATCTTTAGGTGATTCAAGTTTGAACATATCTTTTTCTTTGTTTACATGTGTCGATGTTTTGTGTTTAGAACTTAATTCATAGTCATGTTATATATCGAAGAAGCAATTATTTTGTATCTGTGTCGGTTATGTTGAGTTTGAACCATCCATTTTGTGTTGATTAACATATTTTTAATTTTTGTGATCTTGGTTTTCTTGTTGAGTTTTTGACTTTTGTTCGAGGACAAACATAGAAGTAAGTTAGGGATAGTTGTTAAGGACCAAAATGTAGATATTTTGTAGATAATTTTGTGGTCCTTTGCAATGTCTTTTGGTTAATTAGTAGTATTTAATATAGTATTTTGATATATTTATGTTTTTAACTAGTTTATGTTTATAATCTATTATTTAACTTTGTTTATGTTTAATTTGTAGGTTTTTGGTAATTCTACCTTCAAGCATGGATTCAAGGAAGCTAGGAGAGCTTAAGGAGCAATTTCAAGCTATTTTTGGAAGGCGGAGCATTCTTCAGGGCGCGCTTAATGCATGACCTGGAGTTTTTAAAATGGTTAGCTGTAAAGTAGGGCGCGCTTAGCGCCATAAAGTGAGCTAAGCGCGGTCTGCGAAATTAGAAAAAGTATATAGACCCATGCTTAAATATTTTCCTCAACCACTCCCTCATTTCCCCGCCAAATCAATCCTAAAAAACCAGAGACACTATTATCCTTCATTGTTTTTTATTGTAACACAAAACATAAGAGAAAAACCTTGAATCTTTGCTAGTTTTTCTTCTATGTTCATCATCTCTCAACTTCTTGCAAGTGAAGCTACCATGAGAATGAGTAGCTAAACCTCTTTGTGTCAAGATTAGAGGTAGCTAACTTAACTTTTATGTATTTATTTTGATCTCTTGGTGTATGAACTTGGTTGATGATATATATATATATATATATATATATATATATATATATGTTGAATATCTTTGTTTTACTATCTTTTTATGCGTTGAATCATGATTGACAAATATGCTTCAAAGTTGACCTAAGATATGCTTCTACTAAGGAACAAATGCTAGATATAGATTTGTGAGTTAGTATTTACTTGTATTAAACTTAAAGATTATCATGTCAATAGTTAGAGTGAGACATCATCTAAAAATTAACATGATAAAACTCACAATATTGGTTGGAAATCAACAATATTGAGAGGATACGTAATTATATCGATCATTAACTAGTTCATCTGCTTGATTAATTGAATTTATATGAAATTAGGTTAATGAAACTAATCTTGACATGCCTTTACCAATTGAAAACCAACCAAAACTCTCTTTAATCCAACCAACTCTCTTTTGGAAAGAATACTAAACTTGTTTGATTGAAACTTATGATTTTTGTGACTAGAAAACAAAACCCTTTTGTTACCAAATCTTAAAATACGCTTTAACTATTGAACGGTGGTAATATCACATCAATCCCTGTGGAAAACGTTAATTAAAAATACTTGTTTCAGAAAATACGTACAACAGTCACTCAGAGGATGGGAAGTATATGAACACTCAAGAAGAGAGCAAGGGGTATGTTTACTAAAGAACTTATAGCAATTAAAAGCGTGTGGGAACGTCATTAAGTGGCCTAAGTTTTCAAAATATCACTCACCGATATTACAACATAAGGTGCAACATATAAAAAGGGAAACCCAAGTTCAAATTTCTCACAGTTTCACCACACGTTATGCTATTCCAGCAAGCCTCAAATTATTCATCTACAACCCTCAGAGAATCAATCCTTCACGCTATACCATCAAAATGTCTCATCACGATGCTCCAAGATCAAGCAACAACAACGACAATGTATCATCTGAAGAAGCCCTTGACATTGTCCCTCTCTCTATCATTCCTTGCTCGGAGGGAAGACCTAAAAAGCTCCGCACACGCTGTACCAGACGACCAAAGGATACATTTTTTCCAATAGGAGGTAATGCATCTAACTCACCTATTAATGATGAAATTAATCAAGATAGAGGATATGTAGACATGGCCATAAGTAGATGGTTTCCAATACCCTAAAAGTAGGGTTACCTGTTGAAGGGATCACAACCCCCCTTAATCAACTTCCTGGTGAAGCTACTTCAAAGGAGCACACCAAATCATCTATGAGGGAAGAAGAGTCTTATGAAGAGAATCTTGAAAAATAAACTCCTCTTAATAAAGTCACAACTGATGTTGAAACATCATCCCTGGAGAAGACTCCTCAGGAAAAGATTGTTGATCCAACTGATCAGAGAACTGAGAAAGATGAAACTGATGATGTCATAAATGTTGAAAATTTGTCTGATAATGAGCTTATCATAAATTTCAACCCTGGAATTGCAAAGAGACTGAAATCAAGAAAAGGAAAAATTGTTGCTGCCAGTACTCCATCTAAACCTGTCAAGAATAAGGTTATGTATGGACCTTCAAAACCTTGGAGTAAAGTCACTCCTTCATCAAGAGGAAAACCAGACTAGAATTTGATTCTGAATATGATGTCGAGACTGATGTTCCATACATCTCAACTGTAAAGAAGTCCATTATTCAAAGGACCACTGACAATGTCCCTGATGCCTCTATAGACAACATCAACTATCACTCCATCAAATTTGTTGCAAGATGGAAATATATATCAGAGGAGATTATCCTTAGAAAGGGAATTAAGAAAGGATGCCTTAGATCACAGGGAAGTAATGCAATTTATATATGAAGCAGGTCTAATGAAGACAGTCACAAAATTATCAAAGTTCTATGAAACCCTGGTCAAGGAATTCATAGTCAACATACCTGAAGACTGTGATGACAAGAGAAGCGAAGAGTTTCAGAAAGTTTTTGTTAAAGGAAAATGTGTAAAGTTATCACCTGCTATCATAAATTAATATCTAGGGAGAATTGAGAAGGAAAGATGTGAGGTTGAAGTCACTGATGATCAGCTGTGGAGGATCATCACTGCAAACCAAATCAAGTCCTGGCCAATGAAGGAGAAGCTTTCTACAAGGAGGAGCTGCTAATTTTTGCAAGAGTTGCTATATTTTTTTGCTTCTTATGTTGAGAAGAAGCTGATGTAAAGTGTGTGCATATCATGATAAGAAGAAGCTGAAATGTTGATTGTGTATCACTGAAGATACTATGTGAGTAGAAGCTGTTGTGCAGGGGGAGCAAAGTTTTTAACTGCCATTTGTGCAGGGGGAGCAAAGTTTTTAACTGACTTAAGTGCAGAATTTTTAGGAAGTCAGTTTGTTATTATTTGTGTGCTTCGATTAAGGAAGCTGGTGAAACGTCTTCAGCTATATCTTTGGAGTTTTAATATCCTAGTTTAATAGAGAGAAGATAGGAGGTGCTGAAGACTTGTGAGTAAAGCAACCCTAGTTGTTGTCACTCTATTTAAAGGGCTGAAATCCTTATTTTGTAGTTGGTCGTTCCAGTTTAGGGAGTTTTAGTTTTTACTTTTGCTTGTTCATTGTTGTGATTGTTAGTTGTTTATTATGAGCCTTTCTTGTTAGTTACTTGAGAATGATGTTTTTAAGTTGTTATTTTTCAATCACCATAAGCTTTGAAGCAAGCGTGATTGTGTGTCTTTGAAGAGTATCTTCAATCTTTAGTTGGTTTTAGTATCACGGGTTGTGGTACTGAGGGAGTGAGCAGAGGATTCTCATATCTAAGTGTGGTATCTTAGGTAGAAGGATCATTGGGTAGTTTGATTAAGTGAGGAGGTATGAATGGGGAAGGTTTAGCTCTGAATTAATACTACTAATAGTGAACTTCATCCCTGGCTTGGAAGCCCCCAGACGTAGGTTAGTTAGAGCCGAATTGGGTTATCAATTCTTTATGTTTTTATTGCTTTCTGCACCGTTATAGTCTGTTCTATTTAATTGTATTCTAAGAAGATATAAGTATCGTGACATTACCTTCGACATCTCATATCTGATACCAGAATTTTAGGTACTCTTTCCATGACCGGGCATTGGTGCGTTGATCACGTTCACAGTTTCGACAAGAGGGTCTAATTCAATTTCCTGAGCTTCAATCATGTCTTGGATCTCGTTCTTCAGGGCCCAATAGTTGTTGTTGTCGTGCCCTAGGCTGTTGGAGTGGTATGTGCACCTTGCATTGAGATTGTACTTCGGAGAGGATGTATTGACATGCTTAGGAGGATATTTCAAAGTAATCATCTCTACTTTCAACATGTGTTGTACTGCTTTAGGCAATGGCATGTTGATCTTCATAAACTATCTTCTTGGCGTGTTCTATCTACGCGTTTTGTCTTGTTGAAGTTACACTGGTGTGGGATTGGAGATCAGGACTTCCCCCACAGATTGATGGCGATCAGCTTTGTCACGGTTCTTCTAACCATACACAAGATTGGCTTATTTCTTCCCACCAAAAGATCTTTTCGCAGCATTTGAAGATGTATCGACTTGAATCTTTCCATTCTTAATTCCAACTTCAATACGTTTGCCATTCAATATCAATTCAGTCAATTCGGCTGAAGAGTTTCCAATCAGATGATTGATGAATGGGCCTGTCAACGTTTCTATGAACATGTAAACCAATTCCCTATTAGACAAAGGTGGTTGGACTCTACCTGCTAGATCTCTCCATTTTTGGGCGTACTCTTTCAACTTTTCATCACGGCCCATAGACATATCCTGCAGTTCCATGCGGGTTGGCGCCAATTCAGCATTGTACTGGTATTATATGTAGAAAGCATCTTCCAAATCATTCCAGGTATGAATGTGAATATTATCTAGCTGATAGTACCATTCTAACTGTGCTCCGGACAGACTCTCTTGAAAGAAATGCATCCACAATTTCTTGTCAGCAGTGTGCGGTTGAATATTTTGAACATAGGATTTCAGATGAAGCTTCGAACTAGAAATGCCATCGTACTTAGCAAAAGTAGGAACTTTGAACTTGTGAGGAATGACCACTCCAAGAACCAAACTTAAGTCATCAAAGTTCAATCCTGACATTTTCAGATTTTCCACAAGATTCAAACGGTCATGATGGCTTCCTCCATTGACCTTGACATTTCCCTCAGTTTGCTGATCTTTTATTAGAATTCAAGTTGTCTGACTTCCATGACTGGACCTCTGAACCTTCTTCTCAAGTTGAGAACGGCATGTAACTTCTTCTTCTTCTTGGTGATGAGCTCTTTCAGATCTTTCTGTCCTTGGGCCAAGTTGGTGAACATCTCTTGGAACTGAGCATTCTGAGCCTGGAGATCTTTGACAGTTTGTTCGAGAGCCATTTCTGCTGAAATAAACAGCGAGCAAATGAGAAAACCGATCTTCGGAGTACCTGCTATGAAATGATATTCTGTGATATGTAATGTTTTCAAGGACCTTAGGAATTTAAATTTGGTAAACAACCACGAACAAACTTTTTTTTAGTTCGATTAGCGAATACAAAAGAAAGTTCAAGTACAAAAATAAAATTCCTAATGCTTAGGCCTCCCATGGACGCCCTCTTTGTGTTGACATAGGTGTTAATGCTCTGTTTCTCGTGAAGTAATTTCGTCAACTCCAATACTCTTTTATCACTTGCATAGCACTGGGCCTCGAAGGTATCCCTTTCTTCTTTAAGTTGAATCCAGGATCTCTTTAATTCTTCAAAATCAATAGGCATGTCTAGATGGATAATGGTATAAGACTCATCGTCTTTAGCAACAAGTCCCATAATTACTAGTAGAGTAGTAGCATATGGCATAATAAGATTTTGAGCATGAGCTCGCACCCATTTAAAGTAAGGTTCCAAAGGAATGGAATTTTTATGCCCCAGTGTCTTGGTATCAGTTTTCTTCACCATGCCCCAAGCATGCACAAATATTTGATGGTTACCTTGGAGATTATTGTCGTAGTCAAACACAATGTCTTGGATGAGCATATCATGAGGACCATCCCTTCGAGCATAACCAAACTGACGTAGCGCTAGAGAAAGGTTGTAAGTGATACCTCCTCTTATGCCAAGGAGTGGCACATTAGGTAATTCTCCACAACGCTCATAGAAAGTGAAGTCTTTTTTAGAGTAGAGACACCAACGGATATCTGAATGAGAGAGTGACATCAACCTTTGAGACCATTTCAAACCTTGTTCATTCTTCAATACTGACCAAGGAAGGTGCGAAATAAACCAACTAGAGTAATAACGATATGCAACACAACAGAGTTCCTTGTCTTTTCATAGTACGAGTGTGGAGAGAATGCAGAATATCTCCGAGCAAGGAAGGCACAGGATTATGAGTGAGGAATATCTTGATGGCGTTCACGTCTATGAATTGATCTGGATTTAGGAAATAGCACCAAACCATATATTAGCAAGGCTAAAATGTCCTCGAAAGCATGGAAACTCACAGCCTTTAAGAATTCTCGATCTTTCTTCATCAGAAACTTAGCAAGCAAACCCTTAACTCCACTTCTTGTTTCCCAATTAGCTTCAATGTGTGACCGCTTTAGATGTAAAGCTGTTGCAATGTCTTCAAACCTCGAAAAAAATTTTGAACCAGTAAAAGGTATCTGATCAAGAATTGGTATCCTAAGTAGCTTAGAGAATTCTTCTATTGTAGGTACCAACTGATAATCTAGGAAAGTAAAGCAGTGATGCTTTGGATCAAAGAACTGGAATACAACACTCATCATATCTTCTTCAAAACCAGAGATAACCAAGTCGAGTAGATAACCATGCCTCTTGATGAAATGAGAGTGACCGGGTACTTTTGAGACAACTCCTTGAGTTGAGAAGGTGTACCCAAAAAGTTGATTAGGATAGTCTTTTTGGAAGCCATAACCCTACAACAAAGAGCAAAGATAAATCCCTAGGTCCTTGAAATGGTTAGAAATGTTATGATGATATGATGTTATGATGTCATGATGTCATGTTTAAATAGAAAGCACAAGCAATTCATACAACAACCATAGGTTTAAGGCTTGCATGAGGTATAGGTGTCTACCCTACCGGAATTTAAGTTGGTTCAACCTATCCTATATTAGTAACATGGCTCTAGAAATCTCATATCACAGATCTTTCTCGCATAAATTACTTGTGAGACCATGGTTCGATTGCAATTGAGGTCCTGGGCACGACGGTACCCATCGTTTGATCCAATTTTACCTAAATAAGAAAACCCCAAATTAGAGCTTCAAACCCTAACCATGGTGGAATACAATCCCTGCACTCAAACTTGAATCAACCTATCCAGATAGCTTCTAAACAACATTATGAGCATGAATATACAATCAAAACATGTTAAATATGCATGGAAATACATAATCGAATTTGAAAAGCATGTGCTCAACCAAATTCGTGATTTCTGAATTCTGGATGTCTCGATTGCTTGTGAATGGTTGAAACTACTCAGTGAGCACCGATGAAGCTAATGGACACCTTTGTATGGCTGGAATCTATGGAATTATTGGTCTAGAAGTAACTTCAAAGTCACAGATTTTTTAGGCTTGGTAAGGGTTCTTGAGGCTGCCAATTCTTCTCCTTGTGATCTGAATGGTTTAGGTTTATTTAGAAAAAGAATTAGGTCAAGTGATTGCAATCAAATATATGCTAATTGTGATGATTGAAATTTGATTGAAAATTTGATCAAATCTTTCTATTTTTTGTTCAATTATTTTTCAATCACTTCCAATCACTTGCGTGATGTGTAAGATCCAATATTTGATTGATTTCTGATTGCAAATCATGAATCATGCGCCTCTTGATGTTTAACTTATATTTTCTTTGATTTATTTAGTATTTAAATGAATAAAAATTCAAATAAATATAAATAAAAATCATGAAAATATAGAAAGGGTTTTAGAGGTATTTTTTAAGGTCATTAACATGTTTAAACCCTAAAAGATAGGTCACATTATCCAAAAAACTCAAAATTCATCACTTTGCTCTTTGTGCATTCCTTCAAATTTTCCATTTTTTTCCCAAGCCATAACTTGCTCATTTTTTTTATCATTTGAGAGTGTTATTTGACTTTTTAGAAACTTAATATGTCCTCTAAATTCTCTTTTTGTTTTAATCTTCATTGAAGCTTCCATGCTCCTGTACACCTCTTTGGAAAAAGATGACGTTTTGTTGACTTTTATGAGGACCTATAATGTCTTGGCTCATATCTCTCAAATGAAGTATTTTTGGGCAAAGCTTGTGAGACACAAAGTTTTAGATAATTGAATTCGCTTCAAAATGATATTTGGTGGAAAAATTTCTGATGAAGTATGTGAAAGTTATGCTTGGTCAAAGTTTTGTTGACTTTTTATCAAAAAACCTAATTTAGAAACTTTGACTTTTGACCATTCCTTGAATTTTCTTGATGAATCATGATCAACCCTTGATCAAATGATGAATGTGACTTCAAAATCTCAATGTTGACCAAAAATAATGATGTTTGACGGTATGTTGACCATGGTTGACTTTTTGTCCAATACAATTAATTTTCAACCCTCTAAGTAATTGACTAAGCAAATTTGAGCTATTAGGCTTGAAACTTAACATGGTGATGCTTTGAGACATATGAGGAGGCATGATGCTCACTTGAGACAATAGAAACCTTTTTTGACCTGAGAGAATCAAGACCCTAGGTTGTGGGTTGAATGCTTAGAAGAGGGTTCATCTGGTCAACCCTTGAGGAACTCTTGAGTATGGAGATGTGTATTGACTTGAAAAATAGGAAGGAAAATTTTGGGGTATAACAAAATGCAAAAAAATCGGATCACAACGGTATCCGAACAAAGTTTCTTGATCACACAATCAAGCGATAATTATGTAATCGAAAACTACCTCAAAGTACCTTGCATAATCAACAAACTTGTAAAAAATAATAAGGAAATTTGATGCAAGAAAGAGTGGAAGAAAGCTTGGAGAAAGCATAGGAGAAAGCATATTTAAAAATTAGAATTTTTGAAATTTTAACAGCGGGAACCGGTTCCCATTAAGTGGGAACCGAGTTCCATAGCTCTGCACAAAGGCAGAATCAAAACATGTTATATGGGCACCGGTGGCCACTTAATAGGAACTGGGTTCCCCGGACAATTCAGAAACAACAACTATCAAGGCTAATGGGAACCTGTTCCCAATAAGCGGGAACCCGTTCCCAATAAGCGAGAACCCGTTCCCACTAAAGCAGAATGAATTTTTGGCATTTTTATGAATCTTTGAAAGGCCATAACTCATGCTTCGGGAAACTCTTTCACGCATGGTTTATATTGTTGGAAAGCTTGAAAATAGTAGAACATCCATAGAACAATACGGAAGGCCAATTGGCAAGCAATCAAGACAAATTCTCCTTAAAGGTGCTTATCGACGCATTAATTTGCCATACGTTTTATAGACCTCGACATGCTTTGTGAACAAAATTTTGTCGAATAAAAGGAAAATTCACATTGATTTCACTATCATCCTAACAAGGAGAATTTATGAACAAAAAGATTGGAGGAAATTGTGCATTAAGATCAAAGCTCGACGGCCTAAACATTTTCACAAACATCTAGAATGCGCATATTTACACATAGTTTTTGGCACATGGATCAAGGTTCAAACCTAAGGCTAATCACATGAAATTCAAGGTTTCATGTCAACAAGTCAATAGTATCAACAATTAACCTCTTGAATAAGCCCTTTTCTTATGAAAATCAATTAATCAATAAGTGCTTTTATCAACCAATTCCGGATTTCAACATTATGATCGCATCATATCAAAATTCCACAACCTAATCCATAATCTCCATTAAATTTCTCAACTAAACCCTTGATTAATCTTCAATTCTAGGAAAGTGCTTATTCAAGAATCAATTATGCAAAAGTGCTTAAATCAAGAAATCTTACCGTCAAAACGAAGAGGAGAAGAGATCATCGATGTCGAACCGAAGATCGGAGAGGACATAATAAGGAGAGGGAGGCGCGATAGCTTGGGGAGAGAGAGAAGAAGCTCTTCAATTTTCACCTCGACACCTTGAATGTTCTTCAATGCTCTTGAAAAAACTTGATGAAAAGCTTGATTTGATTCTTGAAAATTGAGAGAGAATAGAAGAGTGTGTTTTTGGTGAAATTTTACAAATGAAAATCCTCTCCAAATTATGAGAGTGGAATTCGATTTATAGGTGGATTTTTCGGGCTTGGAGTGCCTTAGATTCAAGATTAGGCCCAAATCGCCTTTATCCGACAAAATTTCGTGAATTATGCTGAACCTCGAGAACCGTGCCGAATTTGAAATCGGGTCCAACACGAAAAATGTCCGGAACAAAAAATTGGTTGCAAATACACCTTCAAAGAATATAATTCTGGTATTGATCCATAAGGAATTAGCTCTCGGCTCGTGAACGAAAGTTGAAGAGGACGTCGAGACGGAATTTTAGACACAAAAACCACTCAATTCCGACGTACCAGTCAAGAGTTATGAATTTTTTAGTGTACCGTAAACACGGTTCAACCACAAAACTCAATTTATTCCACTTGAAAGATTAATTTTTCCGGATACATTCTTCACACAATTAGCTTCCGACCTGAGAATGAAAGTTGGAGATAATATCGATATGAACTCGCCAATCGAAAATCAACCAAAAATACCCAACAAGCCAAGAGTTATGAATTCTGGAGCGTCCGAAACATAAAAGAAACTGAATTCCACTTTATTAAGAAATGAGTTGTCAAAGTCCTTCCTTGACGAAATGGCATTCAATCTGAACATATAAACTGGTGGATATACTAAAATGGTTCCAACACCTGTAGAACCAACCCGAGATAACCTTTTGACCAAAAAATCATGCATCAAGCATACGAACCGAAAAATATCAATTTCTAGTTCAAAATAGTCTGAATTGGCCGAAACACACAGTTTCTTCCACAACCTGCGATGCTCTTAACCTCATAACCATGAGATCAATTATATGCATGTATGTTCATGATAATGGAACTATAAGCAAAAAAATTAAAATGAAGAGGGTAAATTTTGGAGTACAACTGTAACGCCCCGAATTTAATTAATTATTTAATTAAATTATTAACGAAATTATTTGTTGGAATTTGTTGAAGTTAGAAATTACTGGTGTAATTGGATTATTATGTTGTCTGAGCTGATAAGTTGATAATTGGGAAAATAGTCGACTTAACCGAGAGAAATTAATATTAGAAATAATATTTGTTTTAGTAGATTATTAATTAATTTAGTTGGTGTGTGATAAATAGTAAGTTGGAGGTGTGATTAGTAGGTCCATTAAGAATTAAAAGAATGTTAAGGAAAATATAAAGCTGAGAGATGGAGAGAATATTAGGTTTATGTTTCATATCAGTAAGAAGGGAAAAGAAGGAAGTGTGTCGTATGAGAAGAGATAGTGGGATTACTGTGAAGAGGCACAAGGGTTTGGAAGCATCTAGGTTGGAGAAGAGAGAGCATGCGTGAAGTTGCTGTCTAGAGTCAAAAAATAGAGTTTCGACCGGAGAATTCGACCGACCGCAAAACCAAGGTAAGAGTGGGGTTCGAATTTTATAACCGGGAATATGATGGTTAATATGTGGGATTTAGGGTTATATGAATTTGCATTGTTCGTGTTAAATTGTGGTGTTTGACTCTGATGAATTAGTATTTGCAATCGATGAAATTGCGTTGAATGAATTTGGTGTGTGTTACTGTTGGTATTATGTTGTCGTAGATGTTGATATACGTTGTGATTGTAATTGTTGAACCAAAATAAAATCTGGAGCCTAAGAATAATCTGGGTAGAAAATAATAATAGAAGCAAATAATACTGCATTGGATGTAATAGATAGGTAGAGGAAGCAATGGGACGGGGGGCCCAAAAAGTGGGACGGGGAATCCCACGTTAAGAAGAAACACAATATATATATATATATAAGCTAAGGGGTGAACGCCCCAGGGGTGAAGGTGGGCGCCCCACTCCCCATACTTTTTCCTTTAAGTGGCTAGGTAGTCTCAGGTAGTAGTGTATATTGAATTTGTGGCAAGTTTTGTACTTAGAGAATTGCTGATAATTAAGAATGAAGAATAGAAAACAAAAAGAAAAAAAAACGTGATACCTACATACATATAGAGGGCGGACGCCCATATGAAAAAGGAAGGTGGAGGGGGCCACCAAATGAAGGGGTGGGCGCCCCACATGATGGTTGTACCACAAGTTGGTTTTGTTTCCTGGCACCTTGTAGAATGCAAATAAGAGTAACACAACTAGTAGTTGGTAATAAAATAATTAAGGTTAGTTGAGTATTAGTTTCACACAGCTAATTAATATAATAAGTATAGTTAATTTGACTTATGGTTAAACTGGTAGAAATTTAGTAGTAGGAACAAGCAAGTAATTAATAGCAGGTTTTAGAAACTAATGATGTTTTACAAACAGAGTGGTATAAATTTGATGATAGTATAATTGGATGCATGGAGATTTAATTATCTCAGTATAATAGAAGTAGCAGTAGTCGGTTAATAATTGGTAGTAATAGTAGGGAATGGAAATAAGACCGGATTAGCCGAATTAGTAAATTAAGCGGTAAAAGTAGTTTTTTAGAATTAATCGAAAATTGTCGGAGTAGTCAGTAGTTATTAGTAGGTAGTCTTGGTTGATTTGTTTTGTCGAAACGATGTGAATGTGTTGATTTGCAGGTACAGCCGAATAAGTTGGATTCTCCCGATTCATGGGCATGTTTGAGTTGTAGGTCGAATGACCAGTGTTGGTTTAAGTTGATGCGATTGATGCATGTTTGAGTTGTTGTTGTTGTCGTTGTGGCTGATGTTGTTGTTGTATGCCATTCATAACATCGCATACATTGCATGATTAAGTTGGTCTTGATGGAACCACGTTGAAAGTTGAAGGCTTATGCCTTGGCCTTGATGGCACCACATTGAAGGCTTATGCCTTATTAATGCCTCGATAAACTGGCATATGTTTAAGTTGAGAATTCTTCCCCAAATGGTACCACATGCATATGCATAGTTGAATCGCATTCGATTTGTATATTGAATTTGTTGTTATTATTACATTGTTTTTGGTCGTGGCTTTGTTGTTTGATATAAGTTGATGTTGAATATAAGTTGATGGTTGAATATAAGTTGATGTTTGATATAAGTTGTTGTTTGATACAAGTTGTTGTTGTTATTACGTTGTGCTGAGTTAAGTGTCGCGTTGACCGATTGAAATTGTCTTGTTGTTGCTATTAAGTTGTTTATAAGTAGTGTGGTATGATTGTTGTACGAAGCGGTAAAATTTATATAATTCTAATCTAATATATTGATTATCATACTTTTGTTTACATTATTCGATATCTCATCCTTTCTTTTGTGATGTTGCCTCTACGTGAATAATGTGCAGGTAATCAAGAAGATTAGCTAATGCTTAGTAGTTGTTTCAGTTGTTAGTTCAAGTTGGTGTCAATTGCTCTGATACGTAGCTGTCATACCCCAAAATTTGCCCTCCCATCCCTCAATACATTTCACATATCCATACTCAAGGATTCCTCAAGGGTTGATCAAACAAACCCTCTCCTAGACAATCAACCCAAACTAGGGTTTGCCTATCCTCAGATCCAGATGGATTTCCAACATCTCCAATGGTCATCATGCCTCCTCATATGCTTCAAATAATCTCCATGTCAAGTTTCAAGCCTTACAAATCAAGTTTCCTCAGACAATTGCTCAGATGGTTGAAAATCAATTGTATTGGACAAAAAGTCAACTGTGGTCAACATACAGTCAAACTTCATGATTTTTGGTCAACATCCTCATTTTGAAGTCACATTCATCATTTGATCAAGGGTTGATCATGATTCATCAAGAAAACTCAACATTTGCTCAAAAGTCAAACTTTCCAAATTAGGGTTTCCTAGAGAAAAGTCAACTGAACTTTGACTGAGCATAACTTTCTCATAATTTATCATAAATTTTTCCACGACCTCTCATTTTTAAGAGAATTCAATTCTCTACAACTTCATGTCTCACAAGCATGGTCAAAAAATGCTTCATTTTGAAGATATGGATCAAAACATTACAGGTCCTTTTCAAAGTCAACAAAAAGTCAACTTTTTGTAATGAAGTGATATTGAGCATGAAAACTCCAATTAATATGAAACCAAATAGGTTGTTTAGAGGACATCTAGAGCTTTCTAAAAAGTCCAAGAACACTCAAAAATGTTGAAAATTGAGCAAGATACACCTTGTACAAGTTGGATATTTTTGAACAATTGCACAAAGAGAGATACTTGTCAAAATCCAATTTTTTCCAAATGGGCCTATAATTTTATGATCCAAACTTGATCATAATATTATCCATGACCTCTTGATGCCTTGCCACGACCTCCTTTTATTTTTTTGATTTATTTTTGAATTTAAAAGCATTTAATTCAAATTTAAATTAAATAAAATATGGAAACAAGGTATAATTTGAATTGGGTTGGTTTTTTATCAAGCTTGAGGTCCAAGATAGCCCACACAACTTGCCAAATTCGTGCTAGCTCTTGCAAGGGAAGAAAAATCAAATTTTTGAAAAGATTTGATTTGAATTTAAAGAGAAATATTTTTACATTGAAAAAGAGATCTTTTTTCATTCTTTTTACTTCCAATTCTTGCTCTATAAATCCAAAAGCATTCACAAAGACAAGAGGACGAAACCCTAGCCCTTGGAAGCAACCCTATTTTTCTCAAATTTTTCCAAAGTTGGCAAATTTCGAATTTGTATTTCCAGCTGGATTCAAGGAGTTTCAAGCATTCAAACGTGTTCCTTGATATCCCAGCAAGCATTCCCAGCCTTTACACAAAGTCCAGACTGCCCAGAACACGATATACACATAGCTCCGATTTGGTATTTTTCTCAATTTTGATTTTTACAATTCATGCGTTGTTAACTGTTTTCGTTTGCATATTTGAACTCAGGACATCCATTAGAGTGCATTTGAACCATTACATGTAAGCTTGCAGGCAGAAATTTCGAATTGCCATTGTTAGGGCATTTGGAGCTGTTTGCTTCGAACCGGCTCGTACAGGGCACTTTTAGGAAAAACTAACACCACCATTGGATTCGCAAGGGTCGATTTAGTGGGGTAGGGTGTCCCTTTGCCATTTATTTTTCGTATTTTGCAGGTTTGGAAAGTTGTTTGGTCGGAGAAGACGACCGGAGCTAGGGCTCCGGCGTCGTTGACTCATCTGTGACTGGCAAAGGCATGCGTGGCAAAAAGAAGCAATCTGATTCGTCCATTCGTTCCAGCTGGGGTCCACGCGTGTTGACTGTGCTTCGAGTTATAATCAGGACACGTTTTCGTTTATAAACCACTGGTTCCAATTCCCAAACACAAAAGCAAGCTAGCTCAGATGGCAACGCGTGTGTGGATTTCCTCAGAGGACATGGGTTCGATTCCTAGCATGTCCATTCTTTTTTTAGTTTTGAAAACTAACATGTTTTTTCTTATTTCTTATTTTTTCTAATATTTTCATGCAATTTAATTAATCTTTAAATAATTTTACCATGCATTTAAAAAAATCACAAAAATATTTTCCTTTTGCATTTTAATCAGAAAAATGTTTATTTAATTTTTAACATTAAAATTAATATTTTTGCATGCATATTTTATTTAATTGCTAATTAATCATTAATTTAACTTTTAATTGCTTTTAATTATCAAAAACAATTCAGAAAATTACCAAAAAATTATCTTATCATCTTATTGTCATTACTAACTAAAAATATTTTTCTCCATTCAAAATCATGTTTTTACTAACATTTTTCCTCTTATGCAATTTTCTCGTATTTTCCGATTATGTATCTGTTTACAAGTTGTGATGTTTCGGACGATTTTTCTTGCTTTTCTTTTTCATATTATGTAACTGTCTATGGGATGTAATAGTTTAATTAGGACTTTTATTTTTCCGCACTCCTATTATGTAACTGCCCCAAAGCCATGTAATAGCGTAGGACTTTATCTTTCCGCACTTTACTTTCCGCAATTTATTTTCTGCACCCTATAAACTGCTAGTAATTAGGCGTGTATGGCAAGATAAAATTGGACATAGATCACTCATAATGCCAAGATAACATATTTGAATTTGACACACTCTTTTCACACATGCACCCCTTAGGGTAATTCTCTCTCGTTGCCTTTACGAATACAAATGGTCAAGTCCCTCGAACGTAGAGACATCCTAGCACCGTTGCCTTTAAAACAAATCATCATAGTCCCTTCGATACAAAGATCATAGACCCACGACGTCGCTTACGAATACATGATCTTGACCCTCGATTGTCGCCTACGAAAAGTGATGATAGTTCCTTCGAATGTGCTAGGATACTTCCTACAAGTTACCTTCTATGACCATCCGATGTCCCTTCGAATGTCCCTTACATCCAACGAATAGGGTTACCTACCAACTAATGGTATGGATAGCACTATTCTAAAGGAATGTAAAACAACACGAAAACGACCATTCTGAGTAGGTAATAAGACTTTTAGTTGCTTGCTCTATCAAAATACTCTTCTTTTCACACCTCACACTTTTGTCAAAGTTCAAACTCTTTTCAAAAAAACGAAACATTTCCGAACACTTTGTATACATTCCTACATGAATCATTACAAAGTCAAAGCGAAATGCCTTTTTTCAAAATATTTTTGTCAAACACACAGAAAGCACAATTTTAAAGTGATCTAAGAGCAACTAAGAGCCCGTAGATAACTACAGATGGAAAGGGGTGCTAATACCTTCCCTTTTCATAACCTTCTCCCTTACTCAGAATCTAACGAAGGTCTTTTCCTGTTCTTTTCACCTTCCCTTAATTGGATAAAAGAAAAGTCGGTGGCGACTCTTGTTATCCGCACATTTGCGATACAAAAAATCTCAAAGTCAATTCACCGTATTACAGTAGCACTCGGAGGATGAACTTTAAGTTGTTTCTTTTGTTGTTATTACTTTAAGTTGTTGACTTTTAAGTTGAATTGTGAAGTATCATGCTGTTGTGGAATATGTTTTAGTCAAATAAAAATATTAATGAATTGTAGTTGATAGAAAGTTAAATAAATTTTATTACAGGTTCATCCAGATGTTAAGTGTTATGTATCTAAATAGAAGTGATTAATATATGTTGTTTTTATGTGAAGTAAATGTTGCATCCCATGTATGATGAATTTTTGCGCTCTCATTTTTATTAATATTCGATGGGTAGAAATGGGGTGTTACAACAACAACGTTGTCGCCGACTGTACGGACCGCCGATCACTGTTGTATGTATCGGTCGACGTCGCCTCTGCTAATTTCCAATTCTCACCCTATCCGCCGATTTTTTACATCCATTTTTTCATCATCGGCACCGCCACGACTTTGGCCTTCGCTCAGGTGCCTCCAATTTGACTTTTCCTGATTTTAGTTTTTTCGACTTTTTGACTGGTTTACTAAAACTTCCAATTTTTATAGTATATATACAACCTACAAAATATTTTTTCTTTCTCCTCATCTAATCAATAAAGATTTTAAAACACACTAAAAAAAAATATATATATATATATATATATATATATAGAGAGAGAGAGAGAGGAGGGATCAAATTACACCCGAAGAGTTACACTCGTTCAAAAACGTCACTTCAGATTAATATTTTTTAAAATTAACTGTTGGATTGAAACATACTATAGATCATACCTTTATATATATATATATATATATATATATATATATATATATATATATATATATATATATATATATATATATATATATATATATGTGTGTATATTAACCTTCTTTGTTTTCTTTTTTATAATTGATCTTATAACTATTTGAACAAGTGAAGAAATTATTGTAATTAATAACAATGATTAATGACTATGAGAGTGTTCCAATTAATTTTTAACACACTCAGCAAAACCAGATTTTTCCTGGAATGTATCAAGTAGAAGGGCTTTTTAAATAGAAGATAGGAGAATTAAATAATAATTATTGGATTTGATACATGATTTTGATGAAGTTATGTGCAAACATAGATAATAAATGATCATAAAAATCATTTATCAAATCCAATAATTTTTATTTAATCCACCATCTCCTATATATAAAGTTATTTTATATGATACATCCATATATATATATATATATATATATATATATATATATATATATATATATATATATATATATATATATATATATATATATATATATATATATATATATATATATATATATATAATGATAAAATATATTATTTTATAGATAAAAATCACCAAGAGTACAAATAACTCTGAAGTATAATAACTAATTCATCAAATCATGAGTCCTTCTAAAAAAAGGTATTAGCGATATACACCTAAGAATATTCATTAACATTACTAAAGAGGCCTAACTTACCTAACAATTTACCAAATAATATTCATTAAAACAACTATCTATACTATAATCCAAAGTAATTCATTGCTTTAAATTTGATTATTTAGTTAATCAGCCAATTCTATAAATATATATATCTTTAAAAAAACCGAGAGTAGCCTAATTTAGAATACTTATATAAAAAACTGTAAGAAAAATTGTAAATATCAAAAAATAATATTTGAAAAATATATTCGTATTCTTCTGTATTAATATTATTTTTTGATTGAACTTGTCTTCTTCTTTTGAGACCTTCAACATTTGTATTTGAAAAAGAAAAAAGCCAAGTAAATAAACTTTGTAAGAATAGTTTCCTAATTAAAATTAATAATGATTTCTATAATGACCAAACCTGGAAGATCAATTATTTGAGTTATTATGACATTTCATCCTAGACCAAGTAATGTTTCACAGGCTGAGACAGTTGGCTTTCAAACAAACAAATGAGATTATTAAATATTTCCTTTTCAACAAGAAAGCTTGTGTTCTTCTTAATCAATGCTCACCGTCCAAATTAAGAAAAATTATTCAACAATTCAAACTGATGAGAAAAAATTATTAACAAAAATAGCATATACACTTTTGACACTCAATTAGATTATTTTTCTGTTCATTTTCTCCCAACTATTCAAACATCGACCAATACCTAACTATATGAAGTTGTGCCTAATTAGTGGTTATTATATTTATCTAATCTACTTATTACCTTAATTAATGAATTAATCCAATAAAAGTTTTGAGTAGGTCAATTTATTTGAATTAACAGTTAAATTAGTTAAATAAATTTAAAAAATTGGGATTTAAAACGGAGAACCCTAATGTATAATAATAATAATAATAATAATAATAATAATAATAATAATAATAATAATAATAATAATAATAATAATAATAATAATAATAATAATAATAATAATTGATCTTACCGGTTGATCATAATATGTGATGGCCGGAATATTCAGGTGTGAAGGATGATGAGGAGGAGGGAGGTGTATCTGCAAGGCACTCTGATTCTCAAGTAAGAAAAAATGTCAAGAGATACAAGATAGAAATACTAGGGTTTTAGAGTGAATATTGAATATCTGTCTCTCACAAGTGTGAGAGTTTATATAATGCCTCTGTCGTTTGGTGGTCATTGGTCCCTATTTTTGGACTTAGATACCGGGTCCGTAAAAATAGGTAATTTCCAGGAACTAACTGTTGTAAGGGACAAAGATGCTCGAAACTAGCCGTTATAACGAGCAGAGTAATGATTCACTGGCAAACATGATTTCTAGTCGTTCATGGGTGATCGTCCTCGTATTACTTGGCAGGAGAAGGACTAGCCTGTTTGAGCGGGCAAAAGATGGCCTCGTAGACACTGGGGTCAACTGACCAGGGCTCCTCGGGTGAGGGACAGAAGTGAAAATTTTCATTTCTCCCTTATGTTTCATTGGGCCAAGGTTAGAGAGAGTGTTGGAACAATATAGAAAGTGTGAGTAAGTGGGAAAATAGTCCCACATTGAATATAAATGTGGAGACTTGAAAATATATAAGTGAGAGAACCCACTCACCTATCACCTTAAGGTTTTAGGTGGATATGTGGTGTGTCTCTCACAAAGGTGCTTATTATAGACTCACACTTGAGATAGAGTATTGAAATAATATAACAAATGTGAGTGAGTGGGAAGAGGGAGTGTCAGAATAGCAAGTGTGAGTGAGTGGGAAGAGGGAGTGTCGGAATAACAAGTGTGAGTAAGTGAAAAAATAGTCTTACACTAAATATGAATGTGGCGACTTGATAATATATAATGTAACTCCTCCAATAATTAAGTCGTTTTGGATGCAGAAGTGGATTGGACAATATCAAACATAATAAAAATAATAATAATAATAATAATAATAATTAAATCAATGATATTTCTATCAATTTAATAGAATTTAATTTTTTATGTTTTTTTAAAAATAGAACCGCTTCAAAACGGAACAAAATTTTGTCTAAATCGATGGTATTTTCATTTAAGTAACTTTGTTTGTTTGGTAATACAAGGATTAACGTTGATCATGTATATTTTAATGGAATAATTAATGTATCTAAAGTCATTATATGCCACGTAGTGAGTCATTCATATCCATTCGTGCATGAGACGTGAGTGGAAATATAAACTTTTTTTCAGTTACTAAAATCACCAAATTATGTTGATAATATATACAAAGTCTTTGACTAAAATCACCAAGTTATAAAGCAATCAATTTCCAAGTGTTAGTGAATATTAAGTTATTTAATAAAGTTCGTCAATATCTTTGAAGGTTTGAAGCATAGTTAGGTATATCAATAGGCCATACGGAAGTTTAATCCTATTATTTATTGCTAAGATCCATTTATAAGTACGTAATATATCTACATACAAGGATTCTTTTTCCTTCTCTTTTTAGGTTTGACAATTTGATTTCATTGTGAACGTGGACACATTTTTATCAATATAGCATTTGTGTGGTATTGTGTGGCAGCATTGATATGTTGCATCGATTTTAGGTTTGTTTGAGTTATTTTTAAAAGTTAAATATATTTTTAATCTCTATAAATATGCGATCCTGTAATTTTAGTCATTCTAAATTTTTTTTCTGAATAATAGTTCTCGTAAATTTTTTAATGTATTTTTAGTCTTTGTTATTTTTTAAAATGGTTAAATTATCTTTAAATTTTTGAGTAATTTTTTCATATATATTCAGAATACTATACAATACTTACTTACTACATTTTAGAATTTTTTAAAATGAGAAGAATTAAATGTGAATTTTTTAAATTTTAAAAGATATTGATAAAAACAATAAAAATTTTTATTTAGAAATTAAATTTTAAATTTTTTTTCGAGAAATTTTTTATAACGTTTTACACACGTCTGTAAAATCATCATTTAAAAATACACATCGATTTAATAATATGAACTAAAACTACGTGCATAATAATTTTACGAGAACTACTATTTAAAACAAAGTTTTAGAGGAACTAAAATTAAAGGATCGTATATTTATAGAAACTAAAAACATATTTAATTTTTTTTAAAATTAAATTTAAAAAACAAATATTTATAATTTTGATCGGATCCAACGTTACGTGGTTTGAATTAATTAAAATATGTAATAAAGTTATTTGTTTGGGACTCTTAATCACTTTGTATCTTTAAAATTATCAACTTGATGTATAAGTGAGTTAGTTCTTGTACATGCTTTGTGTTTTGGCATTTTTCTTTTATATTAGGTGTAAGACTCGCTCAAGTAGCTAGATATCTAAGAGTATGTTGGATTGTAGGTGGTTGTGTCTTCCTCTCTTATCTCTAGAGATTTGATGTATATGCGACTTTAAGATATATCAGATGTTGAATTGATTGGCTTGTTTTTACTTTTTTAATTATTCTGTTGTTTCGCTCTTAAATCTTTTTGTTTCACTTAGACTTTGTATGAAATTTTTTTTGATAAGCAATGGAATATATTGAAATACTAATAGAGTACAAGGGGTACTCCCCCATTACACCAAGCAACAAATACACCAACAGAAAGAAAAAAAAAACCAGATACACCAACTAAGCTTCTAGTGGATTATGATACCACAAATAAAAATTCTTAGGACACTTATTTTTTTTATCAATAATCTGTCATAACTAAGAAGACATCTTAATCTTTTCAACTACTTCTAACACTGACAGCTCTTCATTTTTAAATATCACTTTATTGCGTTTACACCAAATTGTCCAACACGTTGTCAACCGCACTAATAACTACTTTCTAACATTAACTTTCCTTTTAACTAAAACCAGAAAAATTTCCATATGATCCAGAATTGATCCCTGAACAATTACATCAATACCAAACCAGGAGCAGACTGATTTCCAGACTTCTATAGCAAAGGGGCATAACAGCAACAAGTGTACAATAGACCCACCATGGCTATTACAAAGAACACAAGAATTAGCTTCCATACCTGTCAAGATTTCTCTTTTAAACAATTGTTCTCTTGTAGCAATCCTATCCTTAATACACTTCCACCCAAAGATTTGAACTTTTGATGGAATTTGAGTTTCTCATATTTGATTTAAAGTCCATAATGACTCGTGCTCTATAATTGAATTATCCAACACCTTGGAACATACATCATATCCACTACTGACAGTGTATTTTCCATCACCATTTAGAAACCATACAAAAGCATCCTTTACGTTCCGCAATGGAGAAATATCAGCAAGAATTACCCGAAGCTCTGTCATGCCCACATTGTCCCTCTCATCTGTAATATTAGCAATCGAAGAAAAGTCCCAAGACCAGCTAGCCTCCTCAAACTTACCCATACTAAACACTATGGTTGTTTTATCTGTTACTATTTCATACAACGAAGGAAAAACTCTCGACAATGGCACCCCACCGATCCAATTTGACTTCCAAAAGACAATTCTTCTACCCTCACCAATTCTGCAGGAAATGGACTCTACAAACCAGTTTGAATATCTATACATTCCAATCGATTGTAAATCCCTCCACCATAATGATGAAAATTTGATATTGTAGCTAAACTAACCCCCCCCCCCCTAAAAAAAACACTATCTTTGACAACTTCGTACCTATATCTCATAATGCTACTCCATAATGCTTCCTCTTCCACTAATAACCTCCATTTCCATTTGTATAAAAGCGATTCATTTACTTCCAAAATATTCCTCACACCCAACCCTCCATCCTTTTTACTCTTACACACTTCAACCCAAGAAACCCAATAAATTCCCCTCCTGCACGCCCGACCACCCCAAAGGAAATTCCTTTGTATTCTTATAATTTCCTTCAATACACACTTAGGTAATTTGAAAAATGATAGAAAGAAAATGGGAATTGAATTTAGAACCGAGTTAATTAACACAACCCTCCCTCCAATTGACAGAAATTTACTCGCCCAAACATTCAACCTTGAATTCAACTTCCTAATCACCGGCGCCCATTCCTCCTTCGACCGATGCTTTGAACCAATAGGTATGCCTAAAAAATTAAATGGAACAGAACCTCTATCGCAACACAGAAAGTCTGAAGTAGATGACAAAAAATATCCTCCAGATTAATTCCATACAAATTACTCTTACACAAATTCACAAATAGGCCTGACACTAATTCGAAACCATGTAACAGCGCTTTCACGGGCCTAATGTTATTGAGAGATCCTTCACCAATGATCACTGTATCGTCAACAACTTGCAGTAAATGATAATCTACGAAGGCATTAATTCTGAAGCCCACAAAACTCCCCCTCTAGATTGCCTTCTCCATCATTATTGATAAACCCTCCGCCACCAGAGTGAACAGGAACAGAGACATAGGGTCTCTCTGTCTCAAGCCTTTTTCCATATTGAACTCCGTCGTAGGAGTTCCACTCATAAGCACCGATAGAGAATTATGACAAACACACGCATTGATCCAATTAATCCACTTTGCACCAAAACCATTCCTTCGTAGCACATAGTTCAGAAAATACCACGATACATTATCATAAGCTTTTGCAAAATCTACCTTTAAAATAAAGCATTACTTCCCCGTCCTTTTAGAGAAATCCACTAATTCATTTAAGACCAAAACCTCATCTTGAATATGCCTGCCCGAAACGAATACAGTTTGAGCTTTTGATATCAACTAATCTAATACCATCTTTAATCAGTTTGCCAATAGTTTTGCTATGATTTTATAGAGAGAACTAACCAGACTGATTGGGTGATATTTGTCTAAGCATTGAGGATTGTTGTCCTTTGGGATTAGTGCAGTAAACACAGTAGTAACAACTTTTGGAAGAATTGCTTTGACATGAAATTCTGGTACAAAATTAACAATATCTTTCCCTATAATGTGCCAGCACTTCCTTATAAAAAGGAAATTAAAACCACCAGGGCCTAGGAATTTATCCCCCACACAATTCCATACCACCTCTCTTACATCTTCCTCCAGCAAAAAAGGGATTCTAACAGCTGAGAATCACAAACCGAAATAACTAGAAAGCTCAATCCATCAAAATTTGGTCGCTGGAAAGGAATATCACAAAATTTATCAGAAAAGAAATGTTTTACAACTGAGTTCACCTCAACCACAGAATCAACCCACCCAACATCATAATTCACCCCCACAATTGTATTCTTCCTTCTTCTTGCCTTAATAGAATTGTGAAAATATTTTGAGTTCAAGTCACCTTCTTTGATCCACCACACTCTTGACTTCTGTAACAATATACTCTCACGATAATGAATCTTGTTCCAGAATTCCTGAGTTGCCTTCCCCCTATCTTTTGTAATATTATCCACCATATCCACCTCCCCTTCTAATAACGCTTCATCACAGTTATTTATATTGTCAACCGCCTTTCCAATACTTAATTCCACCCAACCAAACACATTTTTATCCCACCATTTTAATTTCTCCCTTAGAAACCTGAACTTTTCTTTAATCAAAAAAGCTCTTGATCCTACCACCTCCATATTGTTCCATTCCGATTCGATAAAAGATAATAACTCTGGATGATCCAACCAAAAATTGAGTGAACGAAACGGTTTGGGACCCAATTCGTTTTATTACATCTTAAACATACAGGGCTATGATCAGATATATCCTTGACGCCAATCTCTTGGAATACAGAAGCTAGCATATCCACAATACCCTCCGACAACAAAAACCTATTAATCCTACTAAAGGACTTACCACCCCCACCACACCATGAAAATTTTCTAGATCCATTAGGCAAATCCACCACCTTCATAAGGTCGACGAAATTATTGCATTCTGAACAGTCCTGGGATCTTAACGATAGACCTCTCCCCACCCACTCCGACGAACATCTAACAGCATTGAAATCACCCACAATACACCATCCCCCCCCCCAACCATCTCTGTTTCTCCGAAAGTAAAGATTCCCATAATTTTCGCTTCAACCAAATGTTACAGGATGCATACACATTTACAAAATACACTAGCACTCCTTTAAATTTTGCGCATATTCCCAAGAAACCCTCTCTAGCAAAAGAAAACTCCACATCCACAACCTCCTTGTTCCACATAATTAAAATCCCCCCTAAAGCTCCAAGGGAATATTTAGCAGACCAACCAAAATCACCACCACCCCAAAAAGACAACGCCATTTCCTCTGTCATACATTGAATTTTAGTTTCTTGCAAAAACACAATATCCACAGCATTCTTACTAAGACTTTCCTTGACCCTCTTCCTTTTAAGAGAATTTCCCCCACCCTTGATATTATATGTAACTAAATCCATTGAGCCAACTGATTAGATTCCATCATCCTGACTTTTCTCCCTTCATGATCCCTTACCTCCATTTCCCTAATTTTATCCACATATATTGCATCCTCCTCATTACCAACCACCCCCAAACCCAGAATATCTTCCCAAACTATGCACGCCGCTTCCTTTTCCCCCCTTAGCACCATCGTCACCCCTGGACTTGAGATTGAGCATCTTGAATTTAATTCTAGAATAGCCGTACTTTTGGGATTTTGAACTTTTTGAATAATTTTGGGTGTTGACATAAGGGAAATACCCCTACGATTGATAGGAGTCCCAGATAAAGTGTCTTCACTAGAACATTCCACCTGAATATAACTTTTATGGACCTTAAAATTTCCTTTTAACCCAATTCCACAAGACACAGGAATATTACTATGGCCCAAACCTAACCCTTCAGAGGTCTCTTAGCCTTACCACGTAGTGTCTTTGAAAAAAGCTGACCCCCCTTACACACCTTTTTCTTTTTCTTCCTTTTATCCTTTCCAACCAACACGTCAATTCCATTTTTTACACTAACCCCTTCCTCAATACTTAATGCATATGCCACAACCCTCATTGGTTGTGTATCTGCTACCCTAGATCCCCTGGAAGTTGGAGAGTGATTTGATACCTCTGACCTCATATTTAATTTTAAACAACTACGCCACATCACAGTCTCACATTTGTCCTTTTCTGAACATCACCATCATTCTTTCCACCCTTTTCCGTACTCATTCCATACCCAACATTAATTGCTGACACAGACTCTTCATTCTCTTCCTGCATGAACTTGTCACCATCTTTCTCCCTTTCACTCCAGTTTGAACCATCAGCATCGGAAATCTTATCATCATCTAAGGAGTCATTTGCTGAGATCGATGAGGACTTTGTTTTTGATTTTTGAATAAGCATTACAATCCTCAACAGACCCTGCGAATCCTCAACCACTTTAATAGAAAAGCCTCACCATTAACACCAATATTAAAGGTTTCACTTAGGACAATATTGTATTTTGTCCTAACAAGAATTCTGGCCACATCAAACTTAGATTGAGCAGAAGTATCATCATCAGAACATAAATACGTCCCAACTGGGGAAGTTAAAAACTAGAAAAAAAATTGGGCACCATACATGACAAGAGATACCATAGCAACGTAGCCATGTTACCCTCTCATTATCCACATCGTTTGCACGCCATTTCCTTAAATCTGAAAACCACTGACCCAGTCAATCCTTTACTTCTTTAATCAAATATTCTAATTCACCTTCAACCCTTTCTTCTAGTAAGCACTTATTTGCACCTAATGGAATGATTTTTACCGAAAAATATCCCTCCATGTTAAAATATTCCTGCATATTGTAGGTTGAACCAGGATTTACAATAATATCGACGAACGCTTTCTCAAATCTTGACATTTAATCCTTGTCTCTATCAAATTCCATATGAGTACAAAGTGGTTTCTTCCCTTTATTTGTTACAATCTGGGCATACAATCTATGTAGCCCAGGAGCATACCAGCTGTGATGCTTGACACCACATTGCACCTCTCCGGCTACCTTAACTGGTTCCTTATCTTCAACCTTGGACCCTGAATTCTCCCCTCATTGAAAACTGTTGATTTGATTTCCTCTTGCATCCCCCTTTTTGTCGTACTTTGGAAGATTTGCATGTAACTTCCTATCCTCTATGAAAATATTATCCAATCTCATAGCCATCCTTTCTACCTCCCCAATGTTGAAAAATATCACAAAACCATACCTTTTCCCCCTCACATCTACCTTTGGAGGAATCACCACCTCATCCACATCACCGAAATCTTTAAAATTTCATACAAAGCTTTTGCCCATAACTCTCTAGAAATTCAGTGATGAAAAAAGATGCACTTCTTGTCTTCATAGCCTCCTGCAAACCTTGACGATGTTCCCGCTTCTTCCAACGACCTTCCGTGTCCCATTTTGGTTTCCACCTATCACCCATGTGTTTTACCCGCTTCCATTCCATTACAAACAGTTTGGATAAAGCCAAAAAACCTAGAGAGAAGGTAGCCACCCTAAGATACTTTGTATGAAATTTGTTTGTGCACACTTTTGATACTCCTTATTTTTCTTATATTTTTGTTATATACATATATATATATATATATATATATATATATATATATATATATATTCCAAACAAAATTATCAATAACTTGATATGTTCAAAATTTTATATCACACTTTATCAAACAATCTTTTTATTTTTTATTCTTCAAATCAGTTTTTAAATAAAAACTACCAAAAGTTGTTGTCTTATTTTCTTAGAAGATATACTTATTTATAATTTTTTAATAGTTAAGAATTTTAGCGTAACAATCGGGGGAGGATCAAGTGATGAACATTCTTACTTTGTGACTTTTTTATTTGAGCAACATATCTTTGTGGAAGACACGCCACTTGTCCATATAAAACTTTAAGGTAATAAGTGAGTGGATTCTCCCACTTATAAATGCTCAAGTCTCCAAATTCTTATTCAATGTGGGACTATTTATCCACTTACTAACATTTGGATTATTCTCAACATTCTCCCTCAAGTGCGAGTCTACAATGCCCTCTCCTAAGTGGAAGCTCTTTCTTCCACACTACTTGTATTGCACGAAACATTTCTTACTCACCATTCTATGACACCGTTGAATTTGCGATACAAGTAATTCAGACCCTTTCTCGAATCAAAGTCTCATCATAACATTTGGTAGCGTAACAAATGAGGGAGAGTCAAGTGAGGAGTGTTGTTCTTACTTTGGGACTTTTCGATTTGAGGAATACACCTTTGTGAGAGACACGCCACTTGTCTACCTAAAACCTTAAGAATATAGGTGAGTAGGTTCTCCCATTATAAATGCTCAAGTCATCGCATTCCTCTCTAATGTGGGACTAATTCTCCACTTACTCACACTTGCAATATTCTAAACAAAAAAAAGATTTGGTGAGCTAGCTAAAAAACACTAGCATATAACTAAATGTATGCATTTTGTTATAAAAAAAGTCCCATCGATGGTTTGGTATGAAAAAGTGAAGTGCAGATACAAATATAGATATGTATCACTTGTTGGTGTATAAGATTGAAGAAGAGAGAGAAAGATGGCTACAACAAATTTGCTGAGAAAGAAAATTATATATTCACAACTTACTCTCTACTACAAAATAGTAGTTAAAAAATTGTTTAAATACACAAAATAAACTAACATGTAGGCCCTAACAAAAGTATGTTTAATAGCTAAGTTAACAAAAAAAAACTAGGACCCGGAAGCTAAACATACTTCTGGGACACAACTTCACAAGCTTCTGCTTAGGACTAGCACAAATACTTCTGAATACGAATTACTTCTAACATTATGTCTTAATTCATATTCAACTAACTAAATTTTGCAACACCAATTCCATTTTCCAAATGGATTGAGTGTTTAGTCTTACAACTTTCGTCAGAACATCTGTAAGTTGATTCTGAGTGCTACAATATGATACTTCTAGCACTCCATTATGGACTTGAGTTCTCATAAAATAGAACTTTATGTTAGTGTGCTTGCTTCTCCCATGCAGCACCAGTTTCTTGGCAAGGCTTATAGTAGATTTTTTGTCAATCATCAACTTCTCAAGTTAGCTCACCTTGATCTTCAGATCTTGCAACAAATTTATCAGCCAAATAACTTGATATGAAGTCAAAGCACCTACAATGTATTCACCTTCATAATTTGACAATGCAACTACAGGTTACTTATTGGAGCACCAAGACATAGAACTTCCCATATACTTGAAAAAATATCCTAAAGTACTTCTTTTGTCAACTCTGTCTCCACACCAATCGAAGTCTGAATAACAGGTCAGGTCTGAGTCATATTTAACACCATAAGAGAAGGATACTCCATACTCAGAGTCCCTTTAATGTATCTCAAAATTGTGACAAAAACTTGGTAATGTGACCATTTCGGTTTGTTCATAAACCTACTTACAATTCCAACCACATAACAAATTTCAGGTCTGGTGTTACACAGATACCTCAATGAGCCAACCAACAATTTGAAAGTTGTAGCATCTACATCAACACCCTCAACATTAGAATCCATCTTGTGTTTCATCTCGGTGGGGGTGATTACAGTCTTGCAATTTGTTAACTCAAATCTCTTCAGAAGCTCAAGTTCATACTTTATGTGTTGCAAAATAATAATCTTATCATAGTACATAATCTCCATCCCTATAAATACACCATATTTCCTGATCAGTCATCTCAAACTCATTCATTGGAACCTTGAACTTGATTATCTATTCTAGATAGCTCCCTGTTAGCAATATGTCATCAACATAGAGACACACTAGAATCATATTTCCTTCATAAGTATGTTGCACATAAACGCCATACTCCATCTCACACTTTCGGAATCCTTGCAATTATCATACCCCATTTCTTACCCCTAATATGTTCATTCATAACATCATGTTCATTTACATCATAAATTATTCATTCGTGTGAGCTCTTAAGGCATGGGATCAAAGGATTCTTGGCATCAAGGTTTTCCCTATGAATTGAGGTTGGTACATCACTCAAGTTGATTCAACTATTTCATTAGTCATTCTTGAATTGTGAGTTAGGTTTATTGAATCTTCGACAATCAAGAGCATTAAGTTTTTAGAGTTTCATCATTGATTCATCGAAACATGCTATTGAGTTAAAGTTTTGGATCCCCTCAATTTTTCAAGTTATTGCTTCATCAATGTACTTTTAAAGCAAGAGGAATGAGGCTTCTCATCCATTATGCTTGATCTTGATGTTGCTTCTTCTACAAGATTTCATTGTGCTGAGGTTTCACCTCAAAGTTGCCTTAAGCATTATTCCTCCTTGGTTGCAAGTTCATTATCATCTAAAGGGTTACTTTGAGTTTCCATCAAGACAAGGTGTTTCTTATTGATTAAGCTATGATTTAAAATCTCATGAACCTTTCATATAGGATTTGTTTGCTTCTTGAATTTGTGATTCATTTAAAGCTTGAGGTTTATTGATCAAGCATTAAATAAAAGAGGAGGTTAGTATTTATTTGTGAGAAAAGTCTTGTTGTCCATTCAATTGTTTGTTGGCTTGTAAGTTGTTTTGGAATTGAAATGAGGGTTAAAAGGTATTCATTCATCGAAGAGATCTTTGCTTTGATTTCAAGTTAACCAAATGACATCAAGCTCTTAAGTATTTATTTTGTTCAAGAATTTGATTCAATTTAAAGTTCACACATATGGCTTATTTGGAATACAAGATACAACTGGAAAATTCAAGGCATAACAAAATATTCAAGTTTCCAATTATTCAACTTGTTTTTCATTCATTCAAGAGCCATACAAATACAAAGAAATTTTACAAATAAGAGTACGAGAAATAATTCGAGTTACATGAGTTTTTGTCCTAAAAATCTATCATTCATCTTCATGACCAAATTTCAACTTCTTCAATGTTATTCCACTTTGCCAATAATCTTGGTACTAAGTTGCACATAACCTTGCACCAGTTAGATTATTTCATGGTGTTTATCTAAGCGTTGTTGTTTTGTGGCCTCGAATTCAGTCATTTTCCTCTCACAAGCCTCACTAAAGTCTCCCTCTCGGGCTATTTCATTGATTTTTTTAATCGAGAGATCAACGTGCTTCCTGATAATAAAAATTTGATGCAGTTAGCTGAAGAAACCCTCAAAATCAATCAAGTATTGAGTGATAGACTGTGGGAGATTGTAATGGTTAATTTCATCAATCATTTTGAGAACATCTCTTCCCATGTTAGCTTCCTCTTTAACCACGGTGATGAAATCACCCTCCAAGAGATAAGTTGTAAGTTGATGTGGATTTATCTTAATAGTGGTGTTAACCTCAACAATGAAGTTAAAGTTGGGAATATTTGAGTCCGATGACATCTGTCAAAATTTTTGAAGACATCTTAGGGCTTCGACTGAATTCTGAGCCTTCATGGCCAATACTTCCTCTTGACTAAAGGAACTATGGGAGTCGATATCCCAGGTGTCGTGAAATGAGTCGCCTTTATCAACAAAGAGGATTGATTATTGGGTTCTTCAATGCTAGCTTGCTTAGAGGGAACAGGTTGGGGTTCTTCAACGGTACTTTCAGGGTGTGGCTAAGTGTTATGTTCCACAGAACCAGTCATGTTAACAAAATTGTCTTGCCTTTGAGGACTCAATGTAATGTTTTTCACCACATGAACGAGATCCGAATAAGGGTTCTTATCCAATATTTTTGTTTGTGCTTAATTATGTAGTCGAAGTAAAAAGTTAGGACAAAATCAAAAGCAAAACATCGGTGATTCTGAATAAGAAGGATCGACACCTCAAGGATGTCGATGTGTTGTTGATGTGATGGTAGTCTAGGAAAATATGGTTATTTGGGTGGAGAGCCAACGATAGTTTTTGATTCGACATATACATTAGGAGCTTATAGGCTAGCTTGAGGAGCAGCGTTGCGCAATACAATTATTTTCTTGGAAGTTTTCTTCGGTTTTGTCGAGTCGACATTCTTAAAGAAGTAAAAATTTGAGTAGGTCCACCGTCGAGATTGTGTTCTTCCCCAATGAAAGGAGGTTGGATTTCGAATATATCAAACAGGATGAGTCAGACAAACTCCAATGCAAAAGAATAGGAAAATTAAAGAGTCTTTATGCCTGAGAGGGAGGTTTGTTGTGTTTCTTTTTCTTAGGAGGATGGATGGAGTTGGGAGCGACAGTAGACAATCCTTTGCGAACCTAGAAGAAAATAAGATTAGACGAGCTCTTTGATAAACAAGTTGTGGGGAAATACAAGATACCTATTCACTTGGTTCTTCTTCAACAATAGTGATTAATGTTTCTTGAGTGTTGTAAGGAATTTTCTTTGTGAGGTTCTGGAGGCGCCACTGTGGGGCCTAAAAGAATGATATAAATAAACAACATTACTACGAGGAAACAATGATAAATTCTATTATAATTGTTGAAAACATACCTGTCGAAGTAGTTGGTTGTGTTTCTCATCGGTCAAAGCTTCTAAGAGTCTCCACAGGAAGGAGTCTACCGAGAAATGTTGCTCTTGGTGGTAAAGAAAGATTGTTGAAAATGGAATGTCGAGAGTTCCAAAGTATGAGTAGTCCTATGGAAGAGAAAATAATCATGGTTCTCTTCAGAAGAAAGAGTGTGCCCTACCCAACAAATATCAGTGTAGCAAGAATAAAGGGATTTGGGAAACATTTGACTAAGGAAAATTGGCGCGTTACCAAATTCGGATGATAGTTGGTTAAGGCGTAACCGATTGACCAAGTGTCAATACGGAAGAAATGATAGTCAGAGTTATAAATGCTCTCCATAGACAATTCAATTGAGCATCAGCAAGAGGTAAAATGCCAAGAAAAGGGTTTTTGAACCAGATGGGGCCAACATGTCGACCTGCAAAAGGGGCCATGTGAGAAACAATGTTAGCCTCAAGGAATAGGTTGATAAATTTCAAAAAGTTAAATTTGTTCAAATTTTCTTGAGAGGTAGTCAAGGAAAGTCGAGTACCTTCGATGGCTCGATTGTTAGGAAAGTGTGTGACAAGTTCAGAAATGGGATAATTGACGAGATGTTCGAAAGTGGCATTAAGCCAGTGTTACAATAGCCATAAGGGACCATATAAAAGGAAAGACTTATGTATTTTAAGAAGAACCATGATTCTAATGGAGTCATGAACCAGAGATTGGTATAAAAAGGCCAATAACATGCTACCCAAGGATATCATTCGACCTTCATGAATTTGGATGGACAAGTTAATGTAACCTTTGGCCACTTGAAGAGAGACTGGGAAAATTAAGTAATATGAGATCCAACATGTCAGAGATGTAATGTGTTCTATGTCATCGGCGTTTGCATTATCCTTGACATGACAATCTTCGATGTACTGGGAGAGATTGGGTCGACTGAAGTTGAACTCAAAATTGGTTGGTAGTGTAAGGTCGAAGGTTTCACCTAAAGGTATGAGTCGCATAATGGCGACAACGTCGAACATGGTAAGAGTCATCATCCTGCTAGTGAATTGAAAGGTATTGGTCGAACCTTCCCAGAAGTAAATCTAAGCAAGAATCATGCTAGGATTTATCTTGTGAGTGGTTCTTGAAAGTTGGATGGCCTCAACAATACCATTCTCTTTTTCAATGGGTTTCCTTGTGAGCTTGCACCTTGTTGAGCCATGCAACCAAAGCCTTGTTACTAGGAGTAGGCATGGATTGGAAAATCCTAGTGGTCTTCATAAATTTCATGTCAAAAGGACATTTCTTATACGCAGACTCAAAAGCATGAGAAAAATAAGGAAAATATCATTGTACCTTTTGCGGGTGGGACCTTGCATATAGATATGACCCGTGGAATGAAAAACAATTAAGCCACTACAAAAGGTATAAGCATCATGTTCTTCCATTTTTCTACCTTAAATTCATCATTAGAGTATGAATGAGGAATGTCTTGTAAACCCTCTTCCTCTGTGAGATTTAAAGTTATAGGGTTGTTGCCTATGTTGAACGCAGTAAGTGAGGGATTCGTTATTATAGTGAAGAGGAAGGAAAATAAACAGTTCTTCTGTTTTTCGAGAACTAATGGAAAATGGGTGTGAGGAAGAAGAATAAGCAAGAATGAGAAGTTGGAATTCTATTTATAGACAGAAGTGAAGTTGTCAATGACAGGCAAATGAAACCCACTAGTAAATTAATGATTGCCATAAAATTTAGTAGTGGAAGGTTAGTAGGGTTTGTTGGAATCCTATGTCCTAGAGACTAGGAGCTATCATGAGAAATTATGGAATGATGTTGGAAATAGTGGTGTAGAAAGTGGTCATCATGACACATGACGTCAGTTGAATAACATACAATCAAGAATTCAAAACGAGGAAAATGCTAAAATTCTCAATCAACACAGCTTCCGTCAAAATTGAAATTTTGGGGGGCAATTTATTAATTAACAATTTTCGACTCAGGGAAATGACTATAAGCTAAGGTTCATACCTAAGAGGAGATTATTTCGAAACAACCTATGATGAGGCGAGAAGCATCGACAGGTGATTTTGTTGAAGACTTAACAAAATTTAGCTTTTAAAGATGAGTCGGTGGAATTGATTGAAGTTAGTCGACTAGATGCCAAACCAATAAAGAGGGTGAAAGCCATCAGCAAATACGTGAAGCATTCAACATTGGAGAAATTTCCATCGACGGTTACAAATAGAATGTAGGGAGGTTCATAAAGGAAGTTTCCACCACAAAATTCAAAATGTGGTTCTAATAACCGTCGAACATAATGGATAGCATATATTTTTGTTTTTTATTTAAGAAAGTTTTTCGTTCATGTTATAGATCGCATTTTTTAACATTTGTAAGAAACCACTCAAAGTATTCGCGTCAAAGAGAGAAATGAGATACTTTTGAAAAATATATGCTATCGTCCATGTAATACGGTGAACTGACTTTGTAGAATTTTGTATCGCAAATGTGCGGATAGCAAGAGTCGCCACCTACTTTTCTTTTATCCAATTAAGGGAAGGTAAAAAGTACAGAAAAAGACCTTCGTTAGATTCTGAGTAAGGGAGAAGGTTATGAAAAGGGAAGGTATTAGCACCCCTTTCCATCCGTAGTTATCTACGGGCTCTTAGTTGCTCTTAGATCACTTTAAAATTGTGCTTTCTGTGTGTTTGACAAAAATGTTTTGAAAAGGCATTTCGCTTTGACTTTGTAATGATTCATGTAGGAATGTATACAAAGTGTTCGGAAATGTTTCGTTTTTGAAAAGAGTTTGAACTTTGACAAAAAAGTGTGAGGTGTGAACAGTATTTTGATAGAGCAAGCAACTAAAAGTCTTATTACCTACTCATAATTGGTCGTTTTCATGTTATTTTACGTTTCTTTAGAATAGTGCTATCCATACCATTAGTTGGTAGGTAACCCTATTCGTTGGATGTAGAAGGGACATTCAAAGGGACATCGGATGGTCATAGAAGGCAACTTGTAGGAAGTATCCTAGCACATTCGAAGGGACTATCATCATTTTTCGTAGGCGAAAATCGAGGGTCAAGATCATGTATTCGTAGGCGACATCGTGGGTCTATGATCTTTGTATCGAAGGGACTATGATGATTTGTTTGAAGGCAACGATGCTAGGATACCTCTACGTTCGAGGGACTTGACCATTTGAATTCGTAAAGGCAACGAGAGAGAATTACCCTAAGGTGTGCATGTGTGAAAGAGTGTTTTGATTTCAGGTATTTTATCTTGGAGATTAGAGTGAGCTATGTTCAATTTTAGTCTTGCCATACACGCCTAATTACTAGCAGTTTATAGGGTGCGGAAATTAAATTGCGGAAATATAAAGTGCGGAAAATAAATCCTACGCTATTACATGGCTTTGGGGCAGATACATAAAAGTCCTAATTAAACTATTACATCCCATAGGCAATTACATAATATGAAAAGAAAGCGATAAAAATTGTCCGAAACGGTATAACCTGTAAACAGATGAAAAATGGGAAATACGAGAAAATTGAATAAGAGGAAAATGTTAGTAAAACTAATAATTTTTTAATGAGAAACATTTTTCATGCTGGAAATAATATTAATATGCTAAAATAATTTTTTGGGATTTTTTGGAGTTAATTTAATAATTAAAAATCAATTAAAAGTGATTTAAATGATAAAATTGAAATTAAATTAAATATGCATGCAAAAATAATATTTTTAATTTTAAAAATTAAATAAACATTTTCCTGACATGTATGCAAAAAATAAATATTTTTGGTGTTTTTTAAATGCATGATAAAACTTATGAAAGATAAATTAAATTAACATGAAAATATTAAAGAAAATAAGAAAATAGAAAAAATTGCAAAATATGTAAAAATCACTTTGCCATGGCTGGGAATCGAACTCAGGACCTTGCCTTCACAACCCCACGCCTTTACTAACCGAACCAGAGTGCACACGTGTTATGGAAACGGAGCGAATGGTTTGTAAACGAGTGTCATCTCCTGATTGCCCAGAATCACGCGCCAAGCTTCATCTTCTTCGTTTTGAATTTTTGAAAAGGTAGCGTCGGCCTCAGTTCGACGCTATAGTCCCTGCAATTCTCAAAATCTCATACATGTAATATAAATTAATTGTGAGTACATGATTCGATTGCAAATTGAATTCTAAACACGATGGTGGTGGTCTTATGGTCCAATTTATCCGTTTTAAAGAAGCCCTAATTTGAGACCGAAAACCCTAGCAATGGTGATTCGTGTTCTAGGCCATGGAAAAATTCAATCAAACCACCCAGAAAGCTTCCAAGCTTCGTTCTAATCACAAAAACAACAACAAAACATGTTAAAAATGCATGAATAATGGAAATCGATTTTGGAAAAAGTTTGACAAACCGAAATCGTGTTCTTGCAATTCTTGATGTTTTTGGACAATGTAAAGGTCTGGGATGCTTCAAGGGATGTCAAGGAACGTGTTCGGATCCTCAAAACCAATTGAAACAAGCTGGAACAAGGGCTGCTAGTTACTTGAAAGGCACAGTTTTTTTGAGTTAGGTTAGGGTTCCTCCAAGCAATTTTCTGTTCTAATTCATGTGATATGCCTTGTATATTTATATTGGATGGAATTTGAGCTGATTTGAGGAACAAATAATGGTTAATCAATGTGAAAAATATTTGATTTTGTACAAAATCAAATCTTCCTTATTTGATCCAATTTCTTCAATTTCTTGCCAAATCAAATCAAATTTCGAAATTTGCCAGCTTTCTTGGGTTGCTTGGATCTCAAGGATGAGAGAAAAATCAATTTTGCAATTAATTTTGATTTTATACCTTATTTTTTAATTTAATTTGTATTTAAATGAATAAAATCCAAATTAAATAGAAAAATAAAGTAAAAATTTGTGGCATTGGGCTTGGATTTCCAAATTGTATAAGGAACAAGTTTGGATGAAGAAAAATTAGGCCCATTTGCAAAAAATTTGATTTTTACAAGTATCTCTCTTTGTGCACTTCTTCAAAATTGCCCAACTTGCACAAGGTGTATTTTGCTCAATTTTCCACATTTTTTAGTGTTCTTGGACTTTTTGGAAAGCTCTAAGAGTCCTCTAACCAACCTCTTTGGTTTCATCTCAATTGGAGTTTCCATGCTCAATATATCTTCAAAACAAAATGAGAGGTGGTGGAATAATTTTTGAGAAAGTATGAAGAAGTTATGCTCAGTCAAAGTTTGGTTGACTTTTCACTGAGAAACCCTAATTTAGAAAGTTTGACTTTTGAGCAAATCTTGAGTTTTCTTGATGAATCATGATCAACCCTTGATCAAATTATGAATATAACTTTAAAATGAGGATGTTGACCAAAAATCATGAAGTTTGACTGTATGTTGACCACAGTTGACTTTTTGTCCAATACAACTGATTTTCAACCATCTGAGCAATTGTCTGAGCAAACTTGGCTTGTGAGGCTTGAATTTTGTCATGGAGAATCTTTGAAGCATATGAGGAGGCATGATGACCATTGGAGATGTTGGAAGTCCATCTGGATCTAAGAATTATCAAACCCTAGTTTGGGTTGATTGTCTAGGAGAGGGTTTGTCTGATCAACCCTTGAGGAATCCTTGAGTATGGATGTATGAAATATCTTGAGAAGATGGAGGGCCAATTTTTAAATTCAAAGCTATTTTACTTCAAGTTTTTTGTCTTGTTTATCTTTCTTGTAGATTTATCTTTGTTTTTGTCTTTTACCTTTTTTCTGCTTTCCAAGCCCAAAACACTGTACCAAACTTAACACAGAATCTATGACTTTTTTAGTCGGCCCAGCAAGTAGCCTTTAAGTAAGTGGCTAGAGATTTTTCACGAGAAATCCTTGCGAAGACTAACGCTTCACTAAATCCCCAAACAAGGATCTAGCTAATCGTTGTTGTACCCCAAAATTTACCCTCTTCATTTCGAGGTTTATGGATAATAATTGCATTATCATGAGAATACATGTATACACATGCATAACATTCATCATATGGTTACCTTGTTCAAGGTATCTCAAATTATGGAAGAAACTGTGCGTTTCGGCTATCTTAGATAGTTTTGAGCCAAAAATAGATATTTCTCTATTCGTATGGCTATCGCAAGATTTTCTGGTCAGAAAGCTATTTTGGTTTAATTCCATGAGCATTGGGATCATATCAATTTATTCTTTGGTTTATTAGTTCAGATCGGAGGCCGTTTCGTCAAGAAAAAAAGACTTTGTTTGCTTATTTCTTAATAAAGTGAATTTTGGGTTTTTAGTGCGTCTCGGGCGCTCCGGAAGGCGTATCTCTCAGCTCATCGGGTATTTATTGATGATTTTTGACAGGAAATTCCCTCACATTATTATCTACAACTTTTGTTTGAAAGATGGGAGAAAATTATGTGAACAATGTCCCCAAAGAAATTGATTTCTCAACTAAATTAAACTGAATAGGAAACCTTCATAATTCCTTCATAATTCCTTCATAATTCCTAGATGGAAACTCGAAACTGAGTAGGGCCGGTGTCTAAAATTCTGTATAGGAATCCTCTCCGAGTTTAATTTGCAACCTCAGCGCTAATTCCTTACCAATCAATACCATAATTTTATTCTTCGGAGTTGATTTTGAGCTGAACCAAGTGATTTTCATCTGATACGTGAACTTCGAAAAATCATATCTCTCTCCATGTTTATTGAAACGAGGTAGGACCAGTGCCAAACGTTAAAAAATTTTGTTGGCTTCATTTATCTTAGAGATACTCAAGTTCAAATTTTGATTAGAAGACCCTCATTCGAGACAATTTCTCCGAACAACGCAAATCAAATTCTGCATGTGTCAGATGCCTGAAACCTGTGCTGAAACTTCAAAAATTCATATCGCCTAGACCGTTCGTCCGATTGAGTTGAAATTTTGAATCATGTATGCAAAATCACATTCCGGACATTTTTCATTTAGAGTCCGACTTCAAATTCTCGACAAATCGGGCTGCTTTGAATTGATTACGAAAATTATTTGGATAATCACGATTTGGGCTTAATTGTGGATCCAAGGCACTCTAAGGCCCAAATTTTCACACTATAAATAAATTTTTGCCTTCACTATTCAAGGACACACAATCATTTTCTCAAATTCCTCTCTCAAATCACAATTTTTTCTCCTAATTCTCTCTCCAACTTGAAGAACAAGAAAGAGGAAAATTCCAACAACAAAGCTTCCTTCCAAGCCTCCTCAACCGAGCAACCCCTAGCCTGGCCAGCCTCCACCTCGCCAGCCACCGGTCTTCCACCGGAACTTCCTCCGACCACCTACCTTCTGGACCTCCATGTAACGCCCCAAATTTAATTAATTAGTTAATTAAATTATTGAAGTATTTTATTATTGGATTAATATGTTGGTTAAGCGGTTAAGTTGATAGATGAGCGATAGTTGGTTTAATCGGAGAAATAATATTAGAAATAATATTATTATGGAATTATTATTTGGTTAAAAGTTGGATTTAGTGGTGGTGTGAGAAATAATGTGGGAGGTGTTAATTAGTTGGCCCATTAAGGAATATTATTATTATTGGATTAAAAAGAAATAGAAGGAAAATTAGGTTCTAGTAGAATAAGGTTTTGGCTTTTGGGATAACAGATCGTGAAAAAGAGAAACTGTAGACCAAAGGGAACAAGGATTTTGACGGAGAAAAGTGGAACGATCAAGAATTCTTAGAGAAACCTTCAATCGAAGGTAAGGGTGGGATTCTTGCTCTATAATTGGGGATATTATGGGTAGTAGGTAGTTTTGGGATGTATGATCCGCTAGGTTGTGTCATGTCGATGTGATTAACCGTAGAAAACCCCAATTAGAATATATGATCTTGTTATTCTGTGTATGTTATTGTTGTTGTTGATTGAAAGGAATGTGGAATTTTGCTGTCATATGTTGTATTAATGTTGTAGATTGAAAAATAGCCATGAATGAATCGTGTAATATTGAGAAATCTGGTTTTTGGGTGTTTGTACGCAGCATGAGTCGACCTAAGAGTGTATGTGTCGATACAAGCAGGATTAATTTTGAAAACCAGAGGCTGGAAAATAGCTTGTATCGATACAAATGGACTTGTGTCGGCTCATGGGGCAATTCTGGAAGACTTGTATCGACTCATATGAGGTATGTATCGGTACAAGTTAGTTTTGTATCGATACAAAGCATGTATGCATCGACTCATATTGAAGGAAAGTGGAAAAACAGAATTTTGAAAAGCTATGAGCTGACTCATATGCTGTATGCGTTGATACAAGTGGGTTTTGTATTGATGCATGGAGTTTTGTATTGGCTCATACTGAACAGAAACGGTACAAATAATTCTAGAAAATTATTTTGGTTGTATCTTCGCGACCGTAGCTCCGATTTTGATGTCGTTTGGACCGTTGGAAAGCTAGGAACATGAGTTAACCTATAATAATGACTTTAGGTACAGTAGATGAGTTTTTGGATGACTTCATGTAGTTTCCGTAAGTGAATCCGTTGTTGTCGTTATTGTCAAACATTGTCGTAGAGGCTTTATAATTAAGGTTGATGGTTGTTGTTGTTGTTGATTACGTTGGCCGTAAGGGGCAAAATGAATATGTTGTAAGTTGGTTTCCGTTGTGTATTACGTTGTTGTTGTTATTGTATGCTGTTTAATTTCGTCGCATATATACATTTGCATATTATGTTGATCTGTGAGGGGAAAAACCCACATTGAGCCGTTAGGGACATGTTGTTTATGTTGAAGGCTTACGCCTTGATGCCTCAAAATTACTGGCACCTATTTACGTTGGGAGTTTTACTCTGATGGATCCATATGCATTTGCATAGTTGATTCGCATTCGAATTATTGATTAAGTTGTTGTTGTTTAAGTTGTACGTTGTTGTTGTTGATGTTCATGTTGCAGGTTGATATATGTTGTTATAGTTGTTTAATATAGTTTGTTGTTGATATGTTGTTGTATTGAATTATGTTGTTGTGAATGATCGTACGTTGTTATGGAATAGTAGTGTGTTAGCGTTGATTAGTCGTGTGATCGCAGAATGATGATATTATATGATTTCGAACTATATATTGTTTATCATAATCTCAATTATATGGTTTGACATCTCACCCTTTACTTGTTTTCGCCGTTGCCTTTATATTGGTAACGTGCAGGTAATGAAGAACGAAGAGTTAATAGCCGTTAGTTCGAGTATGGTGTCATTTGCTCTGATACGTAGCACTCGAGGGAAATGCGCATTGTTTCTATTTTGATGTTTTTGTGTTGAAAACTGATGTTGTTAAATAATCATGAGAAGTTATGTTTTGCATTGTAAAACTATCTGAAATTCCGCAGCTAGTTAATGAAATTGTTTACGTTGAAAACTATTTAAGAGTGTTATGTATCTGTTGAATGAAAATGACATGATTATGCATTTACGTTGAGAATTGTGACATCCTGAAATTGTTATACTCTGATTTTAATTAAATAAATACGTGGGTAGAATCGGGGTGTTACACTCCGCCTCACCGGTTGGTCCCCTTCCTTCCCGACCTAGCGCGATCGCATGGCCTTTATTCTCTTCCTCCGAGCGTTCCACTCACTCTTCCTCTCACCGGTAGGCCTTCCGGCCACCTTCTAGAGCCTGGTCCAGCCTTCTCCTCTCCTCCTACAGCCCAACCGGACTACCCTCACTCACGGCCTGCCCCTTCCTCTTTCATCTCAAGCTCGGCCTCTCTCTCCTTGCACTCTATAGCTCAACTCAAGAGGAATCAAGACATTCCTCTTCACTTTTCATCAATTCTCACGAATCAAGACTTGATTCCTCCGATTTCTACTCTGATTTCGATTATTCTCATCAATTGGAAGCTTGATTTGGTATTTTCTTTGAAGAGTACAAGGAATTCCTCTTCAATTCAACTTGTTTATTCAAGTTCAAGTAAGTGATTAATTCAATTAAGCACTTATTATAAGTGATTTTTGACATTTAGCTTTTCTTAAAATTGAATTGTCGAATTGATTGCATTTTCCGTGTGGATTCCGATTCTTGAATTTGTTTTGTCGAATTCTTTGATTTGATTCCAATTTTGTGACGTTAAAGTGTGTCGGTGTGAAGGATTATTGTACATAACACACACATACACTTGGGTAATTATTTTCCTTTGCATTTCGGCCACTAATTAGTGCATTTTGCATCATCTATCACATGCTCATCCATTAAAGAGCATATAGATTGATTAAATTGCATTGAAACATGTGAATTAAGGCTTAATTTGCAATCTTACTTGTGTCGAAATGTAGCATCCATTGCATTTTGATTCTTAGGTGCATTTGCATTGTACATAACACATATACATGCACCTAAACTCATGCTTAAAGTACAAATTGCATCCTTGTATATTCATACATTTGCATATGGAATAAACTATGTGAGTTTGTGCATTGATGTTAAACTTTCATGACATTAGAATGTGTTGAAATCTCACTTTCACTAATATTTTCACATGTATGATTTCACAACACCAACACACATCACATACTTGATTCTCATGAACATTAACACGTGATTTGAATTAAATTGTGTGCATGATTTGCATTAAGTATATATCATTTTCATATGATATCATATACGCCTGCATTTCATCCATCTTAATGTCATAAACATGCACATGGAACATGCATTTACATGCATTTTTACACACTTTTTGATTTCAAATTTCAACCAAACTTGTACATAACCTGCGTTTCATTTAGTTTTGGATTTTTGATTACATGTAGTAAATTAAATTTCGATTCATCTCACATTTCAAAACCAAACAAAAATCGAATCAGAATTTAATTCAAAACATGAATTTTACAATTCCATAAGCATTTTCGACACTTTTGTACACCGAAACTCGTTTTTCCTTGAAAGTCCGAAGTAACGGTACACGTTTCCTATGTTTTGGCACGTTTCGGAACCGATTTTGGAGGTTTTTGAACCATATTTCAAGTGCAACGTGCCAAAACGGAGTGGCTACCCTGTCACTTTAAGGTCCAAAAAATGTCACTTCCACTCGGAATTATTTAAAATCGCTCACATTTTTGAATCTGTTGATATTTTTGCAAGCAACTATGTGATTCTTAATCAATTCCGAGAAGTTGACTTTTTCGCTACGATTTCGGATAACCGCCTTCCCATACCAATTTTTTTGATTTATTTCACTTCTTGCATGCTTATACTAGATTATACTCATATTTGTAATCGGTTTTGCATTCAGTGCTTTATTTCTAGCACTTGCTTTGTTAATTTTGACACTTTATTTCATGTGCAAGGTACTTTGACCTCTTTCACATGAGATATGAACTTCTAACTTCCTTATTATTGCGCTTGCACATATACATGTGCATTGTATTGTCTATTTGCTTGCATTGACACCTTCTTGTAGGTTATTCGATCTTGAATGCGTACGGATACGCAATCTAATGTTTGTATGCGTATGAACGCGTATACTATTTGCATATTGTTTGGATTAACACCTTCTTGCAGGTTATCCGCTCGTTTGAGTGCGTATGAATGCGCATTCTACCACTTGTACATGTGCATGTACATTTTGTTGTCTGCTGGTTTGGTTTTACTCCATTCTTGCAGGTACTTTTGTTTGAATGCGTACGAACACGCATTCTACCGCTTGTACACGTACGTGTATATTCTATTGTCTTCTTGTGTGGTTTTACTCCATTCTTGCAGGTACCTTTGTTTGGATGCGTACGAACACGCATCATATTGCTTGTACACATGCGTGTACATTCTATTGTCTGCTTGTTTGGTTTTACTCCATTCTTGCAGGTACTTTTGTTTGAATGCATATGAACACGCATTCTACCGCTTGTACACGTACGTGTACATTCTATTGTCTGGTTATTATGGTTTTCTTGCAGGTGTTTTTGGTTGGAACGTGTACGAACGCACATTCTAATCCTTAAATGCGTACGAACGTGCATTCTACCGCTTGTACACGTGCGTGTACATTCTATTGTATGCTTGTTAGGTTTTACTCCTTTCTTGCAGGTGTTTGTGTATCAATTTTGTACGAACGCACAATTTGATATTTGTTTTGCATACGAACACACAATACCTTGTTTGTTGTGTCTAGATCACTATCTTTTGCAAGTTTATTGTTTCGGATGCGTACGAATGCATAATCCACATATGCTTTGATGCCTTCGCGCATTTCTCACTAGTTTACTCTTATTGCTTGGCTGTAGTACTTGAAGTTTTCCAGAGTAGTTTTAGCTCACAGTTCTCTTCGGATTTGTTATCCGTTTGGTACTAGATGTCCCTTATTTATATCATTCTTTTAAATATTTCCTAGATGTCATGAGAAGTAGGGGTTTACCTCTTTCGTTGTCATGATTAGGATAGGAGCGTTGAGCTCAAAGTCGCTGATAAAGACCTATAGCAGGCATTCTGTATTTACTAGCTAGTTGTGTTTGTGTTTGCTTGTTTTGGTTGATGGCCAATGTGTCATTTGTAACACCCCATTTCTACCCCCAAGTAATTATAAGGAAATCAGAGTGCAAAATTTTCCAAATACGTAATTAGGAGATGCCAAATTTTAAACTTAAAACAACTTCATATAACCAATATTAATTCAGATACATAACACTGGTTCGGATAAACTGATAACAACTTGATTTATTCTTTTGAAAACAAAACAACTTTTATTAATAAGCGGCTTCACATAATTCAACTTATAATGACATAACCTCATGTCTAACTCAAAACAACTTTAATATAACGATTCTTTAATAACAACAATTTAAGCTTCAACTACTAAAACAATAAAAACAATTAAACGAAAATCGTTCATCCCCCGAGTGCTACGTATCAGAGCAACTAAATCGACTTGGACAAACAACAACTAATTCCTCAATTCTCAAATACTTGCACGTTACCAGTATAAAGGCAACGGAGAAACAAATGAAAAGGGTGAGATATCTAATGATATAATTGAATGCATAATAAAGAATATGTTAGATCAGATCATATAAAATCACCACCTCACAACTTATAATAACAATAAAATCAACAACATATATATAATAGCAACAAGAGTTGTATCACAACAAAATTTCCAACACAACATAACAACTATTTCACAACTCATGAATAACAACAACAACTTAAACCATTCGACACATCAACATAAAAACTTATGATTATGCAACTTCAAATGCAACTCAACTATGCACATGCATGTGGTACCATTGGAGTAAAACTCCCAACATAGAACTGCTAGTTTACCGAGGCATCAACAAGGCATAAGCCTTCAACTTAATATTTTGCCAATCCAGGCCAACGTGGTGCCAATCCAGACCAACTTAATAATGCATTGTAAACCATGCGACCTCAACTTCAACAAAAAAATCACGACAACACAACAACAGCAACATAACAATTAGTCAACCACAATTCAACATTGGCCATAGGCCTACAACTTAGTAACAATTCAACGTTGGCTAGAAGCCTACAACTTAGTAACAATTCATCATTGGCTAAAAGCCTACAACTTAATATTTGCCCATAAATATAGGCAATACAATAACATCATCACCAACATCATAAACGTCATGCAGCAGTATTACATCATAACAGCATTATATACTTTGTTATAATCACAACATAATAGCAACATCACAACAACATAATAGCAACATAACAACAACATAACAGCAACTTAACAGCAGCAACAACGTGCAACAACAAGAACACCCGATTCAACAATTACCCAATAGTACACACAGAAAACCACATCGATTCATCAAAATCTCACCTACTATGTTTGAAAATATTTTTATAAGATAGATCATAATTTTAGCTTTCCAACGGTCCAAACGGCACTTAAATCAGAGTTACGGTTGGAAAGATATGACCAAAACAGTTTTCAAAGGTATTTTTCATTTTCCATATAGTATGTGTCAATGCATAAGCCCATGTGTCGACTCATCCTTTAAAATTTCCAATTTTTCAAACAGCATGTATTGACGCATAATTCCATGTGTCGACTCATCCTTTAAAATTTCCAATTTTTCAAACAGCTTGTATCAATGCATAAGTCGTATGTGTCGACTCATACATCATTCCAGATTCTATTTCTCAAAGGTTTTAACATCATATGTCGACCCATAGCTATTTGTATCAACACATACTGAATTTAAACTTCTGTTTTTAAAACTCAATATAGTATGTATCGATACATGGCCTCATGTGTCGACACATGTTGCGTAAAAATGCCCAAATACCAGTTTCTGCAGCCCAGTTCTACGTAAAGCTTCAATCTAATGTCCCAACATTCCATACATCTCAATCCAAACACCCCAACAGTCCATAACAGCACGTCATGGTTAATTACACACAAATTCGTTCATCAATTCAATTGACCACAATGCTCAATTACATAAATTTCAGAATACCAATGACAAATCAACATGCATTCAACGTAGCATTTTAATAACCCAATCCCCACATACAATTTTATCATAAACCCCATTATAGACCAAAATGAATCAACTCCGTATAATAGCAACAAAGGGGATTAAGCCCAGGCAATCTATACCAATTTATGCAACCAATTTCATGGATTATCAAGCAACAATTTGGAACCAAACCACAACAATCAAAACACCAAAAGAAGGGAAAATCTATAAACCCCATCCCACATATCATCCATCATGTATTCTGTTATAGAGTTAGAACCCCACCCTTACCTCTTTGGATTGATGGAAACTCTAAACCTTGATCGAATTTCTGGAACCTTGGCTCTAGCACTCCCTTTGCTCTTGCCTCCTTCTCCAAAACCCTATTCCTCTTTCTCTTCTTCATGCTACTAGTAACTACTACCACTTCTTATTTTAATTATATATCTTACTAACTTATCTTAATGGGCCTAACAAATAACACCCCCTATTTTGCTATTTTCACTTACAACTTATCCCAACTAATTTAATTAACATTCATTTAAAATTAATATTATTTCTAATATTAATTTCTTCAACGTAATCAATTTTATTAATTCTCCGACTAAGCGGATAAAATTCAACTTTAACTTAATAATCCAAATACGTTTCCCAAAATAATACCAACAAATTCAATTGATTCTCGAACTTCGAGTAAATACAATAATTAAATCCTTAAATAATTTAATTAACCAATTAATTAAATTTGGGGCGTTACATCATTCGGTTTAGAATCGAGAGCAAACGACTTTGGCCATTTGCATGTTCCCCTTAGGATGTTATTGTTTTTTGCTGATGGCTAATGTGTCACTCGGCTTAGAAATGAGAGCAAACGACTTTGGCCCTTTGCATGTTCCCCTTAGGATGTTATTACTTTATGTTGATGGCTAATGTGTCACTCGGTTTAGAACCGAGAGCAAATGACTTTGGCCCTTTGCATGCTCCCCATAGGATTGTGTGTTGCTTGTGTGCTTCTGCCAAAGCACTTGTTTGTTTCTCTTCCTTGCATCCCTTGGTTTTACAACTAGGACGGATATAGGATAGCTTCCCTTAGGACCGCTCGGTTAGGGTAGTTTCTCGAGCCTAGATATTAGGATTTACATCCTTGACATGTCAACCTAGGTAGAGATTCCCTTAAATCCTCAACCTTAGGTCCAATATTTGCATGACAACATTAGGATCAGTACTAGTTAGTCTCCCCGTTTTCTTTGCTAGTTTCTTTTGCATCCTTGCATGTAATTAAAACTAAAACTTGCTTTCTTTTACTTTTGAAAACTAAAACACCTAATCATGGTTCAAAACTTCTTTCTTAAAGGTAAAAGCAACCAACCAAGACAAACTCTTTTTCGCCTACCGGCGCTTTTATTTTGTGTTTAAGACATTTTTCATAAGTAAAAAACATAAAACCCACCAAAAAAGTGAACCGAACTACGACGCTCTGACTTTCCCATTGCATGAGGGAATATGTAGGCATCTTGTCACGGGGCTCGATCGAGCACAACTTATAAGAACATCCTTCCTTTCCCCGTGGTTTCTTTATTTTCCTTTTCTTTTGCATGCATTATAGCGATTAAGTGATAGATAGATATAACACACTCTTAGGTAGAAAATATAAGTGGGTACTGTAGAGTACTACGGGCGTGAGGGGTGCTAATCCCTTCCCCTCGCGTAATAGACTCCCTTACCTAGATCTCTCAGTTGTGAGACCGTGATTTCTTCCCTCTCAGGTTTTTTCGGTGTTTCCCTTTCTCCTTCGCAAGATAAAAAAACGTTCGATGGAGACTCCATTGATATACCCTATCAGTCGAAGTTCAGTCGGGTGATTTCAATCGCACCCAATACACATCACAAGCGGACCACCGTCCAAAAACACCATGAATGCATGATGCACAACAACATCACATGATTATTTATTCAACCACATCTAGTCAATCACATCATCATCCACATAATCATCTTCATATAGCGTGAGCGAGTGTGTGTGTGTGTGTATATAAATATGCACATCATTAAAGTTTTGTCATCATGTCACTATTAACATCACAACAACATCATCACAATATCATCATCAATATTGACACTATAGTAATATCATCAACATCAGCATCTTAGCAGCATCGTTGTAACGACATCAACATAATAACATAATCAAACTTCATCACAACATATAGTATTAATCATCATTCACAATAATCAATAATCAACATCAATAGCAATAACTTACAATTGCACAACTGTATACACTCAATCATGTTACATTATTATACCATCGATATTTCATCATTATAACTCAACAATCACTAATTGATCATACAAACGTTTATAAACATACATATAATAGACACCTTAATATTAATCAAACATTTCACCAATTATTTTTATGTTTTAGCCATATGTGTCAAATGCAGTTTTCTAGCTTTTGGAAACTGTTTTGAAAATCAACTTGTTTGGAAAATCATTTCTACAGTTCTGAAACTTGTTGTTTCGAAGAACAAACCCGGTTTCCATGTTTGGGGAAAATAGTTTCTGTCTCGTGTTTTAGTTTCCAGAACTAGCTCTCAGTAGGAGAAATCGATTTCCATGTTTTGGGAAACTGGTTTCCAACGCGATTTTTGAGTTTTCTGTTGTGTTGTCCTGACTGTTTTGTTAGTTGTGTGTGTGTTATGTTTGAGCACACTATATAAACCCTATTGTAATATGTTGTATGGTCAATGCCATTATGAATAATATTTTCTCCTCAAATACTCTCTCTTTCTCTCTATCTCTATCTCTCTTTCTCTAATCTAAATTACTCTCTAAACTTCATCTTCCCCAATTAAACAATTCTCCCAATTTCACCATTGATTCACCAAGATAGCTTTATGTATGTTCCAACATCTAGCATCAAGCGCCTTGGTTATGATCCATTAATTCTCTATAAACATGTTAACCACTTATAGAGTCCCTACCAACCTCCATATTCTTGATTCTAAGAACTATGACAAATGGTGCAAACAAATGAAATTTTTGTTTGGGTACCAAGAAGTTCGTGAAGTGGTGAATTATGGACGTACACCACTTGTTGCAGAACCTACAACATCCCAACAAGCTACATTCAAGGAAGATAAGAAGAAAGACTACAAATCACTCTTCTTGATATACTCTTGCATCGATAATGACAACTTTGAGAAAGTTGGTGATTGTACTTTGGCAAAGCAATCTTGGGAGATTTTGAAGAAAGCCTATGAAGAAGCTGATAAAGCAAAGGTTGTGAGGGTACAAACTCACAAGAGAATGTTAGAGTTAGTGTAAATGGAAGAAAAGGAATCGACCAACGACTATATTACGCATATAACGCATTTGGTGAATCAAATGAAGGCTTGCGGTGAAACTGTTTCGGTGCAAAATATGGGGGCTAAAATCTTGTGTTCTTTAACATCAAGATTTGATAACATGGTGGTGGAAATATAAGAATCAAAGGATATTATCTCTATGAGCAAGGAGGATCTTAAAATCTCATTGGAGGTACATGAACAAAGGATGGATTAAAGAGGAAATGACAAGGCCAAAGCGGAAATTGTGTTGCAAGCACGGTTCAACGAGAAGAACAAGAGATCGAAAGGAAAGTGGTCTTCAAAAGGCAAAGAAAATTTCTAGAATTTTGGTGGAAAAGATCCACAAAATTCAAAGGGTTCTACGGCACAAAGAGGATAGGGCATCTCCAAAAGTGGTGGTCAAGGAAACAACAATAAAATATTTGACAAGAGTAATTCAAAGTGATATAATTGTCATAAGTTTTGTCATTTAGCAAGAGATTGCAATGCCAAATCGAAGGAAAATCAAGGGGATGAGGCCAAGGTTGCAAGGAAATATGTATAAGATGATGATACACTTCTTGTCATGATCACAGAGGAGAACTATGGCATTAGAGAGCTGCTGGATAGCAGCAGTAACAGCTGTCGAGGGATAGGCAGCAGTGCTGACAGTGCAGAAAATTTTGCACAAATGCGTTCGAAGTGAAACTCAATGGTAATCATTCAAGATGGAGTTCAAGGTAGCGATGAGTGGTACTTGGATTCTGGTTGTTCAACTCATATGAAGAGTAGAAAGGATTGGTTTGTGAAAACCAATCAAGCCATGAAGAATATAGTCAAATTTGCAGATGACACCATTTTAGTGCCCGATGGTGTGGGTGATATTTTGATCGTGAATAGGGATGGGAGACATTCCTTTATCAAATACGTGTTATACACTCATGTAACTAAATGTAATCTCTTGAGCATTGGCCAATTACTTGAGAAGAATTACACAGCTCGCATGGAAAACAAGATTTTGCACATTTTTTACCGAAACAGAGTCTTAATCCTTAAAGCATCCATGGTTGTAAATCGTACCTTTAAGATATAGTTGAAGGTAATGGAGCACAAGTGTATTTCTACATCGGAAAGTCGTGATGAGTGGTTGCGGCATTACCGTCTTGGACACCTCAATTTTAGAGACCTCAATGCATTACAAAGGCATGGTACGCTGACCGAACTCCCCAAGATCAATTTTCTAGCTGAGATTTGTGAAGAGTGTGTTCAAGTTAAGCAACACAAAAATATTTTTTCAGCAAGGATACGGGTCATAGGACCAAGCAACATCTTGAGGTGGTGTATTCCGACGTGTGTGTTCCAATCCAAGTCGAGTCATATGGAGGAAATAGGTACTTTGTCATTTCTATTGATGATTTCAGTAGGAAGCTATGGATTTATATTATAATGAGGAGGGATGAGGTGTTTGATGTTTTCAAATGTTTGAAGTCCACGGAGGAGCGACAAAGTGGTCACAAGTTGAACATTCTCAAAACGGATGGTGAAGGTGAACATACCTCAAGTGAGTTTGGGAACTATTGTGATAATGAGGGTAAAGTGTGTGAACTTGTACCACCTTATACGCCTGAGCAAAATGGTATCGTCGAGAGAAGAAATCTCTCAATAATGAATATGGTTCGTAGCATGTTAAAAGGGAAAAACTTGTTGAATGAACTTTGGGTGAAGGGATTTCTACAGTTGTCTATTTGTTGAATAGGTGCCCTACTAATAAGTTGGACAAAGTGACACCGGAAGAGGTATGGTCTAGTCATAAATCGAGCTTGAGTCATTTGAATGTTTTTGGTTCGATAGAATTTCGATATATTATGGGTTAACTTTGAAAGAAGTTGGATGACAAAGGAGAGGTAATGTTGCTAGTTGGTTACCATCCTACGGGAGGCTACAAACTGTTTGATATGAGTAGCCAGAAAGTCGTGGTTAATCGAGATATGGTAGTGGACAAACTGAGGTTGCATGATAGTAGAAAAATTTCAGATGACAGTAGCAGAAACTGGTTTCTCAACAGAATAAAACTGATTTCCCTCACGATATCTGCATATTGAAGCTGCTGGGATTGAATTTTTAGAAGCAGAAACCATTTCCCCTGATTATGGAAACTGGTTTCCCCCAGAAAATGCATAAAATCAGAATTCAGTAGAACCTATTTAGCAATCGGTCGAAGTCAAAAATAGTGAATCCAGTTGAAGTCCAACAAGCGTGGAGGTCTACCTTAGAGGCTCTAATATTGTGAAGTATTATATGATAATGAGATCAACAATCATGGTGATATTATACACTTTGTGCTTATGGACGAATCCGAGCCGGTGAGCACGGAGGAGGCATTAAGGAATTCAAAATGGGTGTGTGTAATGAAATTAGAGCTGGAATCTATTGAGTAAAATAGTACTTGGGAGTTGGTTGATTTATCGGAATGAAAGAAGGCAATCAGAGTGAAATGGGTCTATAAAGTGAAGGAAAATCCTAAAGAAAAAATGGTCAATCATAAGACTCGACTAGTGGCGAAAGGATTCTCGCAAAGAGAAGGTATAGACTATGATGAGTGTTTGCTCCGGTGGCTAGATTAGAGACGATACGGGTGGTTGTTGGTATTGCCAATATCAAAAATTGGTCGATGTATCAAATGGATGTAAAATCTTTATTTTTGAATGGTCCACTTGAGGAGGAAGTATATGTAGAGCAGCCCTTAGTTTTATGGTGAAGAATCAAGAGGGAAGAGTCTACAAATTGAAGAAGGCCCTCTATGGTTTGAAACAAGCTCCTAGACCTTGGAACAAGCGCCTAGATACTTTTCTAATGAAGGTTAGCTTCAAGAAGTGTGTATTTGAATATGGTTTTTATGTGAAAACGGATGCAAGCAAAGGTGTGATTATACTTTGCTTATATATGGACGATCTATTGATTACAGGCAGCAATGAAGAATTCATTTCCAAGTTCAAAAGTGAGCTTATGGAAGAATTTGAGATGAGTGACCTTGGCACCATGACTTACTTTCTTGGCATAGAGTTCCACAAGTCAAAATTGGAACTGCTCATGCATAAAAGAAAGTATGTTCTTGAAATATTTAAGAAGTGTGATATGGAGCATTGTAATGTTTCCAATACACCAGCCAAATAAAGGTTGCAGCTGTCCAAGAATGAAGATGACGAATATGTGGATCCAACTCAATATAGGAGGTTGATTGGATCGTTACGTTACTTGTGCAATACGCGGCCAGATTTGACATTTAGTGTCAGTATTGCAATTAGATTCATGGAGAGACCAAAGGTTTCTCATTTGGCAGAAGTTAAGAGGATCCTTCGTTACATCAAAGGTACTCTTGACTACAGAATTCAATTTCCCGCGGATGATATGGGCAGCATTTGCGAGTTACTCTGTTACACATATTCTAATTGATGCGGAGATAAAGATGATCGAAAGTCTACAGCTGGTTATGTCTTTATATTTAGTGGAGCTCCAACATCTTGGTGCTCTAAAAAGAAACATATGGTGACACTCTCTTCTTGTGAGGCTGAGTAAATCGTTACATTGATGTGTGCATGTTAGACTGTGTGGCTGATGAATTTTTAAGGGAGTTGGGCAACAATGATGTAAAAGTCGTTACGCTCTTTGTTGACAACATCTCAGCTATTAAACTTGCAAGGAATCCTATAGCACATGGGAGGATCAATCATATATAGATGAGGTTTCATTACTTGAGGGAACTGATATGTACCGGACAACTGAAGCTAGCTTATTGTCAAAGCGAAGAACAACTTGTGGATTTATTGATGAAAGGGGTGACAAATAAAGTGTTCAAGAGGCTTGTGAGGATTTTGAGCATGGGGAATGTTGAGCATTTGAGTTAAGGTGGTGTATTCGATGTTACATATAAGTCAAATGCAGTTTGCTAGCTTTAGGAAGTTGTTTTGGAGAACAACTTATTTGGAAATCTCATTTCTGCAGTTATGAAACTTGTTGTTTTGAAGAAGAAATTGGTTTCCATGTCTAGGGAAACCAGTTTTTGTATCACGTTTTAGTTTCCAGAACTGTCTGTCAGTAGGAGAAACCGGTTTCCATGTTTTGGGAAACCGGTTTCCATGTTTTGGGAAACCGGTTTCCATGTTTTGGGAAACTGGTTTCCAGCGCGACTTTTGATTTTTCTGTCGTGATGTCCTTGCAGTTTTGTTAGTTGTGTGTGTGTTTTACATTTGAGCACACTATATAAATTCTCTTGTAATGTGTTGTATAGTTAATGCCATTGTGAATAATATTTCCTCTTCAATTACTCTCTTTCTAATCTCAATTACTCTTTAAGCTTCATCTTCCCCCAATTACCAATTCGCCCAATTTCACTATTAATTCACCAAGATAAATTTGTGTATGTTCATTATACACTCCATTCTATTAGCCATATTCATGACTTTGGGAAATTAATCAAAAATATTCTCACCATATTCCTTCTCCAAAATTTCATACTCTTTGCGAACAGCTTGAAGATCTGGCCCCATTACTCTTGCATTTCCTTTCAAACGAAAAGGTGGATATGAAGTTTTCCAAAATAAATAACAAATTGAAAAAATTATATGAAGATTTTCAATAAAAATAACAAATCAAAAAAGTGTGTGAAGTTTTTCAACATGCATTTCACATAAATTCTCTAACGTTTTCTTAAATTACACATTTTCATTTTTAGATTCTAGAATCAAAACCCCTAACACTACATTCTTAAGTTAACAATTGTTAGTTCTATAAATTGAAAATAATATTTTTCATAAAATTATTGTAGATAAACTATAGTTATTTTATCTCTAACACGGTGGGAGAACTGACTTGTTTGTTTTGCGTTTTATCGTAAATGTTGCAGATAGCAAGAGTCGTCATCAACTTTTCTTTTATCCAATAAAGGAAATGTGAAAAGAACAGGAAAGACCTTTTATCGATTTTGAGTACGGGAGGTAATTATGAAAAGGGAAGGTATTAGAACCATTTCCATCCGTAGTTATCTACGGGCTCTTAATTGCTTAGCTCATGTATGTGATTTGAAAAGTATTTGAAAAGTATTTCACTTTGACTTCGTAATGATTCTTGCATCAGTCCTCAAGAATGTATACGAAATGTTTGGAAATGTTTGTTTGGAAAAATGTAAATTTGTAATGATTCTTGTTGGAATGTATAAAAAGTGTTTATTGGAACATATTTTTGGAGAGAGAGTGAGGTGTGTTTGATTGGAGCAAGCAATTAAAAGTCTTTATTACCTACTCAAGATGGGTCGTTCTTGTTATTTTCCTTCTCCTTTAGGAAAGCGTTATCCATACCATTGGTTGGTAGGTAACTCTATCCATTGGATGTGAAGGGACAGACGTAGGGTCATCGTATGGTCATCGAAGGCAACACAGTAATGATACCTTAGCAATTCAAAGGGACAATCATCACTTATTCGTAGGCAACAACCGAGAGACGAGATCATATATTCGGAGGCAACATCGAGGGTCATCGAGGGACTATGATCTTTGTGATGATTTTGAATCGAGGGACTTTGCTAATGGTACCCCTACGTTCGAGGGACATGACCATTGTTTCATAAGGCAACGAGAGAGAATACCCTAAGGGGTGCAAGTGTGAAAAGTGTGTTCAATTCAGATATTTTGTCTTGGAGATTAGGTTATTCTAAGATTGATTGATTAATCTTGCCATACAATCCTATTAGTCATACATCTAAGCAGTTTATAGACAGTTTATAAGAGAGTGCAGAAAGTAAAAGTGCGGAAAATAAACCCTACGCTATTACAAGGCTTTGGGGCAGTTACATTATTGGATGTGCAGAAAGTAAACTGCGAGAAATTAAATCTACGCTATTACAAAAATAATCTTGCAACCTATACATCGATTTCTAGAATTTAAATGAGAATAAAGCATGAATAAACAAGAGAACAATATTTGAATGGAGACATAAGTGTTCTAAACCCTAATTAAAAGGAAAAAATATTTTTTTGGTATTTTTTGGAATTGATTTTAATTAAGAAAATCTAATTCTAATTTAATTAGAAATTAATTATGAAAATAATTAAAAGTGAAAAAAAATAAAAAATTTCTTGTATTTAAAATTAATTAAACATTTTTTAAACCTAAATCTAAAACAAAAATATTTTTTAGGGTTTTTAATTGTATTTAAAAAAAATTTAAGAATTAAATAAAAGAAAATAAAATAGAAAAATGTTAGAAAATTAGAAAAGAAAAGAAAAAATTGAAAAAAGGATGGAAAAAGGGGTGGTCATGCTGGGAATCGATCCCGGGACCCTTTGGATACCAAACACACGCCTTTCCATCTGAGCCACTTGATTTCATTGTCATGGAATCACACCCATTGGATTATATAATAAGCACGCATTTCATTTTGGATTTTCAAACGAGTCAAGAGTGGGCCCCAGTATTATGAACGAGCCAATCGGATGAAGATACAGAGCCACGCGTGCAGGTCAACAAGTCAGCAAACAGAGTCACCACCGGAAACAGCCTGCGAATAGATTTGTGTCATCGTCTTGGCCTGAAACAGCCTGCAAACAGAGATACGAAGCTATAGAAAACTTATGCCCTAACAATGGAATATCACGATTTAGGCATTCTAAACCTCATGCGATGGATCAAACCTTTTCTATGACATCTCAGGAACACATTAGTGTGGTTAGTTCAAATTAAAACACTACAAAATTCAAAAATCGAAGTTCATGAATGTTATGCAATCGGAGCTCATGGTATGCACGATTTAGATGTGTTTGGCCATGGTTATGAATCCATACCTACCCTTTGATACCTCAGGAACGCGAATGACTGCTAAGAATTGCTTTGGAACGACTGGAATTTGAAATTCGACGGTGCAAGTTTTCTTGAAATTTTTCAAGTCAAAAACCCTAGTTCTTTGGTTGCTCCAGCGTGTCCTTGTGGTATGATCAAATGAAAAACTTTCAAAATTGCTTAATCTCATGCCAATCAGATCTTGTACGAATTTGGCCAGCTATTTGGGCTTTCTTGGACCTCAAGGAGTTTAAATATCAAGCCTTGCACGCCTCACTTTTGATTTTGTATTTTATTTTGATTTAATTTGATTTTTAATGAATAAAATCAAAAAATAAATACAATAAATATTAACATGACGGAAGGATGGGCTTGGAGCCTCTTGATAATGTTAGAAACAAGTTTTAATCATAAAAATATAGGCCCATTTGGAAAAATTTCAAGATTGCTCAATATTTCTTTCATGCACTTTCTTAAAATTTCCAAACTTGCACAAACTATATCTTGCTCAATTTTGATCATTTGGGAGTGACCTTGGACTTTTTAGAAATCTTAATATGTCCTCTAAATTCTCCTTTTTGTTTCATCTTCATTGAAGCTTCCATTCTCATGTACACCTCTTTGGAAAATGATAAATTTTTGTTAACTTTTATGAGGACCTATAATGTCTTGCCTCATATCTCTCAAATGAAGCATTTTTGGGCAAAGCTTGTGAGACACTAAGTTGTAGATAATTGAATTCTCTTCAAAATTAACTTTGGTGGAAAATTTTTTACTAAAGTATGTGAAATTTATGCTTGGTCAAAGTTCTGTTGACTTTTTATCAAAAACCCTAATTTAAAAACTGAGTTTTGATCAATTCGTTGAATTTTCTTGATGAATAATGATTAACCCTTGATCAAATGATGAATGTGATCTCAAAATCTTGATGTTGACCAAAAATGATGAAGTTTGATTGTATGTTGACCACAGTTGACTTTTTGTCCAATACAACTGATTTTCAACCATCTAAGCAATTGACTGAGCAAACTTGAGCTATGGTTCTTGAAACTTTACATGGTGATACCTTGAGACATATGAGGAGGCATGATGCTCACTTTAGGAAATAGAAACCATTTTTGACTCGAGAGAATCAAAATCCTAGTTGTGGGTTGACTGCTTAGGAGAGGGTTCATCTGGTCAACCCTTAAGGAGCTCTTGAGTATGGAGATGTGTATTGACTTCAAAAATAAGAGGGCAAATTTTGGGGTATAACAGTTGCCCCTGTTCAATCTTCTTGTACCTGAGGGGTTAGATTGGTATGCTTGCCTTTCGTAACCTGAAGGTAGAAGATGATTGAACACTCGAGTGCCCTTGAAATTTGCACTCTCTAGTTTATGGAAGGAGATCGTCAGCTGACGATGTATTGGAATGGGCTTATAGATGCCATTTGGATAAGTTGGTGTTGAGGAGTGAATCGCACGTTAGACTCCATGCTCGTCTTTGAATGAAGTTATTAGTAAGCATTGATTTTTAACCAGATATGCAACATTTTGCAGGTGGAGAGATAACAATGTGTAGTCAGAGATGGGCTTAAAGATGCCATCCGGAGATACTGATGATATGAGAGTTAGAATAAACCTTTGTCTTGGTTTTATCTGTTATAAGTATTCGTTAGGACATAGATAGTTTCCCCATCTTTTTTGGGTATTAATTTATATCCTTCTATTTGTTGGTAAACCCGTTTTGTTTTAGGAATTGATATCGGCTTGGTCATATAGATAGTTTCCCCGTCTTGTTTCGGGCATTAATATTTGACCTTTTGTTTAGAAGTTTATGGATAACTTTCGTCTGTTTATGGATTTAACCTGAAAGAACAAAGTTAGTTTTATGCATATTATGATGCATGCAATGTGCAATGATGCTCGAGAATGATATATGCACATGTTGTGATTTTTTTATGAATGATGTATGAATATAAATGTTGTGGTATTTCAAAACATATTTGTCTGGAAGAAGACATGAATGTTCTATTGGAGATCTTCGACTTCTGCTTGGGTATACCTTGACTAGGAATAAAAGAGACGTAGATTCCTTTGATGCACTATTTGACCATGTTTCGGGCCTAGATACTAACTTTACCGGGGAATGATAATCCTTGGGATAATATTCAACTGGGGATGATAGTTCTTGAATGAATTTGGCTGGGGGATTGAACCCTGTAAATTAGTATTAGAGGGAAGTAAACCCTTGTTGGGGAATGATATGATTTTGAATATCTTATTATTGCTCAGAGACTGACATAATAAGTTGCTAGTTGTCTTGCTACTGCTCTGAGACCAATGTAACAAGAAGAAGCATAGACAATCACTGCATGGGGATTGATGTGATAAGCTGAGAATATAGACGATCACCGCACGGGGACTGACGTGACAAAGTTGATGTTCACTGCACGGGGACTGATGTGACAATTTTATGATCACTGCTCGGGAACTAACGTGATGAGTTGAGACGATCACTGCTCGGGGACTAATGTGATGAGTTGAGACGATCACTACTCGAAGACTAATGTCATCAGTTTGAGACGATCACTGCTCGGGGACTAATGTAATGTGTTGAGATGATCACTGCTTGGGGACTAATGTGATGACTTGAAGACGATCACTGCTCGAGGACTAATGTGATGAGTTTGATACGATCACTGCTTGGGGACTAACGTGATAAGTTGAGAATTGTCTTGCTACCGCTCGGGGACTAATGTAACAAGAAGAAGTGTGGATACTGTTGTAAGGGGATGATCTTACTGAGGATATGATAATGTAGTGATCTTGTTGGGAAATCTTCCTCTGTCAAGGGAGCGGTGGATTTGCGGGGATTATAGAGATTATTTTGTGGGAATATTTCTGTGAAACTGACTCTGCGGGGGATGCGTTGGTGACTTGGGTTTTCATCCCAATTCCTAGACCCTATAGCAATTGTTGTTTATGTTCGCTTTTCGTGTATTTGTGAATAGATATTTATTGTCAGATGCATATAATCATTCAAAGCAATCATTGGACTTATGCAATTGAAATAGATAAAAGTAGAAAATTAGAATTTAGAAGCAAATTTGTATTGATTTTGAAAACGGGCCTATAGATAGGCAATTCGTGTACAAAGAGACAAATGTCCTAGTAAGAGGAAATTGTCGGAAGCACTGAAAAATAGTAAAATCTATTTGGAAACAATCTCGTCGAGTTTCAACTCTACAATTGCTCATATATTTTCGACTATCTTATCTCCTTGTTGCCAGAAGAAGGTGACTGGATTGATCTGCGCCATTTAAACTTGAAGTTGATAGTAGAGTAGTTTGTAAGTAGATGATCTTGATGAGACATAGTCATACGCTTTAATCCCTAAATTTTGCCTAGACCGCCCTTTCGGGTTTTCAGTCTACCGGGATACCCTTTTTTCCCAAGCCGCCTTTACAGGTTTTCGACTTGCCGGGTGTACATTATTTCATATATGTCCCTAATTTTTGCATGAACCCTTTTGGTTCGCCGGGACGCCCTTTCTTTTGCCTAGGCCAATCAACCTAGCGGGTCTCGTTTATGTGTAGTATTTTTTAACTATGTCTGCATTCACAGGGTGCAAGAAGTCTTCTCCATCCATAGTGCTTAGTATCATGGCTCCGCCAGAAAATACTATCTTGACTACAAGTGGTCCCTCATAGGTGGGAGTCCATTTTCCCCTAGGATCACCTTGTGGTAGGATGAAACGTTTGACTACTAGATCGCCAACTTGGTACACTTGGTGCTTGACTTTCTTATTCAAGGCTTTGATCATGTGTTTCTAATATATCTGCCCATAGCATATGGCTGCAAATCATTTCGCATCAATCAAGTTTATCTGGTCAAGTCGAGTCTGGACCCATTCGTCTTCGTCTAACTCTGCATCTCTCAAAACTCTAAGTGAAGGAACCTGAACCTCGATGGGTAGAACTGCTTCCATACCATATACGAGAGAGAATAGGGTTACCCCTCATGTCAATCTTTATATGTCACTGTCATTTTCTGTATGATCTTCTTAAGATTCTTGTTGGCGGCTTCCACTGTGCCATTCATCTTTGGCCGATATGGAAAGGAGTTGTGACGCTTATTCTTGAATTGCATGCAGAGTTTGTTGATCATCTTGTTGTTGAGATTGGTACCATTTTCTATGATAATCCTTTCGGGGACGCCATATCGGCAGATGATATTATGTTTGATGAATCGAGCCACGAAATTCTTGGTAACAAATGCAAACGAGGTTGCTTCTATCCACTTGGTAAAGTAATCGATAATGACAAGAATAAAATGGTGCCCGTTGGAAGAAGTCGGCTTGATTTCTCCAATCATATCAACGCCCTACATCGCAAAAGGCCAAGGAACGGCCAGAACATTCAATGGAACCGGAGGGACATGTACTTTATCTGCGTATATTTGACATTTGTGGGAAGATCAGGAATAGCGATAACAATCAGCTTCCATAGTGGATCAGTATTAACCTGCTCTCAGAATATTCTTAGCCATTGTATATCCACAGGAGTGAGTACCAAAGGCGCCTTCATATAACTCTTCCATGATTCGCTCAGCTGTCTTCTGATCTACACACCAGAGTAAGGCAAAGTCATGGTTGTGTTTGTATAAGATGTTGTTACTTAGAAAGAACTTGGCAGAGAATCTTATTAGAAACTTCTTATCGTAGACAGATGCCCCCTCATGGTATTCTTGAGCCTCGAGATACCTCTTCACTTCGTAGAACCAAGGTTTCTCCTCTACTCCTTTCGTATCAAGTTCACAATAGTATGTCAGTTCGTCTAGTCTTTCAATAGTAATACGAGGAGCTTCGTTGTCCCATATGACTCTGAACATATATGACACGGTAGCTAACGCGTCTGCCAATTGATTCTCTTCTCGTGGAATATGCTCGAAAGTGATTTCTTCGAAGTAAGGGGTCGGGCTCAACACATGTTCTCGATATGGAATGAGATTTGGATGCTTTGTGTCCGATTCTCCCTTAATTTGACTAGTCACCAAATCTGAGTCTCCATATACTTGTAAGAATTTGATTATTAAGTCAATAGCAGCTTTGATACCTATAATGCACGCCTCGTATTCAGCCATATTGTTGGTACAGTCGAAACATAATTTGGCAGTGAAATGTGTATGGCCGCCCTTAGGAGATATAATCATAGCGCCAATACCATTTCCAAGTGCATTATAAACAAGTTCTAATCATAAAAATATTGGCCCATTTGGAAAAATTTCAAGATTGCTCAATATTTGTTTCATGCACTTTCTTAAAATTTCCAAACTTGCACAAACTATATCTTGCTCAATTTTCATCATTTGGGAGTGACCTTGGACTTTTTAGAAAGCTTAAGATATCCTCTAAATGTAACTTTATGTTTCATCTTCATTGAACCTTTCGTGCTCATGTACACCACTTTGGAAAAAGATGACTTTTGTTGACTTTTATGAGGACCTATAATGTCTTGGCTCATATCTCTCAAATGAAGCATTTTGGGAAAAGCTTGTGAGACAAAAAGTTGTATAGAATTGAATTCCCTTCAAAATGAGATCTGGTGGAAAATTTTCGGATAAAGTATGTGAAAGTTATGCTTGGTCAAAGTTTTGTTGACTTTTTATCAAAAACCCTAATTAGAAACTTTGACTTTTGATCAATTCTTTGAGTTTTCTTGATGAATCATGATCAAACCTTGATCAAATGATGAATGTGATCTCAAAATCTTGATGTTTACCAAAAATGATGAAGTTTGACTGAATGTTGATCACAATTGACTTTTTGTCCAATACAACTGATTTTCAACCATCTGAGCAATTGACTGAGCAAACTTGAGCTATGATGCTTGAAACTTGACATGGTGATACCTTGAGACATATGAGGAGGCATAATGATCACTTGAGGCAATAGAAACCATTTTTTACTCGAGAGAATCAAAACCCTGGTTGTGGGTTAACTGCTTAGGAGAGGGTTCATTTGGTCAACCCTTGAGGAGCTCTTGAGTAAGGAGATATGTATTGACTTGAAAAATAAGAGGGAAAACTTTGGGGTATAACACTATCCATGTGTATAAATTACATTTACCCTTTTATTTTCTTCGGATTCATGTTTTTATTTAAATATCTTGATTAGTTGATTTGTTGAAATAACTTGTCTCTTGCATCATCATTTGTGAAGAATTTAAATACAAATTTGGGCCACTGCCCATTTTTTTTAAAACAATAAACTCAATTCATATCATTAATAAGAAAACATTCAATACAATGAGGAATCATAATAAATATACTACGTCGAGTTCAAGAATTGGCCGCCCTAGCAAAGGAGTGAGCAACCATATTCGCTTAACGTTTAACATACTTAACCTCGAAGTTTGGATAATTATTTAGCAGACTAGAAATAGAATCAATAATAAGACTAAACTCGGAAAGACCTTATTTATTAGACTGGATAGCTTGACCTACTATCTGAGAATCACTTTCAAATGTAACAAGATCAATGTGAGACGAAATTTCAGAACAATAGCTTCCTTAAGGGCTAACGCTTCTGTTTCATGGACTGGATGGATTCCCGAATCCCAAGACACACCTGCAAAAACAATATAAGTTTCTGATTTGTAAGGATTGGCTTAATTTTAATTAAAAAAATAATAGCAGTAACAATGTTCTGTACACTAGGATTTATAACTTGTAATCCTATTTAGAATGCTTAAACATGATATGTTGAAGCTCTTCAACATCTGGAACAACATGTCAAATTTGATGTCGAGACATTAGACATCAAGACATCATGGTACAGAAACTGTTAAGTATATTACAGTTCTATTTTAATTAGAGTAGAATATTTTGGGAATATTATGCAACATAAGTAGCGTGTAATTGAAGGAAATTGTGGAGGTCCAAGAGCTAAGGAGAAAAATCAGCAAGGACCTTGATTGTAGCAGAAGTTGTCTGCATATTTGATTCTGCAAAGTTTGTTACTGCAGAAGTTTGTTACAGCTTCAGGCTGTTATTTGAAGGCCCAAATCCAGTTGGGTAATAGGTTATAAATAAGCATTTGTAACCTAGTTTTAGGAAGCTAGCCGGTTTTAGAAAGATGTAGTCTTTAGGGTTAACCATGTAAGTGAACCACCCGGATTGTGGGATGGTCACTGATTTGTGCCTCAAAGCCTATAGGCAAGAGGTTTATTTTACTCACTCAGAAATTGTGAAGCAATGAGTGCATTTGTGTCCTTGGAAGAAGTTGTGAAGTAATTCCAAGTTTGTTTGTGTCATAAGTTTGACTGTTTTGTGTTTGGAATGAGGTATCTCCAAATTGGTTTTGAGTTGTTAGGTATCAAGTTGTTGATGCAGTGGCTGGAAGAGTGACTGCTAGACATCACTGTGGTGATTAGAAGTGGAATGGGGATATTCCATATCTAAGTGAGGTATCTTAGGTAGAGGGGACATTGGGTAGGGATTAAGGGAGGAGTGTAAACAAGGAGGTTTAACTCTAAATTAGGACTACTGATAATGGACTTCATTCCTGGCTTGGTATGCCCCCAGATGTAGGTTGGTTAGAACCGAACTGGGTGAACAATTATGTGTGTTCTTTTGTTTCCTGCACTGTTAATTGTATTTCTACCTTGTCTATTTTTATAATGTCAGGTCAGATGTAAAAAAATTCTTATATGATATCTGAATCGGCTGTTGGAACCAGAATTTCAATTGGTATCAGAGCAGGCATCCTGTTTGTTTCTAGATTAGATCCATGGGGACACTTTTGTGCTGTGTACAAGGTAGAAGATTGTTTGAACAAGGAGTGTTCATATTGTATGGTCCCTTGAAGTGGAGGATGGACCTATTTATGGAGAACTAGACCAACCTTATTAGAACTGATGTACCTTCTTGGAGAAAGAAGATAATGAAGCTGAAAAAAGATAGTAAAGTTCAAAGACTTCATGCGGGAGTGAAGAATTTGGATTGAATTATTCAGCGTATATTTAGCACAAAGAAGAAAATTGTCAAAACCTTCATGCGGGAGTGAAGACATTGATAAGGTAACTTTTGTGCTTATGTGTTTCCATATTGGTTGGTTCTAGTCTGTTGCTTGGTGAAGAAGCAAGCATATTGTAGGGTTGATTTACTTTCAATCCTTATGTGTCATGCTTACAATTGAATTATGGAGTAAGCATTGTGTAAATTTTGTTGAAGTATGGCTATATTCCACTTCATAGCTTCTAATACAACCCCTAAAGTGCAAGAAGAATTCTAGGGTTATTTTATTCAACAGAATATTTAGCAGATTTTACAACCCATTAAAAGCGTCAAAGATACTTGAGACTTCCTCAAGTCCACTCAAAAAGGCATTTATTAATAGAGTTGATGAGTATCAATTGATCAAATAATCCTCATATACATCTGCAAGTTGTTTGAATACCTTGAAGGTTATCAAGGATGATGTGTTCCAATAAGATGGAACTAATGTTCTATGGGATATTAGAATATTATTTTTACTGGTATACAACAACTAGTTGAAGAAAAGATGTTCTGGGTGCTAAACAAATGTAGTGTGAGTACATATGTTTGGAGCCTGCTCCTGATTTGGAAGAGGATACATTTGCTTTGTATCAGTTGCTTGGAGCTGAATAGTGTGTCTAAACCACAGTGAATCATGGTCACGAATGTTGATTTCCCTAAATATTATCCTCGAATGGTATTGTCAACAAGAATCAAGGGAGTCAGATTGCTATGAAGAATTTGAATATTTCTGTGTCATGCCATAAGTATGTCTGTTCCAGAAACCTAGTTGAGGGAATATCCTCTATAGGTACAAATTATGACATCCATCATCTCAAAATCAGACTGAAAGTCTGAAGAAAGGCTTATTGAGATGTAGCTCATATTATCCCTTGGTTATGTAAATTGTTTGGCTGTAAAGGTGGTGTTTATTGTGCTTCCTATGTCCCCCCCCCCCCAGTGTTATGGATGAGATATTAGGGATGTTAACCCCAAAACCATAATGGAACATGTCTTATCATATGTTGAAACATCATCTTAATGTCTTCAGTTTTGGAAAGTTGTATTGTTGCCAGGAAGAAAGTATGTGAATATGAAGATGAAGATGTAATCAGTCAGGATGATCGAGTGTGAGTAGATGATTCTAACTGACTAAACTGGTAGGTACTTTGATGGAAGACTTAGTACTTATTAGTATGTAATCTAGATGCCAAACTACAAATACTTTATCGGGAGCTGAGTGTTTGTCTGAAGGATTCAAGGTATATTCTGAACTAAATGTCAAAATTAAAGTTCATTGTGATCTTCACAAGTTTAGATGTGTGGCAACATAGTCTGGTGATTATTTTGAAGAGCTGAGATGCATACAGATGTTGTCAAATATCTTGATGGGAGCTGGATATTTGTATGATAACTGTGTGGAAATCTGAATCAAGAAAGAGAAGAAGTATGTGATGTATAAAAGAGATTGTTTTGCATGAAGATGTAACATCACAATTGTTGAAGACACCAGAGATTGAAGAAGGTAGATTAGATTCAGATTTATATTTTGAAGGCAAATAAAGTAATACACATGGCTGACAATATGGTTTCTTTTATAACAAGTTACAGAGTGTGGCAATCTGAATCTTGTGTAGCAAAAAAAATAAGGATTCCAAATTTGGAAACTATGGCAAATTCCAAATAAAGAATTCTTCAAGTATTATAAGGATCAACATCAAAGATGTCCTTATTTTATGTAACTTAGAGGGAGTAACAACATTATGAAAAGCTTCATCTTGGAAGATAAAAGGGGAGAAGTGATGATATTAAGGGGGAGTAACTGTCTATATGATAATATTTGAGAAACAGCTGTTAATTATAAATTGTGATCATGTATGGAAAGGGAACAACTATGTCTTCGATATGTTTATATGTATCCATATCAAGCAACTTTCAAAGGGGGGTAAATTGTTCTTTAGCTGATATGAAGGGAAGTATAAACTGCTATGTGCTGAAATGGGATAAGAAGCAGTATTATTGTAGTCTCAGAGCCAAGGCAAATGGACTCTGTGTGAATGTCTTTTGTGATGATGGAACATCAATATCATTGAGAATCTAAAGTAAAATTAAAGAATGATAATTGGTTCATATTTTATCTTATGGCCACTTAAAAAGAAGTTATAGAGTTATATGGACATAAGTGAAGAGTGACTCATGGTAAAAAGTTCCTGATCTGATAAAGTGAGTCACATAAAGAGAGCAGACAATGTCTGACTGAATGTCAGGACATTATACAGAACATGTCTCTACATGGACATGTTAAATGAAGTGAATGATGCATGCATTGGGACTATTTTATCTCGAAAGAAACAGACAAGGGCTATTAAAGGCATTCAAGGATAGCCTGGATGGTGGACAGTTAGTCATGTAACAGATTATCAACCTAAATTAATGCACCTTAACTAGGAATAAATCTGCCATTAATTCCTAAGAAAATGCTGGCCTATTTATAAGAGATCTCAGTCATCCTCAAACAACAAGTGAGCCTTCAAACTCGTCTTCATCATGCATTTTGTCAAAGCTTGGGCAAACTGTGCCTGGATCTGGTTTGATGAGGGTTCAAATTGTCAAATTTTATCTAAAAAAGGGGAGAGAAATAACATCACATAGAAAGTGCAGCATAAGAAAATGATGCAGGAGAGAGCGAAGCAATGTTTAAGTCACAAGTTATGTCACACAACAATGCATATAAAATTACTTGTGACTTGTAATCTGAGTTTTGAACACAATTGTTACTTGTGTTCTGAGTTACCTGGGAAAACTTCAAGACTTCTCATGGTCCTCTTCTTCCACCATCTGTAACAAGACTCGGCTCTTGCCTAAAGGGGGGATGAGAGTTATATTCTTCCTCGTGTACAAACTGGACCTTGCTTCCCTTTAACATGTTGATTCAATGGAGGAAATCAAAAACATGAGAAGATGTTGAACTGGATGTTGAGACATTATCTTCAACTGACAGACCAGCGGTGCAGAATGGATAAAACACTGTTGTACATTCCAATTGAAGTCAGCTCCCCTGATCTCAAGACATGAAGCTTCTGAAGACTCTTTTAATTATTAAAGGTAAATTGTAAATTGTAAATTGTTGCTGCTACTTCAAACTGCTTGTAATTGTATTTATTTATTTTAGCTAAAATTTTCCAAAGGAGGAAATTGTAAATTCCTAATTTGTAAGGATTGGCTTAATTTTAATAAAACAAATAATAGCAGCAACAATGTTTTGTACAATAGGATTTCTAACTTGTAATCCTATTTAGAATGCCTAAACATGTTGTGTTGAAGTTCTTCAATGTAATGCCCCGTTTTAATTAATATTATATTATATTAATATTTTCGAGTTACCGATCGATATTTATTTTGCAACGAGAATATTTATATTAATAGATATATCTGTTAATATATTTGGCGACGTTTCGATTCGGTTCGGTTTTTATTCCGTTCGGTTCGGTAAAATATTATTCGGACCGATATTTAATTCGCCAGAATTATTTTAATTAATTGAATTAATAATATTATTAGATATTATTAGTGTGTTAATTAATAAGAATAGATAGGGGTGTGAGGAGTAATTTTGTAGAATTAGGTTTACACCCTTGGCTAGTAAGAATATACCTTTATAAAACACTTTCCTCATTTTCTTTCAATATAACACCATAAACCAACATATAATCATAGAGAGAGAACTAGAGGGTTTGGAAGAAGAAGAAGAACAACAAGAAGAAGAACAAGAACAAGAGCAAGAGAAAGAGCAAGATTTGGATTTGTTGGAGCATCTTACAATCATCCAAGCACTTGAGGTAAGGGGTTTGATTTTCCACTTCCTATAGTTAGGGTTTGATATGTATATTGTGAATTTGGGATAAAAATTGATGTTGTGGTTTATGAGTTGTGTGTGTGATTGTTGGAATAAATTAGGAAAGTTGAGTTAGGAGTATTGATCTAGGTGTTATATTACCATGGCTAGTAGGAATGAGTTGCTAGAAGAAGAAAATGAAAAACTGTGAAAACTTTAAAAAAAAACCAGAAAAACCAGAAAATGAAGACAAACCGTGGAAGAAGATGGATTGAAGTCCATGGGGCAAGGGAGGCGCCCACCTCCCATGGAGGGAGACCGTCCCCCCCCCCTTAAGGCGCCCGCCCCCTCCCTTGGTTCACTCTGGGACGAACGTCCCATTCCCTGTGGAAGATGCAATGGAAAATGGAAAATTTGGTTTTCTATAAGTTGTGCTGTTTTCTGCATAATTGTGTTTTCTGCATAATTATGCAGTTTACTTTTGTTTCTCAATTTTTCCTTAATTACACATACTACTAGTTAGTATTAATAAAATATAATTAGGACATAAGTTAGCCGATTAAATTTAGAACCCGATTATGTTCCGATTTTACGATTTCAAGATTTCACGACGAGCAAGTTGTCGAATTCAACGAAAATTTACGTGCTAGCTAAGTTCGACGTGTAGAACGTAGTGGTGAGGTTAGTTTTTCAAAATTAAGAGCTTTTACGAAACGACCCGAAATAGGCCAAATTACGATTTAATTGAATCGGATTGTGTTTTAGTCGATTTAAGACACGTATGGACAATCCGATTGTGATGTTGATGATTATGATTAATGCCAGTTATTAAGAATGGCTTTCGCGACGATTATTGATGTTTGACTATTCTTCCGTATTTGGAATTTGGTGAATAAATTGATGATGATGTGGTGTAATTAAACATGATGTTTGTGACGGTGTATTTATTAACGAATACTTGATAACATGTGATGCGATGATAGGTTTATGTTGATGTGGATGAATATGGCGACGTGGACTTTATGTCAATTTTGATGAGCGATGATGATTTTTTTGTTGTGTTGTTTTTATTGTCGAGTCACATACATTGCATTGGCGACGGGGCTTTTAAGGATTTTATGCCAATTACGATGGGCTTTATGCCAAGTGTTCCTAATTATGGACAAAGCGACGGGTACTGTAACGCCCCGTTTTAATTAATATTATATTATATTAATATTTTTGAGTTACCGTTTGACGATTTTTTTGGCGATGAGAATATTTATATTAATCGATATATCTATTAATATATTTGGCGACGTTTCAATTCGGTCTGGTTTCTATTCCGTTCGGTTCGGTGAAATATTATTCAGACCGATATTTAATTCCACGGAATTATTTTAATTAATTGAGTTAATAATATTATTAGATATTATTAAGGTATTAATTAATAAAAATAAGTTAGGGGTGTGAGGATTAATTGTGTAGAGTTGGGTTTACACCCTTGGCTTACTAGTAGAAATAACATTATAAACCATTTTTCCTCTTTTCTTTCCATTCCTACACCAAAAGCCAACTTAGAAGCAGAGGGTTTTTGAAGGGGAAGAAGAAGAGCAAGAGCAACAAGAGAGGAAGCTATGGTTGGAAGTGGTAGAGAATCAAGAAGCTTTGCAATAGCAAGATGAGGTAAGGGGTTTGATTCTCCATCTCATATAGTTAGGGTTTGATAGTTATATTTTGGATTTGGGGAAAATTAATAGGTTGATTTATGAGTTTGGTTGGTTTATTGTTGGAATAAATTAAGAAAGTTGAGTTAGGAATATTGATCTAGGTGTTCTATTACAAGGGATAATAGGATTAAGTTGCTAGAATGAAGAAAATAAGGAAAAACTATTAAACTGTAAAACAAAACCTTGCCTGTTGCAGAACCGTGGAAGAAGAAAGGAAATGGAAGATGAATCAAGGGGGAGGCGCCCACCTCAGCTTGTGGGGCATCCGTCCCCCTTCCTAGGGTGCACGCCTCCCTTTCATTTCCAGCGTGGGACGAACGTCCCCTTGTGCCTTGGTGGTTTTGGCAAATTTCCATTTTTTCTGTATTTTGTAAACTCTGTTCTGCATAATTTTGTTCAGCATAATTCTTCATTTGGTTTCTGTTTCTTCTAATTCCCTTAAATCCTTATACTACTAGGTAGTATTAATAAAATATAACTAGGACATAAGTTAGCCGATTAAATTTGGAACCCGATCATGTTCCGATTTTCCGATTTCGGTAATTTCAGCGACAGAGTAAGTTGCTCCGAATTCAACGAAAATTGACGTGCTAACTAAGTTTGACGTGTAGAACGTAGTGGTGAAGTTAGTTTTTCAAAATTATGAGTTTTTACGAAACGACCCGAAATAGGCCAAATTAGGGTTAAATTGAATCGGATTGCGTTTTAGTCAACTTAAGATACGTATGGACAATCTGATTGCGATGTTGATGATTATGATTAATGCCGGTTATTAGGAATAGCTTTCGTGACGGTTATTGGTGTTTTTGTTGGTGTAAGCCCTAGAGGCCAATACCTTTTGGTACTTGTATCGAATTATTTATTAATAATAAAAGGCTTTTCTTTATTATGTTTGCTTTTTGAAAATAATAAAGTCCCTAGAATAGTTAGTCTGTTTAATGCAATGTTAAGTGTGACTTAATCATGAGATCCATTAAACACAAGGACACTATTCTTAAAGTATCCATAATCGAGCTTTATTGTGAAGTGGGATAACATTAAAGCATTGAGATTATTATGAAGATAGACTGATGATCACATCTCATGGATCATGGATAAGGAGTTATCAAGTCTTGACATAGGTATAAATATTAGGAGTAATATTTATACTGGATTGACCCGCTATGAGAATACTACATAGAATGTTATGCAAAGTGTCATAAGTTATTCTCATGGTGATAAGTGGTGCATACCACCCTTCGACCTGAAACCACTATGGATCCTAGATGTAGAGTCAAGTACTTTATTGTTGATCAAACGTTATCCGTAACTGGATGATCATAAAGACAGTTGATGGATACTTCACAAAGCATGCTGAGGGACATGAGTGACCTAGATGGAATTTCCCCATCCTGCGTAACGGGATAAATGTCTGAGGGCCCAATATTGAACTGGACAAGGATGACAGGGTCTATGCCTTGTGTTCAATATAGACATAAGGGCAAAAGGGTAATTATACACACAAGTATTATCACAGAAAGGTTTTGTCAGATCACATGACATTTTTGTGACTTGGGTAGCAGTGATGTGTTGCTAGATACCGCTCACTGTTTATTATGTTAAATGTGAGTTAATATAATTGCCAACATCGCGGAAATCTACAAGGTCACACACATAAGGACAGATTAATGAGAGATAGTGTAAATAAGGAACATCATAGGGTATGGTGTACTTAAGTGGAATACGGAATGTGGTAAGGTACCACATGCTTAAGTGATATACGATACATCATAATGTATGATTTTCGTGTGCTTTATTGGGCTTTTAGTTTACAGCCTTTATTGGGCTTTTAAGCTTGCAGCCCACACTTGTGGTCTTATAAATAGAACCCTTGTGATGAAGCTTTTCACTTGATACAAATTCGGTCCTGAATCCCTGCCGAGATTTCGTTCACTCTCTCACTCAAAGCTTCCGTTCGTGAGCATCTAGCACTGTGATCGACAGCAAACTGTTCGTGTGGACTGAGTAGAGACGTTGTTCTTCATCAACGTTCGTGATCACAGCGTTAGAAATCCAAATCGCCACAAGAGGTAAAAATACTCTATCACTGACCATGAACATTCGTAAGGATCACAAAGGAAAATCGTTTTCCGCTACATTTCTAATGTCGCGATTTTCCTTCAGTTTTGACTATTTTTCCGTATTTGGAATTTGGTGAATAAATGGATAATGATGTGGTGTGATTAAACATGATGTTTGCGACGGTGTATTTATTAACGAATACTTGATGACATGCGATGCGATGATATGTTTATCTTGATGTGGATGAATATGGCGACGCGGACTTTATGTCAATTTTGATGAGCGATGATGATGTTTTTGTTGTGTTGATTTTATTGTCGAGTCACATACATTGCATTGGCGACGAGGGCTTTTATGCCAAGCGACGAGGGCTTTTATGCCAAGCGACGATGGGCTTTATGCTGAATGTTCCTAATTATGGCCAAAGCGACGGGTACCACATGCATAACATAGTCGTGTCTCATGGAGTCGGTTATGTTTATGTTTGAGTTGTTTGGCGTTGGGTTTTAATTGATGGATTATGTGGAATTGCGATGATATATGATGCTTTGTTTGGTGATGATCTTTATGATGAACATGAAATGAATATGACGTGATAATTTCATGATAACTATGCGATGAATATAAATGATGAGTTTTGAGATGATTTGACTTTGATGAAATGCTTAATGCAAATATGATGTGATGATGTTTGTGACGATGGGCTTTTATGCCAAAAGCGACGAAGGGCTTTAGCCACTTTGTGATGATTTTGTTTATGTTGCTTATGTTATTAGCATTATTCGATGTTGTTGTTTATGATTGTCGTGTTGATTAGTGACGTATTGACTTGTGATGATTTCGTGGTGATGAAAGTTTATGTGTTGTTGGGATGATTTAAAGTGTTGATTATACACATTAGTATGACGATTAAAGTGAGTGAGATTTGGATATGTGTTGGAATGCACTTACTAACCTATATCTTTTATGATTCCAAAACTATATATATATATATATACATATGTTATCATGCCTTTAATTATATGTTTTGGAGTATGTCACCCTTTACTTGTTTCGCCGTTACCTTTATACTAGTAACGTGCAGGTTATGAAAATGGAGATTATAGCTGCTATTAGTCGAGTCGGTGTCGCTCTGATACGTAGCATTCGGGGAGAATATTTATGTTGTCTTGTCGTTGTTCTTTTGTTGTTATTCCTTTTGTGAATAAGAATCACACTTTATGAAAATATGATTTGATGAGGAGGTTTAATAAAGAAGGTGTTTTTTATTTCTAAGATTCAAATTATGATTTTCGAGGATGCTATGTATCCGAGATTTATACTTTAAAGCAAACTGTTTAAAGTGATTTGGTTTTGAAGGTGTGACGCCTCAGTATTGAATTTATGAAATTTTAAATTACTCTGACTTTAATTATAAAACCTTGGGTAATATTGGGGTGTTACACTAGTGGTATCAGAGCAGGTCGGTCTGTCGGCCAGGTTATTAGTGTGTTTAACCCTTTTGTATGTGATATGTGTGTGAAGCACTGTCGATACTTGCTTGTTTCTATTGTTTGTCTGCAGAGATGAGTGTGAAACAAGTGGGGGAGAAGTTTTACTTCTTGGTGGCGCTTTTGGCTTAGAGATGGAGCCTCAAGCAGGGTTACGCTTTGGTAACTTGAAGTGTAAGTTTGAAGACGTTGTTGTAGTTGGTAAATATGGTTTATGTCACCATCATGATTGTCGACTATCTATTGATAAATTGAGGAATTTATCACCCTTAATCTCTTGTTGATAGTAGTCGGGATTTGTATTGGTTGGGGTAGACTTGTCTTGCCAGCTTAATAGTGTATGAAGCTGATGAGTTAGCACAAGGTGGTGCATGGTTACTTGAGTTGTGGGCGAATTTGGATTTTGATGAGAAACAAGATTTTGGCAAGCGAACTTCCTGTTGTGATTCTTCCGAAGCATATTGTAAAGATGTGAGTGAATTACCGCCGTAGTGCGAAGTGAAGTTTTGATGGATTTAGTTTCTAGAACTAGTTGTGATTCGAAGTATCCTTAAGGGATGTTTGTTTCTGAGTTAGAGTTGAAGAGTCAACTTGAGGATTGGTTTGAGCAGAGTTTGTTTGTTCAAGCGGGTCGCCATGGAGTGCTCCTGTTGTGTTGTTCGAAAGGAACAAAGGTCGCTTAAGTTGGTGTGTCGTTTTAAGACAAAGGAACGAAGTGGATGTTGAGGACAAGTATCTACTTCCAAGGACTGATGTTGGATAAATTAGTCATTTGGAGCTTATGTGTTTAGTGAGATCGATGTGAAGCCTGGCTGTCTACGGGTTAGTGTGAGAGCCGAAGATGTTTAGACAATGCTTTTCAAGATAGTGTATGGTCCTCGAGAGTATTTGTTAATGTCATTAGTGCAACTAATGCGTCAGGTATGATTTTGGAATGTTCAGACAGTACTCTCATGAGTAGCTGCAAGAGTTATTTCGTATTCATGGATATTATTTGGTTCACATCAAGTTAAGGAAATTGTAGCAAGCATCCGAGCTTTGCGTTATCAGTAGTGAAGTAGACCAGTGCATGTCGAGTATTCTAAAGATAGAGTTTTGAACTGCTGGACGTGAGTGCCTTAAGTAAGCGACTTAGACGGTGATATTTTGGACAGTTCCGCGAAGATTTATTTTGTATCTTGTAGAAGACTTCAAGGGGTTATTTCAGAGCTTAGAAGTTATTTTGTTTTGGGATGGTTAGCTTTGTGAGTTTGATGGAAGATCTTTTTATAAGTTGGTATTGATCTTGGGCACTTTGACTCGAGATGGTTAAGTCGCTATTTGGACTTCGCAATGGGAAGCAAATTTGTTTGACCCAGTGAAAAGTTTAGCGAATGCTTTGATTTTGGTCTTGTTTAGTACTGAAGAACCTTGTGCGATGTATTGTGATATTCCATTTTGTACTTAAGATGTATTTTGACATAGAGTTGGAAAAGTGTATTGCTACCTTGGAACGATTTGATTTTCATAAGGAAAAATTGTCGGACGCGTGAGTTAGAGTTTGATGTGGTTGTGCTCATTGAAATCTTAAAGGTGCAGATGTTAACAACGAGAAGATTGGAATTGTTGAAGACAATTCAAGTTTGAGTATGATCTATAAAGAGACTTTGTCTGGTGTTGAGTTTAGTATGTTGATATCGCGGATAACCCAAGAATATCTGATTTGGGATTTATTATTTTGAAGAATGTCGCATGTTTGTTTTGGGACACTTGTTGAGATTAAGCTCAGAAGGTTATTAAGGATTTGTTCACTACTAACATATGGATTTCGTCGGATACTAATGGCCGCGGTGGATTATTAGATTACGACTAAGATAAGTCTTGACGGTAAAGAATTTTGAGATGGTTTGGTAGCCACAGGTACCTTAAGATGATTGATGTTTTATAAAGGAAGATGTACTATTTGTGACTGAAGTCGATCGCGACGGTGTTCATGTTAAATTCCATAAAAATTTGTGTTATGGTTCTAAGTCCAACCTGTGTTGTAATTACAGGAGTATGAGACGGCGTTGATGGGTAGAGTTCTTGAGATAGTGTTTTGGTTTGAATTACCACTTTGGAAGATTGAAAGTTATGAAAGGTGTTTCGAATAAGAAACCTGTGTATTGATCGTTGCGACGGTGCGAGGATGGTGATTACTTAATACAAATTTTGGGAATTGAATTGTTATAAGGGAAGACTTCGTTGAAGTCAAGTGTATACGTCGAAGTTTCACAAGTGAATATTTGGACAATATTTGAAAAGGTCAAACTATGTCGTGTATTTTAGAGGATCAATGGACATTGATCAATCAAGGATGAAAGAGTGATTTTTCGAGTTAATGAGACTGATGTTACGAGGTGTCCTGATGGGTGTACGCTTTGAACGTATCCATTCTAAGTAATTGTGAAGTTGAGGATTAGCCAAGTTGTTTTACGGTTGGCATAATATGCATAAAAGTGACGCAGCATGGTTTAGATATCGAGCATTGAATTTTTAGCGAGTATGCGAGATTGTTGGATTTGGACTAGTGATTTATAATCGCAAGTCGTCAGTATACGCCCTAGAATGAGTAGTGTATCGCAGTTCGGTTATGTTTGAGTAACTTGTTATTGTTCAAGGGTTGTACGTTGGTAATCTACAAGGACGATGTGACCTTGTGATTTTCTGGAATGAAAGCGATAACTGCAAGTGTAATTCTCGAGTTCGTGCTTATGCGTGAATGAAGGCACCTTTTTCGTGTTTGCGTAGCGCGCGTGGTACTATCCTATTCTAATTGTTTCAGTTTTGGTTTGTATAACCATTTTGTTGTTTTCGTTTTAGCGATGAAGTCGGTGTTGTGTCGTAGGACTTTATGTTCCTATCTTTGATGACTCATTTCCGAGGTGTCGGTTCGAGTGTGTGACTAATTCTATGGTTGAGGCGTTAGGATGGTATCGATCTTGTTTGTTTAGTTCTCGAGTGAACCGGTGTGTCTGCGACTTGTTTGGTTGCTGGGTGATTAGTTGGTTTTCGAGTGCATTGTATGGGCTTTGCATCTCGGCATGGTTGTTCTTGACTGGACGTTGTGGTTAGGGTGAGGCCCTTGTTTTTGGTGTCTTTTGTATGTTGTTTTATTGACGCGAGGGTTGAGTGGATAAATGCGTAGGCATGTCCCGAATTGTTCGTTTTGGTCGAAATTTCGAGGACGAAACTTTTTAAGTGGGGGAGAGTTGTAACGCCCCGTTTTAATTAATATTATATTATATTATTATTTTTCAGTTACCGTTTGACGATTATTTTGGCGACGAGAATATTTATATTAATCGATATATCTATTAATATATTTGGCGACGTTTCAATTCGGTTCGGTTTCTATTCCGTTCGGTTCGGTGAAATATTATTCGGACCGATATTTAATTCCCCGAAATTATTTTAATTAATTGAGTTAATAATATTATTAGATATTATTAAAGTATTAATTAATAAAAATAAGTTAGGGGTGTGAGGATTAGTTGTGTAGAATTGGGTTTACACCCTTGGCTTACTAGTAGAAATAACATTATAAACCATTTTTCCTCTTTTCTTTTCATTCCTACACCAAAAGCCAACTTAGAAGCATAGAGGGTTTTGTAAGGGGAAGAAGAAGAGCAAGAGCAACAAGAGAGGAAGCTATGGTTGGAAGTGGTAGAGAATCAAGAAGCTTTGCAATAGCAAGATGAGGTAAGGGGTTTGATTCTCCATCTCATATAGTTAGGGTTTGATAGTTATATTTTGGATTTGGGGAAAAATTAATAGGTTGATTTATGAGTTTGGTTGGTTGATTGTTGGAATAAATTAAGAAAGTTGAGTTAGGAATATTGATCTAGGTGTTCTAATACCATGGCTAATAGGATTAAGTTGCTAGAATGAAGAAAATAAGGAAAAACTGTAAAACTGTAAAACAAAACCTTGCCTGTTGCAGAACCGTGGAAGAAGAAAGGAAATGGAAGATGAATCAAGGGGAGGCGCCCACCTCAGCTTGTGGGGCGGCCGTCCCCCTTCCTAGGGCGCACGCCTCCCTTTCATTTCCAGTATGGGACGAACGTCCCCTTGTGCCTTGGTGGTTTTGGCAAATTTCCATTTTTTCTGTATTTTGTAAACTTTGTTCTGCATAATTCTGTTCTGCATAATTCTTCATTTGGTTTCTGTTTCTTCTAATTTCCTTAAATCCTTATACTACTAGTTAGTATTAATAAAATATAACTAGGACATAAGTTAGCCGATTAAATTTGGAACCCGATCATGTTCCGATTTTCCGATTTCGGTAATTTCAGCGACAGAGTAAGTTGCTCCGAATTCAACGAAAATTGACGTGCTAACTAAGTTTGACGTGTAGAACGTAGTGGTGAAGTTAGTTTTTCAAAATTATGAGTTTTTACGAAACGACCCGAAATAGGCCAAATTAGGGTTAAATTGAATCGGATTGCGTTTTAGTCAACTTAAGATACGTATGGACAATCCGATTGTGATGTTGACGATTATGATTAATGTCGGTTATTAGGAATAGCTTTCGTGACGGTTATTGGTGTTTTGACTATTTTTCCGTATTTGGAATTTGGTGAATAAATGGATAATAATGTGGTGTGATTAAACATGATGTTTGCGACGGTGTATTTATTAACGAATACTTGATGACATGCGATGCGATGATATGTTTATCTTGATGTGGATGAATCTGGAGACGCGGACTTTATGTCAATTTTGATGAGCAATGTTGATGTTTTTGTTGTGTTGTTTTTATTGTCGAGTCACATACATTGCATTGGCGACGAGGGCTTTTATGCCAAGCGACGAGGGCTTTTATGCCAAGCGACGATGGGCTTTATACCGAATGTTCCTAATTATGGACAAAGCGATGGGTACCACATGCATAACATAGTTGTGTCTCATGGAGTCGGTTATGTTTATGTTTGAGTTGTTTGGCGTTGGGTTTTAATTGATGGATTATGTGGAATTGCGATGATATATGATGCTTTGTTTGGTGATGATCTTTATGATGAACATGAAATGAATATGACGTGATAATTTCATGATAACTATGCGATGAATATAAATGATGAGTTTTGCGATGATTTGACTTTGATGAAATGCTTAATGCACATATGATGTGATGATGTTTGTGACGATGGGCTTTTATGCCAAAAGCGACGATGGGCTTTAGCCACTTTGTGATGATTTTGTTTATGTTGCTTATTTTATTAGCATTATTTGATGTTGTTGTTTATGATTGCCATGTTGATTAGTGACGTATTGAATTGTGATGATTTCGTGGTGATGAAAGTTTATGTGTTGTTGGGATGATTTATGTCGATGAGGCTATGGCGATTAAAGTGTTGATTATACTCATTAGTATGACGATTAAAGTGAGTGAGATTTTGATATGTGTTGGAATGCACTTACTAACCTATATCTTTTATGATTCCAAAACTATATATATATATATATATATATATATATATATATATATATATATATATATGTGTGTTATCATGCCTTTAATTATATGTTTTGGAGTATCTCACCCTTTACTTGTTTCGCCGTTACCTTTATACTTGTAACGTGCAGGTTATGAAGATGGAGATTATAGCTGCTATTAGTCGAGTCGGTGTCTGATACGTAGCACTCTGGGGAAATATTTATGTTGTCTTGTCGTTGTTCTTTTGGTGTTATTCCTTTTGTGAATAAGAATCACACTTTATGAAAATATGATTTGATGAGAAGGTTTAATAACGAAGGTGTTTTTGATTTCTAAGATTCAATTTATGATTTCCGAGGATGCTATGTATCCGAGATTTATACTTTAAAGCAAACTGTTTAAAGTGATTTGGTTTTGAAGGTGTGACGCCTCAGTATTGAATTTATGAAATTTTAAATTACTCTGACTTTAATTATAAAACCTTGGGTAATATTGGGGTGTTACAGGTACCACATGCATAACATAGTCGTGTCTCATGGAGTTGGTTATATTTATGTTTGAGTTGTTTGGCGTTGGGTTTTAATTGATGGATTATGTGGAATTGTGATGATATATGATGCTTTGTTTGGTGATGATCTTTATAATGAACATGAAATGAATATGACGTGATAATTTCATGATAACTATGTGATGAATATAAATGATGAGTTTTGTGATGATTTGACTTTGATGAAATGCTTAATGCAAACATGATGTGATGATGTTTGTGACGATGGGCTTTTATTCCAAAAGCGACGATGGGCTTTAGCCAATTTGTGATGATTTTGTTTATGTTGCTTATGTTATTAGCATTGTTTGATGTTGTTGTTTGATGTGGTTGTTTGATGTTGTTGTTTATGATTGCCGTGTTGATTAATGACGTATTGACTTGTGATGATTTTGTGGTGATGAAAGTTTATGTGTTGTTGTGACGATTTATGTCGATGAGGTTATGGCGATAAAGTGTTGATTATACACATTAGAATGACGATCAAAGTAAGTGAGATTTAGATATGTGTTGGAATGCACTTATTAACCTATATCTTTTATGATTCCAAAAATATATATATATATATATATATATATATATATGTTTCGCCATTACCTTTATACTGGTAACGTGCAGGTTATGAAGACGGAGTTTATAGCTGTTATTAGTCGAGTCGGTGTTGCTCTGATACGTAGCACTCGGGGGGAATATTTATGTTGTCTTGTTGTTATTCTTTTGTTGTTATTTCTTTTGTGAATAATAATTATACTTTATGAAAATATGATTTGATGAGGAGGTTTAATGAAGAAGGAGTTTTTGATTTCTAAGATTCAATTTATGATTTCCGAGGATGTTATGTATCCGAGAGTAATACTTTAAAGCAAATTGTTTAAAGTGATTTGGTTTTGAAGGTGTGACGCCTCAGTATTGAATTTATGAAATTTTAAATTACTCTAATTTTACTTATACACCTTGGGTAATATTGGGGTGTTACATTCAACATCTGGAACAGCATGTTAAATGTGATGTCGAGACATTAGATATCAGGACATCACGCTACAGAAACTGTTAAGTTTGTTACAATTTTGTTTTAATTAGAGCAGAATATTTTGGGAATATTATGCAACATAAGTAGCGTGTAATTGAAGGCATTTGTGGAGGTCCAAGAGCTAAGGAGAAAAATCAGCAAGGACCTTGATTGTAGCAGAAGTTATCTGCGTATTTGATTCTACAAAGTTTGTTACTGCAGAAGTTTGTTACAGCTTCAAGCTGTTATTTGAAGGCCCAAATCTAGTTGGGTAATAGGTTATAAATAAGCAGTTGTAACCTAGTTTTAGGAAGCTAGCCATTTTTAGAAAGATGTAGTCTTTAGGGTTAGCCATGTAAGTAAACCATCTGGATTGTGGGATGTCACTGATTTGTGCCTCGAAGCCTATAGGAGAGATGTTTATTTTACTCACTCAGAAGCTGTGAAGAAATGAGTGCAGTTGTGTCCTTGGAAGAAGCTATGAAGTAATTCCAAGTTTGTTTGTGTCACAAGTTTGACTATTTTATGTTTGGAGTGAGGTATCTCCAAATTGGTTTTGAGTTGTTAGGTATCAAGTTGTTGATGTAGTGGCTGGAAGAGTGACTGCTAGACATCACTGCGGTGATTGGAAGTGGAATGGGGATATTCCATATCTAAGTGAGGTATCTTAGGTAGAGGGACTTTTTGTAGGGATTAAGTGAGGAGTGTAAACAGGGAGGTTTAACTCTGAATTAGGACTACTGATAATGGACTTCATTCCTGGCTTGGTATGCCCCCAGATGTAGGTTGGTTAGAACCGAACTGGGTGAACAATTCTGTGTATTCTTTTGTTTCCTACACTGTTAATTGTATTTCTACCTTGTTTGTTTTTATAATGTCAGATCAGATGTCAAGACATTCTTATATGATATATGAATCTGCTTTTGGAACCAGAATTTCAGTTGGTATCAGAGCAAGCATCCTGTCTGTTTCTGGATGAGATCCTTGGGGATACTTTCGTGTTGTGTACAAGGTAGAAGATTGTTTGAACAAGGAGTGTTCATATTGTATGGTCCCTTGAAATTGAGGATGGACATATTTATGGAGAACTAGACCAACCTGATCAGAACTGATGTACCTTCTTAAAGAAAGAAGATAATGAAGCAGAAAAAAGATAGTAAAGTTCAAAGACTTCATGCGGGAGTGAAGAATTTGGATTGAATTATTCGGCTTATATTTAGCACAAAGAAGAAAATTGTTAAAACCTTCATGTGGGAGTGAAGACATTGATAAGGTAAATCTTGTGCTTATGTGTTTCCATATGGTCAGGATATTGGTTGGTTCCAGTCTATTACTTGGTGAAGAAGCAAGCATATTGTAGGGTTGATTTACTTTCAATCCTTATGTGTCATGCTTACAATTGAATTATGGAGTAAGCATTGTGTAAATTTTGTTGAAGTATGGCTATATTCCACTGCATAGTGTTATACCCCAAAATTTACCCTCCTATTTCTCAAGACAATCCACATACTCAAGAATTTCTCAAGGGTTGACCAGAAGAACCCTCTCCTAAGCAATCAACCCAAACTAAGGTTTTGATTCTCTCAAGTCAAAGAAGAGTTCTGACACCTCAAGTGGCCATCATACCTCCTCATATGTCTCAAGGGATCACCATGCCAAGTTCCAAGCCTTACAATTCAAGTTTGCCTAGTCAATTGCTCAGATGGTTGAAAATTAGTTGTATTGGACAAAAAGTCAATTGTGGTCAACATACCGTCAAACTTCATCATTTTTGGTCAACATCAATATTTTGAAGTCACATTCATCATATGATCAAGCGTTGATCATGATTCATTTAGAGAAGTCAAGATTTAATCAAAAGTCAAAGTTTCTAAATTTGGGTTTTTGGACAAAAAAGTCAACAGAACTTTGACCTGGCATAACTTTCACATATTTTATCAGAAATTTTTCCACTAAAACTCATTTTGAAGGGAATTCAATTTTATACAACTTCATGTCTCACACGCTTTGGCTAAAAATGCATCATTTGAGAGTTATGGATCAAAACATTATAGGTCCTTATAAAAGTCAACAAAAAGTCATCTTTTTTGCAAAGAAGTGTACATGAACATGGAAACTTCAATTATTATGAAACCAAAAGGAGTGCTTAGAGTACACCTTGATCTTTCTAAAAATTCCAAGAACGTCTAAAAATGTTGAAAATTGAGAAAGATACAAGGTGTGTAAGTTTGACATGTTTGAAGAGGTGCATGAAGAAAAATACTTAGCAAATTCAAGTTTTTTCTAAATGGGCTTAAGTTTCCATGATTCAAACTTATTCTTGAGATGGCCCATGACCTATAAACTAATTTGCACGCCCTTCCTTTATTTATTTGATTTATTTTTTAATTTAATAATTAAAATTCAATTTTAATTAAATAAAATACAAAGGTAAGAGTTAAGATGAGTTGAGCTTGATTTGTACATGTCTTGAGGACCAAGGAAGCCCATGAAGGTTGCCAAATTCGTGCAAGAAGGAATTAACATGATATTGAGCAATTTTGGAAATATTTAGTTTGATTTCAAAATCTAATATTTATTCCATCAATGCAATATATTTCTCAATTATTTCTGACCTAATCTTATGCTCTATATATACTCCACACATTCACAAGCAAAGGGACACGAATTCTGGCCACAAGAACCCTAACCAAACTCACAAAATCTGTGACATTCAAGCAATCGGTAGACCTATTTTTGCATCGATTCAGGCCAAACAAAGCATTTCAATCACTATTTGCCTCAAAATTTTGAAAACGAATTCATGGTTATATGTACTTTAAACATATTTTGATTGTATATTCATGTTCATGATGTTATTTGCAAACTATCTGCATCGTTTGATTGAGTTTTAAGTGAAGGAATCACAAGATGCCATTATTAGGGTTCATAAGCTCCGATTGGGGTTTTCTTAAATAGGAAAAGTTGGACAAAACCAAAACCAAACAGAGTCGATCCATGTCTCCCTAACAAATTTATTGCATATTCTGAGGTTTGTGATTTGCAGGTCCTATATGGATAAAATTCGTAGGTACAGGTTTACCCACGGAAAAGTCGTGGGTAAGGTCGTGGCTAATTTTCAAACGAAGAAGAAGGTTGTGCGCGCGTTTTTTATTTAAATATTTTCAGAAAACGTTTTCACTTTTAATGTTATTGTTTCATTATACTAACAGCTTGTACACTTGGCTCAGTTGGCAAGAGACGCGCGCGTGTAACCCTTGGGGAAAGGGTTCGATCCCTGGCTACCCCATTTATTTTTACAACTTTGCAAACTAACCAATTTTCTCATATTTTTCATATTTTCAATTATTTTTCTTTTCAATTTAATTTTCCTTCAAATATTTTTTCTAAAATACCTTAAAAATCAGTAAAAATATTTTCTTTTTGCATTTAGGTCAAAAAATACTTATTTAATTTTTGTCACAAAAAATATTTTATTTTAATTAATTGTTAATTAACCATTAAATTAGCTTTTAATTATCTTTCTATATTAAAATCAATTCACAAAAATCCCAAAAAATATTTTCTTCATATAATTAGGTTTATTAACCCTAAAAACATTTTTCTAACATGAAAATTTATTTTCCACTAACATTTTTTCTTATTAGTCTGATTATTTCGCATTTACAATTCTAGAAAAGATGTACAGCTCGCAAAGTTTTTATTCTGTAATAGCGTAGATTTACATTTCTGCCTTTACTTTCCGCATTCCTGTTATATATCTGCCCCAAATCCATGTAATAGCGTAGGATTTACTTTCCGCACTTTTACATTCCGCACTTTACTTTTCTTGTACATATATCTAACTACTAGTAACTAGGGTTTGCATGACAAGACTAAAATCAACCCTAGATCACTTCTAATCTCAAGATAATATATTTGAATACAACACACTCTTCACACTTACACACCCCTTAGGGTATCCTCTCTTGTTGCCTTTACGAATAACATGGTCATGTCCCTCGAATGTAGGGATACCATTAGCAAAGACGCTTATGAATAACATCGTCATAGTCCCTTTGGTACAAAGATCATAGTCCCTCGATGTTGCGTACGAATATATGATCTCGTCCCTCGATTGTTACCTACAAATAAGTGATGATCGTCCCTACGAATTGCTAAGGTATCCTTACATGTTTCCTTCAATGACCATACGATGACCCTTCGGTTGTCCCTTCACATCCAAACGAATAAAGTTACCTGCCAACTAATGGCATGGATAGCCTTATTCTAAAGGAGAAGGGAAAATAACATGGAAATGACCATTCTGAGTAGGTAATAGACTCCTAGTTTCTTGCTCAATCAAATACTTTTCACACCTCACACTTTTCAAAAACTCTTTTCAAACACTTTGTATACATTCCAGCGAGAATCGTTACAAAGTTAAACATTTTCCAAACAACATTTTCGAACACTTCGTATACATTCCAACGAGAATCATTACGAAGTCAAAGTGAAATGTCTTTTCAAATACTTTTCAAATACTTTTCAAACTACACAAACACATAAAGCAATTTTTTCAAAAGTGGGCTAAGCAACTAAGAGCCTGTAGATAACTACGGATGGAAAGGGTGCTAATACCTTCCCTTTTCATAACTGCCTCCCGTACTCAGAATCTAACGAGGGTCTTTTCTTGTTCTTTTCACCTTCTCTTTATTGGATAAAAGAAAATTCGGTGGCGACTCTTGCTATCCGCAACATTTACGATCAAACGCAAAACAAACAAGTCAGTTCTCTCACCATGTTACACATAGCTTCTGATACGGCCCCTAAAGTGCAAGAAGAATTCTAGGGTTATTTTATTCAACAGAATATTTAGCAGATTTTACAACCCATTAAAAGTGTCAAAGATACTTGAGACTTCCTCAAGTCCACTCATAAAGGCATTTATTAATAGAGTTAATGAATATCAATTGATCAATGATTCTCATATACATCTACAAGTTGTTTGAAGACCTTGAAGGTTATCAAGAATGATGTGTTCCAAGGAGATGAAACTAATGTTCTATGGGATATTAGAACATTATTTTTACTGGTGTGCAACTACCAGTTGAAGAATAGATGTTATGGGTGCTAAACAAATGTAGTGTGAGTACATATGTTTGGAGTTTCTTCTGATCTGGAATAGGAGACATCTGCTTTGTATCAATTGATCAGGACACGATCAACAAGTTCTTCTACTCCATATGTCAGTTCACTTCTGACCTAAGCTTATGGGAGTATAGAAGTTGAGCTCAATACTAGTAAAAGGATTCATAACGGTATTCTCTACAGTCCCTTTATGGGAAATCAAGATGAGCTTATATCTGGTATATCCTTCTGATCAAAGGAACCAGATATGTGGAGATTTGTTCATGAAAATAGAACAGATTTTATTTGGAGCTGAATATTGTGTCTCAACCACAGTGAATCATGGTCATGAATGTTGATTTCCCTAAACATTGTCCTGGAAGGGTAATGTCAATAAGAATCAAGGGAGTCATATTGCTATGAAGAATCTGAATATTTCTATGTTATGCCATAACTAAGTCTGTTCCAGAAACCTAGTTGAGGAATATCCTATGTAGGTACAGACTATGACATCCATCATCTCAAAATCAGACTGAAAGTCTGAAGAAAAGCTTATTGAGATGTAGCTCATATTATCCCTTGGTTATGTAAGTTGTTTGGCTGTAAAGGTGGTGTTTATTGTGCTTTCTATGTCCCCCCCCCCCCAAGTGTTATAGATGAGATATTATGGATGTTAACCCCAAAACCATAATGGATGGTATCTTATCAGATGTTGAAACATCATCTTAATGTCTTCAATTTTTGAAAGTTGTATTGTTGCCAGGAAGAAAGTATGTGAATGTGAAGATGTAATCAGTCAGGATGATTGAGTGTGAGTAGATGATTCTAACTAACTAAACTGGTAGGTACTTTGACGGAAGACTTAGTACTTATTAGTATGTAATATGAATGCCAAACTACAAATACTCTGTCGGGAGCTGAGTGTTTTTCTGAAGAATCCAGGGTATATTGTGAACTAAATGTCAAAATTAAAGTTCATTGTGATCTTCACAAGTTTAGATGTGTGGCAACATAATCTGGTGATTATTTTGAAGAGATGAGATGCATACAGATGTTGTCGAATATCTTGATGGGAGCTGGATATTTGTATGATAACTGTGTGGAAATTTGAATCAAGAAAGAGAAGAAGTATGCGATGTATAAAAGAGATTGTTCTACATAAAGATGTAACATCACAACTGTTGAAGACACCAGAGATTGAAGAAGGTAGATAAGATTCAGACTTATCTTTTGAAGGAAAATAAAGTTATTCACATGGCTGACAATATGGTTTCTTTTATAACAAGTTACAGAGTGTGGCAATCTGAATCTTATGTAGCAAGAAAAATAAGGATTCCAAATTTGGAAACTGTGGCAAATTCCAAATAAAGAATGCTTCAAGTATTATAAGGATCAACATCAAAGATGTCCTTATTTTATATAACTCAGAGGGAGTAACAACATTATGAAAAGCTTCATCTTGGAAGCTAAAAGGGGGGAAGTGATGATATTAAGGGGGGTAACTCTCTATATGTTAATATTTGAGAAACAGTTGTTAATTGTAAATTGTGATCATGTATGGAAAGAGAACAGCTATGTCTTCGATATGTTTATATGTTTCCATATCAAGCTACTTATAAGGGGGAGAAATTTTTCTTTAGCTGATATGAAGGGAAGTATAAACTGCTATGTGTTGAAATGGGATAAGAAGCAGTATTATTGTAGTCTTAGAGCCAAGGCAAATGATCTCTGTGTGAATGTCCTATGTGATGATGGAACATCAATATCATTGAGAATTTATAGTAAAATTAAAGAACGATAATTGGTTCATATTTTATCTTATGGACACTTAAAAAGAAGTTATAGTGTTATATGGACAGAAGTAAAGAGTGACTCATGGTAAAAAGTTCCTGATCTGATAAAGTGAGTCACATAAAGAGAGAAGACAATGTCTGACTGAATGTCAGGACATTATACAGAACATGTCTCTACATGGACATGTTAAATGAAGTGAATGATGCATGCATTGGGACTATTTTATCTCGAAAGAAACAGACAAGGGCTATTAAAGGCATTCAAGGATAGCCTGGATGGTGGACAGCTAGTCATGTAACAGGTTATCAACCTAAATTAATGCACCTTGACTAGGAATAAATCTGTCGTTAATTCCTAAGAAAATGTTGGCCTATTTATAAGAGATCTCAGGCATCCTCAAACAATAAGTGAGCCTTCAAACTCGTCTTCATCATGCATTTTGTCAAAGCTTGGGCAAATTGTGCCTGGATCTGGTTTGATGAGGGTTCAAATTGTCAAATTTTATCTAAAAAAGGGGAGAGAAATAACATCACATAGAAAGTGCAGCATAAGAAAATGATGCAGGAGAGAGCAAAGCAATGTTTAAGTCACAAGTTATGTCACACAACAATGCATATAAAATTACTTGTGACTTGTGATCTGAGTTTTGAACACAATTGTTACTTGTGTTCTGAGTTACCTGGGAAAACTTCAAGACTTCTCATGGTCCTCTTCTTCCACCGTCTGTGACAAGACCTGGCTCTTTCCAAAAGGGGATGAGAGTTATATTCTTCCTCGTGTACAAATTGGACCTTCCTTCCCTTTAACATGTTGGTTCAATGGAGGAAACCAAAAACACGAGACGATGTTGAACTGGATGTTGAGACATTGTCTTCAACTGACAGACCAGCACTGTTGTACATTCCAATTGAAGTCTGCTCCCATGCTCTCAAGACATGAAGCTGCTGAAGACTCTTTTAATTTTTAATTGTAAATTGTAAATTGTTGTTGCTACTTCAAAGTGCTTGTAATTGTATTTATTTGTTTTAGCTAAAATTTGCCAAAGGGGGAGATTGTAAGTTCCTGATTTGTAAGGATTGGCTTAATTTTAATAAAACAAATAATAGCAGCAACAATGTTCTATGCAATAGGATTTATAACTTTTAATCCTATTTAGAATGCCTAAACATGTTGTGTTGAAGTTATTCAACATCTGGAACAGCATGTTAAATGTGATGTTGAGACATTAGACATCAAGACATCACACTAGAGAAACTATTAAGTTTGTTACAATTTTGTTTTAATTAGAGCAGAATATTCTGGGTATATTATGCAACATAAGTAGCGTGTAATTGAAGGTATTTTTGGAGGTCCAAGAGCTAAGGAGAAAAATCAGCAAGGACCTTGATTGTAGCAGAAGTTATCTACGTATTTGATTCTGCAATATTTGTTACTGCAGAAGTTTGTTACAGCTTCAAGTTGTTATTTGAAGGCCCAAATTCAGTTGGTTAATAGGTTATAAATAAGCAGTTGTAACCTAGTTTTAGGAAGCTAGCCAGTTTTAGAAAGATGTAGTCTTTAGGGTTAGCCATGTAAGTAAACCATCTGGATTGTGGGATGTCACTGATTTGTGCCTCGAAGCCTATAGGAGAGATATTTATTTTACTCACTCAGAAGCTGTGAAGAAATGAGTGCAGTTGTGTCCTTGGAAGAAGCTGTGAAGTAATTCCAAGTTTGTTTGTGTCACAAGTTTGATTGTTTTATGTTTGGAGTGAGGTATCTCCAAATTGGTTTTGAGTTGTTAGGTATCAAGTTGTTGATGTAGTGGCTAGAAGAGTGAGGTATCTTAGGTAGAGGGACATTGGGTAGGGATTAAGTGAGGAGTGTAAACAGGGAGGTTTAACTCTGAATTAGGACTACTGATAATGGACTTCATTCCTGGCTTGGTATGCCCTCAGATGTAGGTTGGTTAGAACCGAACTGGGTGAACAATTCTGTGTATTCTTTTGTTTCCTGCATTGTTAATTGTATTTCTACCTTGTCTGTTTTTATAATGTCAGATCAGATGTCAAGACATTCTTATATGATATATGAATCTGCTTTTGGAACCAGAATTTCAAACAAAATGGCCTAAATGATTCCTCACACACCACCCTCGATTAGAAGTACCATTATTTTTATTAAGGGTCATGTCTACATTACACTTCATCCGACCAAAAGGAGGTGGACACCAAGCTAGATTATGATGAATTTGATTTGTGTTATTGGGGTCTTCTTGAGCTAGAAACCAATCATTCCACCTGTGGAATGCACTTAAATCCAGTTTAGTAGCTTCTTCCTTCTCATTGGGCCAAATAAAATCATTTCTATTCTTCCAAATAATATCCAACATAACTGCAAATCTACCTGCTAACCTTTTATCCTCCTTTTGACAAATATCTAGAATAATGGACTTAACATCATGAAACAACTGAATGCGGGAATCAATAATGTGAGACAAGCCTGCTGAAATCCAACACTGATTAATGGTGTTACAATCCAAAAACAAATGTCAATCATCCTCGATATGGTAGTCATAAAATTGACATTCAAGAGGGCACATAACAAAGTGATTCCTAAGTCTCGCTCGAGTAGGGATGCAGCCCCTACAAATTCTCCAAAGCATATGCTTAACTCCCGGCGGCGCTTTTATGTTCCAAAGACTACACCAATCCTCCTCCTCGACCTCCTCCTCATGTCTCCTGAACTTATTCTGCCAACTCTTATAACTAGAACGCACGATATACTTACCATCCTTCTCCTCATTCCAAATCAATCGGTCATCCTTAACCTCATCCAAAAGCGGAACCCACAAATGTTATTAGCATCTTCTGAATTAAACAAACCTCTAACAACATTAGCATCTCATTGTTTCACATTAGGCAATATCAAATCCTGGACAGAAATATTATACACACCTTCAATTTGCGGACCTCCCAAGTTACCATCACCACCACCTCGGATCCAAGGTTCTTGCATAACTCTGATATTGCTACCATCACCAATACTCCACCTGCACCCAAGAATTAGGACCTCTCAAGATTTCCAAATACTCCTCCAAACAAAGCTTGGGTTATAACCCAAACAAGAGTCAAGGAAAGAATTATTACGGAAGTACCTTGCCTTGAAGATCTTGGAAACAAGAGCGTTTGGTTTCGAGAGCAACGACCAACCTTGTTTAGCTACCATGGCCATGTTAAAAGCTTTAAAATCACAGAAACTCAAACCTCCCTCCTTCTTAGGACAAGATAATTTATCCCAAGCCAACCACCGAATACCTTTGCTATTATTACCACTTCCCCACCAATAGGAATTCAACATTCTTTCCACCTCCTAAATTAGAGAATCCGTTAGGAGAAAAATACTCATGATATAAGACGAAATTGCTTGAAGAACAGATTTAATCATAAGGGTCACTGCCCATTAAAAAAAGGGTTAAATACATTTTTAGTCCCTATAAATATGCGACCCTGCAATTTTGGTTTCCCTAAAAAAAAATTTCGAATAATGGTCCTCACAAACTTTTTATTCATGCAGTTTTAGTCCTTGTTATTTTCTAAAAATTTTAAAACGGTTTAATTACTCTTAAATTTTTAATTTTTTGAATAATTTTTTTCATATATGTTCAGAATACTATAAAAAATTTATTTACTAAATTTTAAAAAAATTTAAAATAAGAAGAATTAAATATGAATTTTTTATATTTCAAAAGAAAGTGATAAAAGAAATGAAAATCTCGAATTAGAAATCAAATTTTGAGTTTCTTTTTTTTCGAGAAATTTTTTATGATGTTCTACACATGTTTGTAAAATATTCATTCAAAAATAGATATTTGTTTAATAGTAAGGAGTAAAACTATGTGCATAATAATTTTACGAGGACTATTATTCGAAGAAAAATTTTAGAGGGACCAAAATTGCAGAATCAGTTATTTATAGGAATTAAAAACATATTTAACCCTAAAAAAAATAACGAACCATAAATAACAATTATATGATTATTGTCTCTTCTAAAAATTCTTTAAAATCCCCCGACTTTTAATACATTCATTGTTATTGTGTTTTTAAAATTCAAAGATTCTAAGCAAACTCAATTGATAATCTGCGACATCTCATTTTTCACATTTAAAAATAGTTAATTTCAACTGCATGCTACTAGACAGGAAAAAAAATAACTGAAAGATTCAATTTCTTTACCAAACACATGTAAAAAAGACCATGAAAACTTTCAGGGATATTACATTCATCACTACAATTATCTCTCTGAAGAGTACAAAAAATAAATTCACAAAAATGAATATAATTAGCCTTCCAAAGCTTTAAAACAGTTACAGATTGAATCGATTGACGCCATTTTCTATTGTTTAATTCTTATATTGTAGACCCCGTTCCACTCTAATCTCTACCTTATAACGATTTCTTTGGATTTGAATCCTCTCCCACAATTTTTCTCCCGTCAGTAACAATTTCTCATTTCTTTCGTCATCTCTGTCTCCTCTCGCCTCACATTATTTTTGTTAGAGAACGATGCATGCATGAGAGGATCCATGTCGGATTTTTGAGCATGATGAACAACGATAATCTCATCCTCAAAAAACTCGTGAGGACCAGATAAAGTTCACGTTCCAAAACGTAAGGCATTGATTTTATACTGGTGTCATTGTATAGAAGATACAGCTTCTATGGCGCTGCCTAGGGGCCATGCAGCTTCCACAAGAGAATCTTGATATTTAACTTGCTTAACTAATGTAATCTGCTGTAGTGGATCTAGGCCTGTCAACAAAAGGAGAGATCTCAGCGCAAGAAGATAATTTTATAGATTTGGCAAAAAAGTATCGTCATCGTCATGTACCGAATCCAAAAACAAGCAGTGTATACTGGTATACAAGATCCATGCATAGATATGGAAGGTTCCCCTCCTCAACTTGTGGATAAGTGGATTTGGCATCCTCGAGTTTTGTTTGACAAGCTTGCTTTGCTGCTTTCTCGAAGTCCACTGGACTAACTTTTGCGACAGGTGACTTTGGATCAGCAAAACCAGCCTAGGAATAAATAGTATGATGATTAGCTTGAGTATGGGTTGCATTAAAATAAGGGATCAATATCATTAATTGGTTCAAGATTGAATACATTAGTAATAAAATACCTCCGCAGCCCGGTCGAAGAAAAATGAGGCGACAAAAAGGTTCTTTTGTCCATCGCCACCGCCACCATTCCATATCCCACCAAAAGCGCACTTCATATGTGTACATGTTGACTCATTAACCTTGAGAGTCTTAAGAGCTATGCTTTTGCATTCATTCAAGCTTGAGCCAGAAGGGGAAGATGAGGCTTTAAATGACTTTCCTCCATAATTGTAAGAGCCTAGAAGAAAAAAGTAAACGTAAGAATATTTGAGAAAAATGTCATTTGTTCTTAAAATCGACTCAGAACCAGACATACAGAACACAGAAGTTATATTTACCATCAAAGCCAGCTAAGATGCAAGGGTTTCCAGAATCATCAGAAATCTTTAAAATCTCTGCCCGAGCTGCTAGTAAACCATAGCGTAAGTAACTGAGAGATAAATATTAAGCATTAATGGCCATGGAAGATGGAATTGTATTACAAAAGATATATCTCTAATCCCTTTGAAAAACATCTCAAATTTCCATGTCAGAGCAAGAAGAAAAACCTGTGAACATAGAGGTAATATTTCCTTCCCCTTAGGAACATCTCTTTGACATAAGGGTCTTCTCCATCGGGTACTTTGGGAGCCTTGGTAGCATTTGTCTCTGAGATGGCATATGCCATTTGAACAGATCCACCTCCAAGATCAACTACCCCGACGGTGTCTGAATAATCTCTTCCCAACTTTCCCAATAGATAGTTTATAGTCACCTAGAATAAAACAAAAGGAAAAGGTGAGACAAACTAAATGCTCTAAATATGTACGATGCTTTTCAAATAACTTGAAGAACAGGTCAGATATCAAGCTTTCCAGAGTTCTTTATCCTTACTTTAAATACAGAAATACGTAACACATTTGTCTCCTGATAGGAGTTCCAATAAGTTCCAAGGGTTTCCCCTTCTACAACAGAGCCGCTACTCTATTCACTAAATATATTTCTTTTAACTAACTGCATAACTACCCTTTAGTGCAAGAATTAAGTTTAGTTGGCTTATCTATCTGCAAAGTCCCTTCCTCTTGGTCTGGATGATTCTCAAAACTGGAAAAAACGGAATCCTGAATTCTGTTGTTCCACTATCTTGCAATTTATGTCTTCTTACCATGAAAAATATATTGTCTACTTCAACAACATTTGGTAGCTCAATTTGTATGGAATGATCAAATGGTTTTGATTGTTTCTCAATATGTATATAGTTGGTACTCAACTGTCTCTTGAGAAAATAGCCTCTCTTTTTTTCTTGTAACAATAAGGTCTAGACCATTGCCCTCATTTGAAACTTAACTAAATTAGTATACCATCTAACAAATTATTCGGAAGAACGTCTAACAAAGGAAAGCAAATTTTTTTGGAACCTAAACCATCTGTGTGGATAACTATTGTTGAAATAAATATTGTAACTATCTTAGTAGGTTATAAAGGACAGAACTAGTTTTTAAAGACCATTCACTATTCAAGAAAATAAATGAAGCCATATAGCCACAAGAAGAAGAAGAAATAAAGCATTCAATAGTTGATGGACTATTAATCTATTAGAGACAGAATTAATTTTCCTTGAGTAAAGAGCAATGGAATCAGCAGAATTGGACACTTCCTTTTGTGTGACAGAGCCTAAATCCATTCTAGGGAAGGACAGGTATAATTTTATTTCTAGCTGATTAGTCTCAAGACTTACAAGTCACATTATCATTTCTTAGTTGATGATATAAGAATCCATATAAAAAAGAGAGGAAGAATATTCTTCTCCAAATTCTTTCTTGGAAGCTATATGCTCAATGTCACTAATTTCTAAATCTATTCAAAAGTTAAAGTCAACCAGTAATAAGTTCGCGAAACATACCCATTGAAAAGCACCTTCTTGGGTTCCATCTAGCACAGCAACTGCACCAGGCTCTGATTTTAGAGTACTTCTTTGCTTAAGCAAATCTCGAACCTTACACAAATAAATCATGAAAGCAACATTAGAATGCTGAGTACACATTAGAATGTTGGGTATACGCACCAAGCAATATTTACCGCTTGCAAGATCCTATCAGAAGCATCGCCTTCTAAAGCCCGCAATCCTGCAGTTGCCTGCATTAGCATAGTTAGGATACATATAATTCAGATGAACAAATATATGTACTAAACTATACATACCCCAACTCTAACTGGTGTCATGGGGCGATACTCCATAGGAACAACACTTTCTGCTTTATCCAAAAGAGAAATAAGAGATTCCGCTGCCTGTCGTGGATCCTGTGCATAAGCACTCAAACCAGGTTTTATCTGTAACACCATAAAAATTGTCAACACCAACAAATTTACATTTGGAAAAAAATCAAAATCAAAATTTTGGATCATAAAAATACATTTGATTTATATTTATCCTAATGATGGAATCGGATGGAACGGAGCGGAATGTGATGGAGTGGAGTGGTATTTCATTGTGTGAATCAGTTAAAATCGGACGTAGCAGAGCAGAATTGGATGGAGCAGAGCGGAATGTGATGGAGTGGAGTGGTATTTCATTGTGTGAATCAGTTAAAATCGGGCAGAGCAGAGCATAATCGGATGGAGTGGAGCGGAATGTGATGGAGTGGAGTGGTATTTCATTGTGTGAATCAGTTAAAATCGGACGGAGCAGAGCAGAGCATAATTGGATGGAGCGGAGCGGAATGTGATGGAGTGGAGTGGTATTTCGTTGTGTGAATCAGTTAAAATCGGACGGAGCAGAGCAGAATCAGATGGAGTGGAGCAGTATGGATTTCATTCCATTTCATCACTTCCCACTATTTTTGGAATGATGGAATGGAGCGGAATATAATGGAATGGTATAAACTCATTTCATTGTTTGGATTAGTTAAAAAAATGATGGAATGGAGTGGAACTTGATGAAATGCATTTCATATCATTCCATCACTTTCCTTCATTTTTTGTATCCTCCGATTTGAGCTGAATGAAAAAAAATTGGTCTATTCCATCATAAAATACCCAAACACCCAAACAATAGAATTACATTTTTATTACACTCTTCTCCGTTCCATTCCCCTCCGTTAGTTTTACAATATCTAAAGATAGCCTGAATTTCTTCTCCGATTTGGGCGAAATGGAGAACTTGCATTGTTCCCTCTTAAAGTTTCCAAACAATGGAATTAAATCTTCATTCCGCTCCACTCTATTTGTTTCTCCCCTCCATTTTGTTTCATTCCACTCCATTCCTTTCTATTATGCTACTAATCCTTCAAATTAAACCTTTATCTAGAGAGACTAACTAACTAAAAATAGAAAAATCCCAAACACATCACATTTTCATCAATTAAATATATCAAAATTTACTTAACCTAAAATTTCTTGCAAGCAATGTAATCAAGTTCAAGTGGTTCAATTGATTAACGAAGAATACATTATTAATTAAATCTAAATCATTGAGTTAAATTGAGATTAACTACGGATAAAGCAAATTCTGAAGAAGCATGAAAAACCACATTTCACTGATTTAACGAACCTGCAAGAAAACCTCGAGATCATTACCAATATGAACAAGATCAAGCTTCCGATCAAACCGAAAGACATGAACACGGCTACCGGAGCTACCAGCATCAAAAACGACAGCAAACGAATCGGACAGCTTCCGATCAGGAGCAATCTTACGGTGCGTTAGGGCGTAATCTTCGATGGATTCATTGGAAGAAGTGGAAGGCATGATGTAGAGTATGAGTGTGACGAGGAGCAGAGGGAGTGCCACCATTAGACAGGCGCCACGGAACTGGTAGATCTTGTCGATGAGCGACGCCGGCGCCGGCGCCTGTGGCTGGCGGCCGGAGCGCTTTAGCATTTGTGTGGATTCGAGCTCCAGATCGGCGGTGGTTTAGTGTTCAGGGAGTTTGAAAAATATTTTCTTAACTGTTAGAAATAAATAAATATTTTTTCTAAATCAATTCTAAGGGTTTTTTCTTTAAAAAAGAAAAACTAACATGTGTCATAAAGCAAATGTTAATAAATTATTTATGGAAATATACTATTGAAATGTATGTATATAATACTTTAAAATTTTAAATATAATTTTATTATATTTAATTATATATAAATTTACTATTATAATATCTTTTTAAATATAATTTTATTATATTTAATTTATATATAAAAAATTTTATTATAATATCTTTATCTTAAAGACACATATCAGTATGACTTTAAAAAAAATATTACAAAAAAATTAGCTTAGTTTTTATTATAAAAACTGCTTTGAAGAAAAGAAAAGAAAAAATTTGTTTGATAAATATAGTTAAAAGTAAGATAAGATAAAAAAATGTGTGGTAGCTTTGGATAGGATTTCATTGTTTTCAAGAAATATTTTCCACCCCCACCACCTTAGAAGTTAGAGAAGTCGTCAATAAATAGTGTCCATTTTGAAGATAGTTCATGCGTGCTTGGAGTTATATCAGAGACAGAGTCAGGCAAGATGGTTCATGCGTGCTTGGAGTTATATCTGAGCAAAGTCAGGAAACGCTTGTGACTTTAATGTTTTAAAGATTCATAGCTAATGTCAAATTTAATTAGTTATATCACTCACTAGATCATTTTATTGGTGATAAGTTAGGACTACAATGTATGTGCAAATTCAATTTTATTAGGTGTAATATTTCTAAAGTGTTTAACTTGATCAGTCCTTGCCTTTAGATTTTTTTTTATCTAGTACTCTTCTTTTAGATTTGTTGTGAAAATCTAAAAATATATCTAGAATTCGCAAGTGTATTTGCGAACCGATCATACCTGATCAGAAGAATCGTTGATGGCCCACGAATTACGGTTGGAGAGAGATGTGGGGTACTTGCAAGACACTCAGATGTCAAAGTGAGAAAGGGCAAGAGGAGAATGCAAGTAGAGAAGAGAGTGAATGAATGAATACTTGACCCTCTCGAATGAAAGGGTATTTATAACCCACAGCGTTGGGCCTAGGTCCAGTTAGTGGGATGGTTTTGCGAAGCCCAATAAGGGACTATCAGGGCTTACGTGAGTATGGAGTCCAGCATGCGGCCTCCTCTCTGGTCTGGAGCTCCGAGATATAAGGGGCAGTTGACCCGTTATTCTCAGAGGGCATGGTGATGGTTACACGGCGTGGGCTAGAATTCACATCAGCCTAGGGATGACAAGCACCACGCGTTGTGGATTAGGCTATGAGTTTTAATTTGGGGAAGTCCAAGAGACCCAATAGGGTGCGACTCTTCGTATGCCTAGAAAAGTTTGGTTATAAAAGGAAGTTAGGGTTTCATTTGAACTATTCTCCATTTGTTCCTCAGTTTGAATTTTAGAATTCTCTGCACGAGGCTCCAAGAATCTCCAAGGCTTCTTCAAAGATCTTCATCGTTCAAGTAAGTGTTCCTCAATTTCTTCATGTATTTCTTCATAGATATGGGGTTTTAGGAGGAACATTCATGGGGACCCTTGGGTTTCTAATGAATGTTCATGATTTTGGGATGAATGTCCCAGGGAGATGCATGAACGTCGCGGGGACTGTTATGAATCTCTCGAGGAAACTCATGAACATTTCGGGAGCAGTGTGAATTCTCGATGAGATGTATGAATGTCTCGGGGATTGGACTGAATTTATCGTGGGGATTCATGAACGCCTCGGGGACCTACATGGATCCCACAGGCGAATGTGTGAGTATTTCGGGGAATTCGTGATTACAACGGTGATTAATGGATTCCCCAGGGGACGGGAGGTGTGTCCCCTTAGACGGGTGTCTCTTCGGGTAGGTTGATCGACTTCATGGGCCGAAGGGTTAAGTTCACGGGTAATCCCGTGTGGTGTTATTGCGCCGAGTATCTCTCTCTTTCACTTGACTTGCGGTGGAAGGGTGGATTTGATGATGTCGAATTCACTATTCTTTCCCTGTGTTTTAGGTATCATGGCTCAACCATTCGAGGAGACATGTGGAGAAGGTCCGAGCAATCGTCGACGTGTTCGGCGTGCCATAGATTTGTCATGGATTATGCCTGAACCGAGGGATTACAAGTCACAATTTGTCGTTGATGCTTCCTCGGCCTTCAACGTGATCGAGGATCTGGACGAGGGAATGAATCCTTCATGGGCGATCCAAATCCCCAGTGAATCTAGGAGGATATGCTCCGCCTATGCGAATACGCACTTTCCTATGTGTGAATTTTCTTTTCGAGAGACGGGGATGTGCATGCCCTTCATAGGTTTCCAGACCGGGGTCTTCATGTGGTTAGATCTGGCCCCCTCTCAGCTTTATCCGAACGCCCTGGCTTTTATGCGGGTTTTTGAACTGGTTTGACGATACCTCGACATCAGCGCCACACTGCCCCTCTTCTTCAGGATCTTCCACCTTCAACGGTAAACAGCCGAGGGTCTTCAAGCCTGGGTGTCGTTCAAACAGTCCGGGAAGCTATTTCGGACTTATTTGGAGTCTGTCCGGGATTTTACGGGGCGTTTCTATGTCGTGAATCCCCTCACCAGGGAGGCCGAGGACACCCTCTATACCAGATCCTTGGAAGTTGATGAACACGGCAACGAGGTCGAGAAGTTGACCGCGTAGTTCCCATTGGAGTGGGAGAAGAAGCACTATAACCGGGGAGGGGATTTTTACTCTGTGAGAGCCGATTAATTAGATGTGCAGGACCGTCTTTCTTATTAAAAGCTGGCTTATTACGTCAGAAGTTTTACCCCGACCATCTGCGTGGATCGGGAGGATAATGTCCTCCTGGATGACCGTGGAGAGATCGAGATAGTTAGGTTTATAAACACTAAAGCCCTTCTAGACTACCCATCGGACAAGGATGCGATGGTACTTCTAGGTAACTTTCCCGCGGACCCTCGGTGGGTCCTATCTTATTAATTATGCTATGTCTAATTTTGCTTTTTGATTTTGCAGCCCAGATGGCGTCTCTCGAGGAACGTGTGCTGAAATTGAAGCCAAAGGCCTCCCGAGGTCCTGTTAAAGACCGTATTGCTGAATTGCAGGAGCAAGCGAGGAAAGGTAGCCAAGAGGGCGAATCTACTCCTTCCCCTAGGTCTTCTCCTGAATAGCCCTTGAAGAGAAGATGGGGGGATCGTCCTGAACAAGGGAGCCCGGGGAAGTCGCCGAAGGTCACGGGGAGTTTTGTGATGCCCTCTTGTTATCGAAACTGGCATATCTTTGATGATGTGAATTCTCTGGGCATGCAAGAGGATGAAACGGAGGTCATCCTCTTGGCGGATAAAATGATTCGTAAGCAAGACCTCAACAAGGATATGGCCGCTATAATGAGGGTGCTCAAGACAGTGTTGACACTTAACGATGAGGCCGCCTCCTTAAAATCCACTCTCGACGAAGATCGTGCCAAGATGTACGAGCTGGAGACTCAGAACAACGAGTATTACAATGAAATCGCGAGGCTTTAGGGGAAACACGAGAGTTATGTTGAACTGGCTAAGGAAATAAGTGAGATGAGGCCGAGGGTGGATGCTTTGACCGAGGAGAACGAGTAGCTGGTTTCCCGTGTGAAGGAGCTTGAGGAGCTAGTTTCCCCCGCTGAGGAAGAGTCCGCCGAAGAACAGACTTTATCTTTGAGGAGGGGTCTGGTCAGTCGAATCCGAGTGCTCAAGAAAGATATGGTGGAGGTCCTTACCTTTGGGTTCGACCAAGCCGTCCACCAAATAAAGGTAATCAATGATGGGGTCGAGCTAGTGACCGAGGGTATTGATCCCTTTCACAAAGTGGTCGATGGGAAGATCAAGCCTCCGCCCGATGTTTAAAAGTTTTTGAATCTTTACTGGACATGCGTGTCCCTGTTTTTGCCCGGCCTGTGCGCCATTCGTTTTGATTTGTTAGAACTTGTTGTGCTAAGCCCTTGCACATTTTAGTTTGGGCATGCGTGCCCGTTGTAATTAATATTTTGTCGGACTTGGTGGTCAATTTACTAATGGTTTATATTCTTTGCTTGCTATCTTATTTGCTCGACCTTGTAATTGTTTTCAGCGTGTAAGCCAAAAGGGAGGCCTCGGAGGCCGCCAGGCGAGGCCATAGTCGCATTTGGGACTCTATCTTTGGGGCGTGAATGATCGCGAGCCGGACGTTCTGCCATCGGGTACTTTGTTGCTCATGGAGCTTGTCCAAAGTATCCATGTCGGGCATAGGTTCTGCTCGAGTGTCAATGAGGAACCATCTGTGTGTTACTTCTAAACGAGCGCTAGTACCATCCTGCGCCCCGTGGTCGAGCGAATCCAACTAGTGGGCAGATTTGTCGACGCCTGAGTTCCTGGGGAGAGATCGTGAGACTTAGTTGTAATATTGTTTTAGCTTTGCAGCACTCCAAGGTCGAGGGAGTTGTACTCCAGCAAGATTTTCTAAATAGTAAGCCCCGGTGCCTATTTTGTCGTGGACGCGATAGGGACCTTCCCAATTGGCTGCTAGTTTCCCTTCGCGGGAGTCTTTTTTATTCCTCCGTAGGACCAGGCTGCCGATTTCAAACTCCCACTTGATGACTTTGGCATCGTGGCAAAGCGTAATCTGCTGCTTTAGCCTGGCTTCGCAGAGGGCTTCCCCCTAGCGAATTTTGTCGACTAGATCTAGCTCCTCGCACAATGCTTCATCGTTCATCTCCTCGTCCTACAGAAATTCAGTGTGTCGGGAGGGTTCCCTGGTTTCTACGGGGATAACCGCCTTTGTTCCATAAGTCAGTCGGAAAGGGGATTCCCCGTTCGTCGAGTGTGGAGTTATTCGGTAGGCCCACAATACACTGTGCAGTTCCTCTATCCACCTCTTCTTGGCTTCACTTACTCGTCGTTTTAGTCCCTGTAAGAGGACTCTATTGGCGGCCTCCGCTTGTCCGTTGGTTTGTGGGTGTTCGAAGGAGGTGAATTGTTCTTTTGTGCCTAACCTTGCTACGAAGCTCTGAAAATTTTGGTTAGTGAATTATGTCTCATTGTCTGTTACGAGTGCTTGCGGGATTCCAAAGCGGGCGAGGATGTTTCGCTTGTAGAAACGGAGGATGTCGAATGACATGATCTTAGCAAGGGCTTCGGCCTTTATCCACTTAGTGAAGTAGTCGACGACTACAGTGAGGTATTTGTTTTGATATGAGCCTTGTGTGAAGGGCCCGAGGATATCCATTCCCCACCAACTGAAAGGCCAAGGGGAGGTGAGCGTGGTGAGCTCGTGTAGGGGTGTTATGTGTATGTCGGCGTGACGCTGACACTTGTCGCATTTTTTGACGTGCTCTCTCGCGTCTTGTTGCATTGTGGGTCAATAGTATCCCGCTTGCAACGCCTTTCGGCCGAGGGATCGTCCACCCAAATGTTGAGAGTTGATGCCCTCGTGGATCTCGTGCAAGACGTCGGATACATTGGACTCCTCGAGGCACTTTAGGAGATGAATGAAGAACCCTCGTCGGTACAAGCGTTTCTCGAGCACGACATAGGAGCATGCCCGATGTTTGGTAGCAGCGGCTTCCTTCTTGTCTGCGGGTAGCTCCCCTTTGGTTAAGTAGTTGAATACTGGGGTCATCCAGCAATTCGCCTCTCCGATGGCGTGTACGTAGATCAAAGGAGGGTATTTCTCGATACTCGGTCAGGAAAGTGACTCCTAGATTACGGATTTGTTTCCTTCCTTCTTTTTTGTGCTCGCAAGTTTAGAAAAGATATCGGCCCGAGTATTTTGCTCTCGGGGAACGTGTTTGATTTCGGCCCGGTCGAAGCTCTTCATGTTTTCTTTTACGAGGTTGAGATACTCTATGAGATTATCGTTTTAGTTTGGTACTCTTCGAGGACTTGCGACGCGACAAGTTGGGAGTCTGTGAATATCTGGATCTCTCGCGCCCCCAGATCCTTGGCCAGCCTTAGCTCGACGAGTAACGCTTTGTATTCGGCCTGATTGTTCGATGTAGGAAACGAAAGGGTAAGGGAGTGTTCGATGACAACTCCCTCCTTGTTTTCATGGAGAATGCATGCCCTGCTTCCTGTCGAGATTGAAGCTCTGTCAACGAAAACAGTCCATCTTTTGTCCCAGATTGGAGAAAGCTCGTGGGCGGTCATTTCGGCGATGAAGTCAGCCAATACTTGGGCTTTTAAAGCTTTCCGACCCTCGTATTGGATGTCAAATTCTGAGAGTTCGAGGGACCATTTAAGCATGCACCCGACCATGTCTGGTCGGGCCAAGAGTTGTTTTATGGGTTGCTCGATTCTTACGATGATGGTATGTGCGAGGAAGTAGTATCGAAGCCTCCTCACCGTAATGACGAGAGCCAAGGCGACCTTTTCGATCTGTTGGTATCTAGTTTCGGGCCCCTGCAGCGCTTTGCTCGTGAAATATACGAGCTTTTTCCCCTCTTCTGTCTCGTAGATGAGGACTGCACTTACGGCTTCGTTTGAGACGACCAAGTATAGGAATAGGGTTTCCCCTCCCTATGGCCGCGACAGGACAAGTTGCTGGGAGAGGGCCCGTTTGAGATGGAGGAGAGCTTGTTCGCACTCCTCGGTCCATTCAATGCTCGGTCCCTTTCGCAAAAGTTTGAAAAAGGGGAGTGTGTGTTGGGCAGATTTGGATACGAAATGGGAAAGCGAAGTGAGCATGTCATTCAAGATTTGGATGGATTTCTTGGAGCTGGGCGTGGTAAATTCGGAGAACGCCTGACATTTGTCTGGGTTGGCTTCGATTCCTCGCTCTATGAGTTAGAACCCTAGGAACTTGCCGGCCTTAACTCTGAAAGTGCATTTCTCTAGATTGAACCGCATTCAACATCGTCGGGCTTGGTTGAAGACCTTCTTCAGATGTGTAGCGTGGTCGGTCTCTGCACAAGATTAGATAATCATGTCGTCCATGTAGACTTCGAGCATATCCCTGATCTTTCCGCAGAAGACTTTGTTTATCATCCTTTAGCAAATGGCGCCCGCATTCTTCAGCCCGAAAGGCATTACGTTGTAGTAATAATTATCTGAGGCTGTCATGAAGCGTTTTTCGCTCATCGCCATCGGTATTTGATTATAACTTAAATAAGCATCCATAAAAGACAAGAGTTTATAGTCGGCCGAGTGGTCGACCAACATATCATTGTTAGGTAAAGAAAAAACATCTTTAGGGCATGTCTGGTTAAGATCAGTATAGTCAACACACATCCTCCATTTTCCATTAGATTTTTAACGAGTACAACATTGGAGAGCCAAGTTGAATACTTGGCCTCGGAAATAAAATTTTCCTCTAGGAGGTCTTTTACAACCTTTTCAGTAGCCTCCGCTTTTTTAGGAGACTGCCTACGCCTACATTGTATTACGGCCTTAGAGGTCGGGTCTATTGATAGTTGATGGCAGGCGAACTTAGGGTCGGGTCTGGGCATCTTTGCGGCGTTCTAGGCAAACAAGTCTGCTTTGTCTCTGAGGCAGACTTTAAGCTGCTTCCTTGTCAGGTCGGGTCTGGGCATCTTTGCGGCGTTCTAGGCAAACAAGTCTGCTTTGTCTCTGAGGCAGACTTTAAGCTGCTTCCTTGTCAGGTCGGGCAGGCCTGCTCCGATCTTCACGCATTTGTTCGGGTCTTCACCAAGGGGAATGAGCTTGAACTCGTCGTCCGGGACCGGGTGAAGGGGATCTTGGCCGACGTTCTGATCTTCGACTTCTTCCTTCACAAATCTGGTATCGAGGTCGATTGAGTCTACCTTGGTCAGTTGTTGCGTTTCGTTCCAGGGAGGGTCCACGTGGGAATTGTCGAGCTTGTCAACCTGTTGGGCCCTTGGGTTTACCAACTGTGTCCCCTAGCCGCGACGTTGTGGCACCTCTTTGACACTTTGATATCTTCGTAGCTGGTGGCCACACGCCCTCTTTTGGTGTAGAACTTCATTTTGAGGTGCGTAGTTGAAGGGACGGCGGTGAGCTCGGCCAGAGTTGTTTTTCCCAAGATCGCGTTGTACAGTGAATGGCAGTCTACCACCAAGAAACGCACCTTGATCTGTCGAGATGCGGCGCCTTCTCCAAAGGTGATGAAGAGTTCGACATAGCCCCACGACCTGGAGGTTGATCCATTGAAACCTTGCAGGTCGGATCCCACGTAAGGTGATAGGTGGGATTCGTCCAGCTGGAGGGAGCGGAAAAGATTAGTGTACATCACGTCCACGGAGCTGCCTTGGTCGACCAAGATCTGATGCACCTCAAAGTTTGCCATACCCATCTTTGCTTTGACGAGGAGGGGTATGTGAGAGTTCGGTGCCCCGTTGGGAAGCTCCTCGAGGTAGAACGTGATTGGTTCATACCTCCCTCGGAACTGCTCGAGGGAAACCTCATTGATCGAGGCTTTTTCTATCAACTTGTTGAACTTCCTTTTAGCAGAGTTGATGGAGAATTCGTTGGGACCCCCGAAGGATATGACCATGGCAGCGGGGAACCTCTCTCACCTGCTATGAGTGAATACAGGGAGGTCCTTGTCCATAGTATCTAGGATCTTGAAGTCCTCAGGCCTGGTCACCAAGTAGGCGATCTGGAAGGGGTATGCGTCCCCTGGTGCCTTGGTCTCGTCATCGACCTCCTTGACCTCCCTAGTCTCTCGAGGTGCCTCGGGTTTTTTGTACTGCCCGAGTCTTCCGCCCTTGATTAATGTTTCAATCGCATCCTTGATATGAACACAATCCTCGGTAAGATGACTGTGACTTTGGTGGTATTGGCAGTACTTCAACCGGTTGGCCCTCGGCTTGGGGGAGTAGGCTTTGGGGTCTGACTCCATCATCTTTGAATTTTATGGCCGAGCAGTCGGCCAATATTCTCTCACGGGAAGTCATCAGCGGGGTGTATTCTGTAAAGTGCCTGGCAGGGTCGCGATGTTTGCGGGCCTCCCGAGGCTTATCATCCATCCTCTTTTCCCCAAAGCGTCGGGATGATCCTGCTTCTTGCATTCTAGTATCAAGATGTCTAGTGGAGCCAGTTGATTCGCGGTTCCTCGACTCTCGAGCGTGATTTGCGCTTCCTTCTCCTCGTAGGTGATATAAGCACGAGCTTTATCAAGGAGGGCATCGAGGATTGCGGGGGGGTTCGATATCGACCGCTTTCCTGAAGTCTGTGCTGAGGAGGAGACCCCTCTCGAGCAAGTACCTCTTTATGTGATCATCACAGGGGACCTAGATGGCTTCCTTGTTGAAACGATTGATGTTCTCCCGGAGAGTTTCGTCGCTTATCTGGATAATGACCTCGAGGGAGGCTTCAGTCTTCGGGGGCCTGCGGGAGGCTGTGAAAGTACTGGTGAATTAGGCCTTCAGATCTCTCCAAGAGTGGATAGACCCGAGAGGCAAGCCTTTGTACTAGTCCATGGTTGTTTTCCTCAAAGAGGTGGGGAACAGCCTGCATTTGATGGGGCCCCCAACGTTGAGGTAGTGAAGCATTTCTTCAAAATCGTCGATGTGGTCGATGGAGCCGTCCACTCTATCGTAGCTGGTCAGTTGGGGAGGTTTTTCCATGCCCCTGGGTATGGGGACCTCAATGATTCTAATCGATAAGGGACCGCGGGGGTCTTCCTTGTCGTTGCACTCGGGGGAGCGAGATGGGGAGCAACGGTGGCGGCGATACTTCCGAGGAGGGTCCTTTGGTCAAGGGTTTTTGCCTCCGTGAGTCTTGTTCTTTAATTCCTCCGTCCAGCACTCTTTGTGCGGGGGAAAGGGATCGCTTCTTGGCGGGATGTTCATGTTGGTTCCTTTCTAGGACAGGTCCTCAGTATAACACCCTAAATTTTTTAAAGTATTATTACTACTATCGCTATTCCTAAATAATTTATACGTGTTTTTATTAATAGTATATAATAAATAATCTATTTATTTTTTTAAAAGTGAATTTATGAAAAATAACTTTAAATATAAATCATAATATTTCTTAGTATATTATGCTGAAAATTTTAAAAAAAAATAATAAATAATTTCTTTTTCCGAAAGTTTAGACCGTAAATTTCTCAGCTGTACAAATTTAAAAAATTTATATTTATATTTGAAAATAAAAAAAAATAAATAAATATAGATAGTATGTATAATAATTAATTATTTTAAATATTACAATTAGTATAATAATAATAATAATAGTAAAGAATAGTTAATGGATAGAAGTTACAGTTGGATAACTTGTCATCAGGGATACGTGGTACATTGGTTTATCAAGTGATATAAAGTTAATTTACTGTATACATGTGCAATGCTGTCAAAATTTACACCAAGTAACATCACATCACTCATCTATAAATAACCAATGCATGTTAGCTTACCACTCACACAAAAAAAAAAATTAAACAAAGTCTAAGGCTAAGTAGTAGCAGCAAGAGAAGTAGTTATTGAGGTAAAGAAATTACTTCTTTTCATTTTGGTTTATAAAAATATAGATAAGTATGACACTATAGATACATATACACTTATATAATTATTTGGAAATAAGTATGAAAAATATGATTTCTATTCATTTTCTTTTGAGAAATATTTTTCTTAAAAAAAAAAATGTTAGAACTAAGTGATGTAATAATGTTATACCAAGTTTTGAATTTTTAAAATTATCATTACAAAAATTTTAAGTAAGATTTTAAGTATTAATTAGTTATTGTATGATATGTAATATTTTTGTATATATCATCCGAAGTTATATGTTTCTTCAATTAATATATTAGTTTTTATTTAAAGAACAAAATAACATAAATATTAATTATGGATTACTTTAATTTATATTCTGTATAATAAATTAACTTGTTAATATAGGTTCTTAGTTTTATTAAAAACAGTATATTTATAATATTTTTTATTTATTTATTTATCTTAGAAAATTAAAATTAAAATTATTTATTTATTTCAAAAATACGTATCATGTGAAATTAGATGTGTGTGTATACGAATAATTTAAAATTAACTAGCTCATTAGTTAATTTTTTTATTTTGTCCTTTAAATTTAATACTTGTTAGAATTTTTAATATTTAAGATGAGTAGTTGAAATGTAGTTATGTTATTGAGTAAATAGGTATCTGGGAAGTGATTACTCAAGTAGATTGAAAAGCTCAAAGGTAAGGGGATTTACTAATAATAAGTTTCGATGAGCACAAGAAACGTGATAATTGTATATATATTATTAGCTATAATTAGGAACTCATGATATTGATAATTTTAGATTTTAAATCAAATATGTGTTTTTAAAGTGGATATTAATGGTATTGGTGAGGTGATTACTAATTGTGGTAAATAAAGTGAAGAAATGTATAAAGAATTTACTAACCACTTAATTAAAGAGCAAAACAGGTTGTTTCTTATAATACGATGAAGTATATAAGACTGAGGATAGGTTCGGTTGGGTCGACTACAGACCTTTTGGGGATCACATGTGTTTTGAACTCCTACCAATGGTCAGTGATAGCCATTCTGACCGGAGGAAATCATAATACCCGACACGTTGATACCGATCGCATGTGACTATCTAAAATAAGGTGTAGCGCCATGCCGTAATGGTTGGAGTAGAAGTTGGATATCTACTCATTGCAAAACAATCATGATATGGAAGTTGAAACGGCCTTACGCTCATGTTGAAATAGATGTCTCCATGGAGTAGGGTCAAACTAGATGATTAAAAATTTACACTATACTACCAATAAAAATATTGATTTTTATTTTATCATGACTAACATTTATCTTGTGTTTGTTGACAGGATATTCTATATTCTTAATGGATGAATGCTTTTGTGATTAAATGATTCTACGTGACTACTTTATTTTGTTTATATATGTGAAATTGAATTAATTAATATATGATGTTCTATTTAGCAAAATATTGCATATAATTGTATAATATTATTTGTAACCTTGTGTGATCATCACGATGTAAACTTGTGTACGAGTATTTCATCCCTTACATTACAGATGATGATGGGGGAGCCGCTGGATCATTCGGGTACGCGGAAAATTGAGTGTCTCGAGGAACAGGGGGATGCAGTTTGGGAAATTGATAGGGAACGCCCAAACTTTAAAGTTTACAGGACATGTAAGAACTACCGAAGGAATAAGAGGACTAGCTGTTTCCTCCATTACACATCACATCACTTTAGAATTGGTACTGCCAATGGAAAGGATGATTAGAGCACTCACATTAGAAAGTGTTGGGGAGAATTCTACCTCTGCCAGACATAGGGGACCTAGGCCTCACAACCGTCCTTCTCCACGTGTTAGAGTTCATGGTCCACATGTTCCACAACATGGTAATGCTGGTGCAGGTGAAAATGGATTTGCAAGGAATGGTAGTGTTGAATCAGAGGAAGATCCTTCCGAATACTTAGGAGATAGTGGTGTCAATGGGGATTTCCCCAATGGACACTAATGGCATGCTGCTGATGGATGACTCTTAGTGGTGGAAAGTTTAGGAACCATTTTGGGATAGCTTGTAGACTAGATAACTCTACGTTCCTAGACTTTTATTTTGATAGTACTAACTTCGAATGATGTGAATATAACTATGACTAAGGTGTTGTCTTGCAAGTGATATAAGAATAATTATCTAGGTTTGGTGCTTGTATAATATGTAAGCCTGTAGGCAAATTAATTAGTATTGGTGTGTATTGTAATATAATGTATAATATAAGTGTGTAATTGCTTGACTTTAAATTTTAAATTAGCTTCAAATAGTTTTAAAAAAAAGGGTTTTTAATGAAACTAATAATTTTAATGTGTTTTTTTTATAAAAAAAAAACTATTTAAGATATAATAATATATAAGAAGTTTTTGGGGTGTTACATTAAGTGGTATCAGAGCCTGGTTTGATCTTTCGGAATAACTTTGGGTATAGGGTCTATTATGTTTTGTTGTGTGAATACTCTATTAGTTCTTTAATTTCTATTAGAATTTGATTGGTGTTGCCTTTTAGGAATCAAATGGCTCGTAGAAATACACGTATAAACACTGAGGATGTTGAAGGTAACAACGGTGGTGCCGAAAATAACATAAATAGGGCTATCCAAGTAATGGCTGACATGGCGGTTTCGATTGCACAACAAACTGCTGCAAAGAATCAGAGAGATCTTCGAAAACAACAGAGGGAGGAACAAGCAGCTGAATCAAAAGGGTTAGTGACTTTAGACGTCATGATCCTCCACAATTTCATGGCGATACGGAGCCAGAAAAAGCTGACTTGTGGCTTCAAGAAATCGAGAAAAATTTTAATGTACTAAAGTGTCCAGACGGGGTAAAAGTAAATTATGCATCCTATTTGTTGCTCGGAGATGCAGAGTATTGGCGGAAAGGAGCCAAACAAATAGTTAAAGCTAACAATCAGGAAGTTACCTGGGAGGTATTTCGTACTAAATTTTTAGATAAGTATTTTCCCAGAAGTGCTAGGACTGCAAAGGAGCAAGAATTTCTTACCCTGAAACAAGGTGGAATGACGATTGGAGAGTATGCGGCTAAGTTTGAGTCGTTGGCGAAATATTTTCGTTTTTTTTTAGGAGCAGGTTGACGAGGATTGGTTATGTGAAAGATTTGAGGGTGGATTAAGACACAACATCAAGGAATCTGTCTTACCTTTGGAGATTTGTCAATTCCAACCTCTGGTGGAAAAATGTAGGAAAATAGAAGCGATGAAGGAAGGTGGAATCAGCCGAGGAAATGTTGGGGGACCATCTAGGTCTAAGTATCCAACTTCGGGATGGAGTCAAAAAGGAAAACAATTATACAAAAAACCATATACCCGACCTTTTGGAAATGATCAGAATCAACGACCATATCGTCCAGTTGCATCTGCAATTGGAAATGGGTCAAATAAGAATCAAAATCAAGAACCTATTCAAAAGTGCTTCAAATGCGGGAAACAAGACCGTTTGGCTAACACTTGTCCTGTGAAAGGAATGGTGTGTTTCAAATGTGGAAAGATAGGACACATGGCTAGGGAATGCATGGATGCGAAAGCTGAACCAATGATGAGTAATGTGAGAGTTGCAAGGCAAAAGGAGAAAGGAAGGATTTATACTATAAGTGGTGTTGAAGCTTCACAATCTGAAAATATTATACAAGGTAGATGTGATATGTCTGGTAATCTTTTAACTGTACTATTTGATTCAGGAGCAACTCATTCTTTTATATCTCAGGATCGCGTGAAACAATTAAACTTACCTATTTCTTCATTACCTTTTGATTTAATTGTTTCTACTCCTACGTCAAAACCTATAGTTACAAATTCCATTTGTTTGAATTGTCCTATTGTCATCCATGATAGAAAATATCTCGTTGACTTGATATGTTTGCCTTTAACACAATTAGATGTAATTTTAGGCATGGATTGGTTATCTTTCAACCATATCCTTTTAGATTGTGAACATAAAACTTTAATTTTTCCTGATCCCGAGATTTCTATACTTATATCTGCTGGTCACGCTGCAACTTCTTTAAAAGAAGGAGCTCAAGGAGATTATCCTCCTTAGAAGTTTCGAGTGAGATAATTTTGAGTGAAATTCCGGCAGTGAGAGACTTTCCTGGAGTATTTCCGGAAGATGTTACAGGTTTACCTCCAGTACGCGATATTGAGTTTTCAATTGATCTGATCCCTGGATCAGGTCCAATCTCTATCTCACCATATCGGATTTCGCCTACTGAACTAGCCGAGTTAAAAGCTCAACTTGAAGATCTATTGTCAAAACAATTTATTAGACCAAGTGTTTCACCTTGGGGAGCACCAGTGTTGTTGGTAAAGAAAAAGGATGGAGGCTCAAGACTTTGTGTGGACTATCGCAAATTAAACAAGGTGACAATCAAAAACAAATACCCACTTCCACGCATTGACGACTTGATGGATCAACTTCGCGGGGCTGTTATCTTCTCGAAAATAGAATTAAGAACAGGATATCACCAAATCAGAGTGAAGAACGAGGATGTTTCCAAAACGGCGTTTAGGACTCGTTATGGACATTATGAATATCTCGTAATGCCATTTGGTATGACGAATGCTCCAGCAATTTTCATGGACTACATGAACCGAATTTTTCATCCGTTCCTTGATAAATTTGTCATTGTGTTTATTGATGACATTCTCATTTATTCCAAAACCCCTGAAGAGCATGAGGATCATTTACGACAAGTTTTGCAAATCCTACGCGAAAAGAAATTATACGCAAAATTATCAAAATGTGATTTTTGGCTTCAGGAAGTAAAATTCTTAGGGCATGTGATTACAAAGGATGGGGTAGCTGTGGATCCTACAAAGGTAGAGGTTGTACTTTCATGGGAGCAACCAAGAACAGTAACCGAGATTCGTAGCTTTGTTGGTTTGGCTGGATATTATCGAAGATTTATCGAAGGATTCTCAAAGATAGTGTCACCCTTAACACAACTCACAAGGAAAGATCAACCGTTTGTATGGACAGAGAAGTGTGAGGAAAGCTTTCAAACAATGAAAAAACGTTTGACAACGTCACCAATGTTAGTTTTACCACAACCAGATGAACCATATGAAGTATATTGTGATGCTTCCCATCAAGGGTTAGGTTGTGTTCTTATACAACACAAAGGGTTGTGGCGTACGCTTCAAGACAATTAAAAACTCATGAGCGCAATTACCCAACACATGACCTAGAGCTTGCTGCCTTCGTATTTGCATTAAAGATCTGGAGACATCATTTATATGGATCTACATTTGAAGTTTTTAGTGACCACAAAAGTCTGAAGTATCTTTTTGACCAGAAAGAACTTAACATGAGACAAAGACGATGGATAGAATTCCTCAAGGATTACGATTTTACCTTACTATATCATCCAGGGAAAGCAAATGTAGTAGCAGACGTGAAGGAACTCGATTTTCAAAAATCTTTTAAATTCTCGAAAACTAGTGAAATCGCCACCTAATTTTATTCGTTCCAAAAGGAACGGGGAAATATAGATAAAACCCCAAAGAAGCGGATAAGGCGGTCTACGTGACCAAAAAGTGGGATCGGGAGTCGGTTATGTAAGGGGAAGGTATTAGCACCCCTTACATCCATCGTACTCGATGGGACCCATTTAATTCTACGCGTTTGTGTGTGTTTACTAAATTATGGATGCTAAAAAGAAAACAGAATTTGTTTCTTATTATTTTGAGTTTGGCACGGTTTCAGAACCGTGTGCCTACATATTCCCTCGTGCAATGGGAAAGTCAAAACTCTGTAGTTCCTCTTAAAAAGGCTTTAATTGGTTGCATTGATTTTATTTGAAAAATCGTGCGTTTAGACGTTTCAAATGTTTTGAGCTAGGACTTGTTTTGTTTGTTTGAAAAGCTTAAGTCCTCGCTCGTATTTGAAACGACTATTGCACACTCTTTGTCGGTAAAGAGTTTTATGATCGCGTATGAGCGAGAAAAGAGTTTTGCGTGAGTTGAGTTGTTTTTAGGTGGATGAAAAGTACCGAACAATAGGACTAGCATCCTATGATTCAAATACTAGAAACAGGATGAGCTCAATGCTCAACGAGTCGTCTATCATCCCAAAATTTTCTTAAAAAAGGAGTGAAGTGAAGCAAAGTTCACGTTGTTAAGAGTCTTTAAACAATTGGACTAGCATCCAACGGTTTAAAGATTAGAAGTTCATTTTGCACAAGTATTTAAACAATTAGTCTAGCAACCAACGATTTAAATACTTGGGTTTTCATTGTGAAAGAGTTTTGAAAAGGCACTCGACATTGGATCGAGGTTTGTAAGTTAATTATGAAAGTGTTTTGAAGTTTGATACGCGGGGGAACGCGAAATGGAGGAGAAACAATAGGACTAGCATCCTAAGATTTTTGGTTTTGTGTAAGTGTCGACTTATGGGTGAAAAGTACCGAACAATAGGACTAGCATCCTACGATTCAAATACTAGAAACAAGATGAGCTCAATGCTCAACGAGTCGTCTATCATCCCAAAAGTTTTTTCTTATGAAAGAGTGAAGTGAAACAAGGTTCACGTTATTAAGAATCTTTAAGTAGTTAGTCTAGCATCCAACGACTTAAAGATTCGAGGCTCATTTTTGCAAGTGTTTAAACAATTAGTCTAGCATCCAACGGCTTAAACACTTGAGTTTTCTTTATGAAAGAATTTAGAAAATGCACTCGACGTTGGATCGAGGTTTGAAACCTTAATTGCGAAAGTATTCTGATACGCGTGCTGAGAGAAAATGGAAGCGGGTTATGGTTAATCAAGTATATGGACTTAATTAACCTCGTGAGGATAGGTGCTCTTGTCCCCAACCATGAGACCCTGGTGCATGGTGATTGGTATATAGACCAATGTTGTTTTCGGGTTATGATCGATTAAAGCAACAAGGGCTTTAACCAATCTCGTGAGGATAGCCATGCCCATCCCCAACCATGAGACCCTTTAAGAAATCAGCATATGAGCCAATCAAAGCGGAATCGGATTGATTTTAATTTTGATTGTGTGCACAGTGTACATTGGTGAATAAATACTGAATGAGTAAATAAACAGACAAAAATACCACGCAATACAATCGGAAATTTAAATAATTATTAGAGATGATTTTTTCTGTTTGATGAAAAATCGGCTAATAGTTTAATCGATAATTCATCAAATAAAAACTATCAGACCCAATAATTATTTAGTACAGCGCAATGAAATATTATTTGCAATAAATAAATTAATCGAAATAGAATAAGTTCAGAAATAGCCTGGATTGCAGTGATTCTGGACGGTGCGGAAAGAAAACCATCTGAACATCTAGCGATTTGGGTGCGTCAGATCTTTCCTCTTTGAAAAATGCTCCAACCGGCCCAAGTGACATATTATTTATCAATTACAAATTTCGAATTAACATTTTTCCTTTTTACTAATTAAACTAAAAATGAAAAAATATAAATAATAAAATAAAAAAGGGGAAGGAAAACAGAAAAAACACATTAATTGGTTTTCTCTCTTCATTGTATTCCTCACTCTCTCTCTCGTTACGCTTCTGGGTTTCTCTCCCGAACTCACTCTCGCCGTCGCTCATCGCGTTTCCTCCCTGGAACTCGCGTTTTGGCTGCATTCTCTCTCTGTCTCTCTTCGCCGGCGTCGCGATCGTCCCTCTCTCGTCGTCGTCGTTCTCACTCTCTCACTCGCCGTCGCCGGAAATCACTCACTCTCATCTCTCGCGGTGATCGTCCCTGTCCCTTTCTCGATCTCACAGTTTACATGTTTGATATCTGTGGTGTTTTGATTTCCGATTTTGCTTTGTAGCTTGGTACAGGTTGTTGGATAGATGGAAAAGGAAAGAGGAAAGGACGGCGACGGAAATCGCAACCTCCTCGTCAAAAATCCGGTATTACCTTTCTAGAACACTTCTTCTTTCTCAATTTCGGAATATAGATGTCTGAAAAACTAGGAACTGAAGGCTGTTGGTGTTGAGAAAATGATGATGTGCTATGTTTGCTTAGTGTTGTTCATGTTTTGGTGTTTATGTTTTCTTGATTATGTTGCTGTTTGTGTTTTCTGGTTTGGGTTTGTAAACTGCTCTTTCTGGGATTTTAGTGTTTTAAGAACAAGATGCTACACTTGTTTTTCTGGTTGTTTTTTTGTTATCAATGTGAACTCCTCTTCTTTCTCTCTGCCTCTATGATATATCTTGAACAGATTTTTGCCTCGATCTTAGCATGTCCCTTGTCCCAGTTCCTTATGTCATGATGAATTTCTGTTCTGCTCTGAGTTCTGATTTTTGTGGCTCATCTCTGCTCTGCTCTTGAGTTTTTCTTGACTTTTGTGGCTTATATCTTCTTCTTTTCTCAACTACCTCTGCTACACGCTTGCTTTGATGATGCTTGTTGCTTTTGTATGCTGGCTGTGGGCTCAATGTATGTTGTGATGATGATTTTCTGACTTTGTTGCTTGCTTATGGCCATACTTTTGCTTCTTTTCCTTCTCAACTGCCCCTGTTACTTCTTATACATGCTGGCCTTGTTGTGTTAACTTTTATCTTGCTTCTTACTGCTGTTGGAATATTATATTGTGAAATGATTTATGTATTCTTGCCTTTAGATATAAGTCATGAACTGATTATATATCATATATGATGCTGTGGGAGTTATTATGAACTGATATACACTTGTTGTGGGAATTATTTTGCCTCTTTTTCTTGCTGCCCGGGATTTTAAACTGTGAACTGATACATATGCTTGTTGTCCGGAATATTGTCGCTTCGTTTTGCTTACTCGTTGTATGTTGTCCGGAACTTAGAATTGTCGCTGTTGAGAATAAAACGTTGCCTTGTATGCTCGCTGCCCGGAATTTTAGACTTGTCGCTTCTTGTATGCTTGCAGCCCGTTATGCTTGTTTGTGAACCGGGTTAGCCCGCGATTTGCAAACAAGTATTTACGCCGATGATTAATCTTCAAGATTCTGAGGCTTATTGTTTAAAACCTGATTCCCGCCAACACCTAATGATAATCCTTGAAAAACAGTTTCCTATAATTTCTCGTTTCATTTCATTTATGTTTTGCTTCTAACTTGATTTTTGTTTCTTGTTTCATGTTACGAATCGGCATGCTTGGAGAGGAAAAGGCGAAGGAAAAGATTTGCACAAGGGAAGCCATATGGAGCTTGAAGATGGAGCACCCGAGACAAAATCTTTGTAGTTTAGGCATCGATTATTTAGGAAAAATTGAATTGTAATTCGATATTAGAACTGAAAAATGTAAGAAGCTTCAACATTTAGCGAACTTGTGAACTTCCAAATTTGTAACACTCTTGTACCAAAGTTTAGTAAATTGAATGAAAACAAACTTGGTTCGAACGCTTCTTTGATTCTTGAATTGCATAACGTAATCGTTCCATGCTTGTAATAACATAACAATCCTTTGAAATTGGTTTGAATGTCGTTTGAAGTGTAGATGAAATTGTTCTCATGATTTGAACTTTGAATGAAATAACTTGACAAAATTTCCACAACTTGTAAGAATTCTTGAATGAATTTGTAATTCCTTAATGCCGTGATGAATCAAAAGAACATTACCACACAACTTGAATGATAAGCATTTGAATGGTTTGAGTAGAGCACAGAACTTTGATTCGTAAACAAGAGGAAACAATTCCTATTTAACAAATCGTAAAGATTCACTTGACATTTGAAAGATTTGAAATGGAGTCCAATTGAAATATTGCATAGAACAGCTTGAGCACCAATCTTCTTTTGAAACATGTATTTTTAAGCAAATCAACTGTAATGTATCAAGTAGATACTTAAAAATCCGAAACTTGGATTATCAAATCCAAACTTGACTTACACTTCAAGAATATCCAAATAAATCAACTTTGTCCTAATGTCTCAAAGGCCTCAGATACCTTGATTCCATCAGTCACCTTCTTCTTTTATGAAATGATTGGAATGCATAACAAACCAACAACTTCAATTCTTATGAAACATAGCCAAATGTTCATGGAACTGCAATAACCCCTACATCAATTAAAGTCAATTCCGAAAACGAAGTTCTGAACTTAGGAGGGTAAATTTTGGGGTGCGACAAGACGCATTAAGTAGAAAGGCGATTCATATTTCTTCCATGATGGCTAAAGAACTAGAATTGATAGAAAAGTTTCGAGATCTAAGTTTAGCCGTGAAATTTTCCACTGGCAAGATTTGTTTAGGAATGATTAAAGTTTCAAATGATTTTATGGAAAATATTCGTCATCAACAAGAAGATGATGAATATCTACAAGAGAAAAAAAATTGATTGGACAAGAAAGAACCACTGAATTTAATTTAGGAACTGATGGAATTCTAAGATGTAACACGAGGGTTTGTATTCCAAATAATTTAGAAATAAGGAAAAAGATTTTGGATGAAGCACATAAGAGCATGTTGAGTATCCATCCAGGAGCCACAAAAATGTACAAAGATTTGAAGTTAAATTTTTGGTGGCCAGGAATGAAAAGGCAAGTGGCAGAATATGTTGCATCGTGTCTAACGTGTCAAAAAGCAAAGGTTGAACACCAAAGGCCAGCTGGTATGCTTCAATCATTAGACATTCCAGAGTGGAAATGGGAGAGTATCTCGATGGATTTTGTTGTGGGATTGCCAAAAACCCGACTTAACTATGATTCCATATGGGTGATTGTAGATAGGTTAACGAAGTCAGCCCATTTCTTACCTGTAAACATAAACTATAAAGTAGAAAAGCTCACTGAGATTTACATCAGGGAAATTATGAGACTCCATGGAGTACCATCAAGCATTGTTTCTGACCGAGACCCCAAATTCACATCTCATCTTTGGAAAGGCTTACATAAGGCCTTGGGAACAAATTCTGGTTAAGCTCTGCTTATCACCCTCAGACAGATGGACAAATAGAGAGAACAATTCAATCTCTAGAAGATTTGTTGAGAGCATGCGTTTTAGACAATAGGGGAAGTTGGGATGACCTGTTACCATTGATTGAGTTTACGTACAACAATAGCTTCCACTCAAGTATAGGAATGACACCCTATGAAGCTTTGTACGGGAGAAAATGTCAAACACCATTGTGTTGGTATAAGGATGGAGAAAGTAGTTTGCTTGGACCAGATATCGTACAACAAACAACCGAGAAAGTAAGAATGATTCGTGAAAGGTTAAGAATATCACAAAGTAGACAAAAAAGTTATTCCAACAAGAGGAGAAGACCTCTCGAATTTCAGGAAGGAGAACACGTATTTTTGAGAGTCACATCAACGACTGGGGTAGGTAGAGCTATAAAGGCCAGAAAACTCACTCCAAAATTCATTGGACCCTACCAGATCATTCGTCGTATTGGTCCAGTCGCCTATCAGATTGCTTTACCACCTTTTCTTTCAAAAATCCACAATGTCTTACATGTTTCACAACTAAGAAAATATGTTCCCGGTCCATCTCATATAATTAAACCCGACGAAGTTCCTTTGAAAGAAAACTTGTCCTACGAGACATCTCCTGTAAGGATTGAAGATAGAAGAGTTAAACAACTGAGAGGAAAACAAATTTACTTGGTTAAAGTTGTATGGGATCAAGCAACGGGAGATTCAACATGGGAATTAGAAGATAATATGCGACTACAATATCCAAATTTATTTTAAGGTACACAATTTCGAGGACGGAATTTTTTTTAGTAGGGTAGTAATATAACACCCTCAATTTTTTAAAATTATTATTACTACTATCGCTATTCCTAAATAATTTATACGTGTTTTTATTAATAGTATATAATAAATAATTTTTTTTTTAAAAGTGAATTTATGAAAAATAACTTTAAATATAAATCATAATATTTCTTAGTATATTATGCTGAAAATTTTAAAAAAAATAATAATAAATAATTTCTTTTTCCGAAAGTTTAGACCGTAAATTTCTCAGCTGTACAAATTTAAAATATTTATATTTATATTTGAAAATCAAAAAAAAAATTAAATAAATATAGATAGTATGTATAATAATTAATTATTATAAATATTACAATTAGTATAATAATAATAATAATAGTAAAGAATAGTTAATGGATAGAAGTTACAGTTGGATAACTTGTCATCAGGGATACGTGGTACATTGGTTTATCAAGTGATATAAAGTTTATTTACTGTATACATGTGCATGCTGTCAAAATCTATAAATAACCAATGCATGTTAGCTTACCACTCACACAAAAAAAATAAAATTAAACAAAGTCTAAGGCTAAGTAGTAGCAGCAAGAGAAGTAGTTATTGAGGTAAAGAAATTACTTCTTTTCATTTTGGTTTATAAATATAGATAAGTATGACACTATAGATACATATACACTTATATAATTATTTGGAAATAAGTATGAAAAATATGATTTCTATTCATTTTCTTTTGAGAAATATTTTTCTTAAAAAAAAAAATGTTAGAACTAAGTGATGTAATAATGTTATACCAAGTTTTGAATTTTTAGAATTATCATTACAAAAATTTTAAGTAAGATTTTAAGTATTAATTAGTTATTGTATGATATGTAATATTTTTGTATATATCATACGTAGTTATATGTTTCTTCAATTAATATATTAGTTTTTATTTAAAGAACAAAATAACATAAATATTAATTATGGATTACTTTAATTTATATTATGTATAATAAATTAACTTGTTAATATAGGTTCTTAGTTTTATTAAAAACAGTATATTTATAATATTTTTATTTATTTATTTATCTTAGAAAATTAAAATTAAAATTATTTATTTATTTCAAAAATACGTATCATGTGAAATTAGATGAGTGTGTATACGAATATTTAAAATTAACTAGCTCATTAGTTAATTCTTTTATTTTTGTCCTTTAAATTTAATACTTGTTAGAATTTTTAATATTTAAGATGAGTAGTTGAAATGTAGTTATGTTATTGAGTAAATAGGTATCTGGGAAGTGATTACTCAAGTAGATTGAAAAGCTCAAAGGTAAGGGGATTTACTAATAATAAGTTTTGATGAGCACAAGAAACGTGATAATTGTATATATATTATTAGTTATAATTAGGAACTCATGATATTGATAATTTTAGATTTTAAATCAAATATGTGTTTTTAAAGTGGATATTAATGGTATTGGTGAGGTGATTACTAATTATGGTAAATAAAGTGAAGAAATGTATAAAGAATTTACTAACCACTTAATTAAAGAGCAAAACAGGTTGTTTCTTATAATACGATGAAGTATATAAGACTGAGGATAGGTTCGGTTGGGTCGACTACAGACCTTCTGGGGATCACATGTGTTTTGAACTCCTACCAATGGTCAGTGATAGCCACTCTGACCGGAGGAAATCATAATACCCGACACAGTGATACCTGACTGTACAGGACTATCTAAAATAAGGTGTAGCGCTCATGCCAGAATGGTTGGAGTAGAAGTTGGATATCTACTCATTGCAAAACAATCATGATATGGAAGTTGAAAGTGTTGGGGAGAATTCTACCTCTGCCAGACATAGGGGACCTAGGCCTCACAACCGTCCTTCTCCACGTGTTAGAGTTCATGGTCCACATGTTCCACAACATGGTAATGCTGGTGCAGGTGAAAATGGATTTGCAAGGAATGGTAGTGTTGAATCAGAGGAAGATCCTTCCGAATACTTAGGAGATAGTGGTGTCAATGGGGATTTCCCCAATGGACACTAATGGCATGCTGATGGATGACTCTTAGTGGTGGAAAGTTTAGGAACCATTTTGGGATAGCTTGTAGACTAGATAACTCTACGTTCCTAGACTTTTATTTTGATAGTACTAACTTCGAATGATGTGAATATAACTATGACTAAGGTGTTGTCTTGCAAGTGATATAAGAATAATTATCTAGGTTTGGTGCTTGTATAATATGTAAGCCTGTAGGCAAATTAATTAGTATTGGTGTGTATTGTAATATAATGTATAATATAAGTGTGTAATTGCTTGACTTTAAATTTTAAATTAGCTTCAAATAGTTTTTTTTTTTTAAAAAAAGGGTTTTTAATGAAACTAATAATTTTAATGTGTTTTTTTTTTAAAAAATAACTATTTAAGATATAATACTACCTCTGTTCCTATATATAAGAGACAATTCATTTTTTAAATTCATTGAATAATCAATGTATTTGGTCAATTTATAGACTAGGTACATTGATTATTCAATTAATCTAAAAATTGAATTGTCTCTTATATATAGGAACGGAGGTAGTAATATATAAGAAGTTTTTGGGGTGTTACACTCAGCCTTTAGGTCGACGGGTCGGGCTAGGAGTGATCTCCCTTCTAGTCCTCCGCGGCGGAGTTCGGGAACGATGTCTTATCGGGGAAGGAGACCACGAATCTGGCCTTCGGCGTCTCCTTGGTGAGCGTCGGGAGCTTTCCATCATGTTGATTCGCTCCCCCTGGGTGAACAACATGAGGTTAGTCTAATTGATGGTCGTGAAGAGTGCGACAACGGTGGGATCCGCATTGGCGGGTGGCTGAATTTCTTGAAAAACAGTAGGGTCGGGGACGTGTTGATGTTGCGTGTAACACCCGGAAATTATTTAATTATTTAAATAAAATTATTAAGGATTTATTTATTGGAATTTAGTCAAAGAAGGAATTATCGAAATAATTATAAGGGACACTAACGGATTTATAAGTCGGTTTAAGAGGATTAAATGAATAATCTGTTTAGTCGGAGAATTATTATTATTAGTAGGAATTAATTAATTAAAGTATTTAGTGAATTGTATTATAATGTGAGAAATAGAATGAGAAGTATTATTTAATTGGCCAATAAAATATATGATAGAATAATACTTGAATTATTAAAGGAGTAGAATAAATAATTAATTATTAATAGAGTATTATATTAAGGAGTATTTAAAGGAGTATATAAAGGAAGAATAAAATAGAAAATAGGGTTTACGGGAGAAAAAGAAAATTCAAGGAGAAAGTGGAGGCACAAAGGCTAGGAGATGATTCAAGGAGTGCACAATCGGAACCGGAAAGTAGAAATTTGATCGAAGTTATAACCACCGTCAAATTTAAGGTAAGGGGTGGGTTCGGATTATATAATCGATTGTAGGATAATTTTTATGTGGGGTTTAGGGCTGCATAATTACACTGTTATCATGTTCTTATCGATAAAATTATGTTGTTGAATGAATAATATTGGTTCCTGTTGAAATCGTTGCTATTATATGTGTTGTTTTGTGATTGTTATCCTCTGAATGTTACTATGTTATGTTGAAATCGTCACTGTGGCTGAGCAAAGAAGGTGAATTTTGGCATCGTGTGGGCTAAGGGAGGCGACTTCCCCCTGGAAGAAATAAAGGAGGAGGCGACCGTCTCATTGGAAGAAGAAGAGAGAGACATCGTGAGAGTGAGGAGGCGCCCGTCTCCCTGGGGTGAAGGAGGAGTGAGGCGACCGCCTCAGGGTGGGGGTGAGCGTCTCAATTTCATGCATGTTGTCCTGTTTTGTTCACGTGGTTTATTTGGCTTAGGAGTGTAATAAGGTATAACATTATATAATTAAAATGAATAGGTTGCTAGCAGAATGGAAAGATTTAATAATCAAGCAGCAGGAGGATACTATATCAGTAGCAGTTGGTACTAGTAGGAGAGTAACTTAACAGCAACAAATTTGGAACAAACAGTGTGAACTGAGTAGTAGAGTGATCCATAAAAATGCAGAAAATTAATAGGTAGTGACAAGATTAATTAGCAGAATGATATAATAATGGCATAACCTTAATTTTAACAGCTTTAGAAATGCTATTAGACGGTGTGAATCAGTACCGTAAATTAATCTATTTAATGCAGAAAAATAATGGGAGTGGCCGAGTCGTGTAGTAGAATTTACTTAGTTAATAATAATGTTGCAGGAAACTAAAAATAGAGCAGAAAATAATATTGTCAGTCGAATTAAGCGGAAAAATTAGTTTATCGGAATTGGACGAAACTTTATGGGATAGTTCGGGTATACGGGTAGTTAATTAAAACATCGTCGTTTCGTAGAAACTCGTGTTAGTTGCTGAATCGCCGATACTGTCAGAATGAGGTTGTTTACGTCCGAATCGGACAATCTTTTGGATTGTAGGCTTAAATGGCCAAAGTTGTTAATTGTTGTGGAAGTTTAATTTGATCGTGTTAATTATAAATTTTATTGTTGTTGATATTGCTAATTGTTGTTGAAGTTGTTAATTGTTGTTGAAGTTGAAGTTGATTATGGTAATTATAAGTTGCATTGTTGTTGACGTTGTTAATAGTTGTTGAAGTCGAAGTTGATCATGTTGATTAAGTTGATGCAGTTAATGCATGATTAAGTTGTCGTTGTTTTAAGTTGTGGTTGATGATGTGGTCGTTGTATCATACATAGCATGTGCATTATTAAGTTGGTCTGGATTGGCACCACGTTGAAAGTTGAAGGCTTATGCCTTGTTGAAATGCCTCGATAACCTAGCATGATTTTAAGTTGGGAGTTTTACTCCAAATGGATCCACATGCATGTGCATTAGTCGAGTCGCATCTGAGTCGCATTTTTATGTTGTCATTGATTATTATGTTGTTTTGTGGATATCGTACGTTGTTGATTAAAGTAGTAATTATTGTATGATTTTTTACCTAGCATATGAATTATCATACTTTTGCTTATATTTTTCGATATCTCACCCTTTATATTTTGTTGGTCGTTACCTTTCTATTGGTAACGTACAGGTACCCCAGTCGAGGATTTAGTTGTTGTTAGTTCGAGTTGGGTGGTCGCTCTGATACGTAACACTCGGGGATGAACGCTAGTTGTTTAGTTGTTTTGGATTTGTGTTGAATAACCATGTTGATACATGAAAAGTAACTGTTGATTTTAAAATGGTTTAAAAGTTGAAAAGTTGTTATAACTTCCAAATTGAATAATGTAGTTCCGCTGATTTATATTAATAAAGTTAAACTCATGTTATTCAAGTTCATCCGAACTTATGTGTTATGTATCTGTGATAACATGTTATTGTCTAGTTCAATTGTAATACTCCAATTGTTTGTTGAAAAGAATTTTGCAACTCTGATTTTCTTGATAATTACCGGGGTAGAATTGGGGTGTTACATTGCGTATCGCCCCGATGGGAGCCTGTCGAGGAGGAGGTTGTGTGCTCGTCCTTGGGATCAGTTTCGGGGATGTTGTTGTTGTTGGCCAGGTCGGCGAAAAGAGTATTTTGGTTGGCGTTATCAGTTTGTTCAGCCATGATGATGAAGAGTTTGTTTTGGTCCTTTAGAATAAAAGAGACGGGAAAACAAAGATTCTCATAGACTGCGTCATTGATCGTACCTAATTAGAAGGATCGTCGATGGCCCACGAACTACGATTGGAGAGAGATGGGGGTACCTACAAGACACTCAGATGCTAAAGTGGGAAAGGGCGAGAGGAGAATTCAAATAGAGAAGAGAGTGAATGAATGAATACCTGACCCTCTCGAATGAGAGGGTATTTATAACCCCTAACGCTGGGCCCAGGTCCAGTTAGTGGGCTGGTTTCGCGAAGCCCACTAAGGAACTGACAGGGCTTACGTGAGTATGGAGTCCAGCACGTGGCCTCCTGCCTGGTTTGCAGCTCCGAGATATAAGGGGCAGTTGACCCGTTATTCTCGGAGGGCATGGTGACGGTTATGCAACCGTTGGCCACGTAGCCCTAATACGCACGTGGGAGAAATCCCCGACGGCTATGGGTAGATGGGCCTCTGGACCCTCAACGCCCACTAGACTGGGCCTTATAACCGTGGGCCAGATGTTGGTCCAATCCAGAACACGAACGCATCTTCAACTTAATTCATTTGGTCCCTACCGCATGCTTAATTCTATCTCTCACATTTTTTTATTATATGATATCTAAACAGTAAAACATATGATGTATGAAACACCAAATGAATTCATCAGCACGATATTACGATCGATGAAAAATAAGTCATCTTTTTTACATTTCAAACACGTAAGTTAATTGAAGAAGTCATTTTTATAGAAGTAACACCAACAATTTTCAGAAGAGAAAATTTGTGTTTGTTGATCTTAGATGTTAAATCAATTATTATCACAATTGAAAATGTATTGACCAACTTGACGAAATTAAAATAAGTCTAAAATATATCTCAAATAAAGTTTTCATCCTCACACTCTATATGTTATACATAACATAATGATCTTTATCTAACCGATTTAACAATCTCTTACGTTTTAGATCTTATATTCCCTCTGTCCTAAAATAAATATCACATTTAGGAAAAAAATTATCCCATAATACTTGTCACTTTACATTACCAATACAATTTTATATTTATTCTTCCAATTGTACCATTTAATAAATACTCTTAATTTATTGTTTTTTTACTTGATATTAATGCTAATTTGAATAAATCAATGGTTAAATAAGATAATTTGAAAAATTTATCATTCTCTTTTTCATTTATTAATATTTCTTAATCTTTGTAAGATGACTCATTGTGATAAATAATATGGGACGGGAAAATATCTCTTATCGTCTTATTATTTCGGATGAAAACATTATATCATCGATTGTTACTTTCTGGATTAGTTGAAGTTAAAATTTGACTTTTAATTTTATTTTATTTTGCTTAAGTCATAATTGCAATGTGGTAAATAAATTGAATAATATTTTTCGAAAATTACCGATCAAAAATTACAATATAGTCACTCATATAAATTATTAGGTTTGGCATTGGAAAAGTTCAATGATATATTAATTTTTATTATTATTTTATGAAGTAAAAACTAATCTCTCAAATCAAATAAGACTGCTTCAATGCAAAACTCTCTTCTCAAGAGATTTAATAATATCTAAATTTTATTGTTTTAAATTTATTGAATCTTCCTATTACATGAAATGGACATAATAATAGATATACACACAAATTAACATAAAATAAACTAAAATACAGTACAATATCAAATTTTGAAATGAAAATTTCCTTCCAATTTTACCCTTCGACTAAAATTTCCTTCCGATAAAATTTTACAACTTCTATTATTTTTATTGACAAATGTTGGAGAAAAAAAAAGGAGGAAGAGAAAATTAAAGTTTATTAATGCTGCTGCATAGAGGATTATGTTATACCTCTTCTTCAAGCTTTCTTGTGTTTTACGACTTTTGGTGGAGGGGGGAAGACAGCACGAAACAACCAAGCAGCAAGTATTGCTCCAATGAATGGACAAATCCAATAAACATAGAATTGATCCCATGTGTGGTGCCAGTTGTCTAAGTATGCCCAACCATATGCCTGCAAAAAAGTAAAGCAGCATTCGGATAATTAAACTACGAAACACCAACACAGACACCGAATACAACATAGTTACCGGTCATGTAAGTGTCGGACACATACAATTATAACTTTGAGAAAATAGAATGACTGAATATATTTGCGTCTGTGTCATGTAAGTGTTGGACATAGACTTACATGACACAGACAAAAGTACATGTCGAATATGTCTTTACTCTTTAGTACTATAAAATTCTGACTTTGTTAAGGACATCAAGATACAACACAATATTGACACCGATAATATAAAAAACATAAGATATTGACACAGCTACATGTATAATAGCATTTGACCTTCATTTATTCATCTACTATTGAAAAAGTTAAAAATATCCTAATTAAATTTAATGTTTTTAATTCTTCATTAATCAACATTGCTTCAAGACATTTTTAACTCTTTAGGATGCATGAGATTTGCGTTGTCTAAAAAGTATAAGGTGTGTTGAAGTAAAAAAAAAAACTTTTTTTAAATACTTGTCTGAATTGTCTGACGCCATAAACTTATTCAAAGAGTGTAAAAGCAAAGAAAAAACTATTATTTTATAACACTTATCTGAGTTTTCTGACATGTGTCATACAAGTATCAGACACTATTATCAGACACTGCAACATGCCTATTTGCAGAGGTGTATGTACTTCATAGCTTTAATATCAAGCGTCGGTGTTATGTAAGAAACACATATACGACTAACGACTTTGTGTAGGAGTAGGAAAAAGACGCGTGACAGTAATGTTTTCTTAAGTTTTATACAAATTCAATAAAGCAGCCTGCAAAATGGTTGATAAGCAGCTTATTTGAAACAACAATGAGAGGATTGAACACTTTTATAACATAAAAGCTAAAAAAGGGTGAAGGAATCATTTTAAAAACAATAAAAGTAGAAAAGAGAAAGAAAAAAATGGAACTAAAAACACTTTGAACCAATCATCAAGTTTCAAACTGTAATGGTTGGAGATTCCAGAATAAAGGTTGCAAAACAGAACAACTGGTTAAAAGTTTCAAACTCTAGCACATATCAGAATCTACTAAGCAAGGAATTTAAGAGAATTTTCGCCACCCTCATGATAGAAAGATGTATATCATACGAAAACCAGTACGATAACAAATGGCAAATGCGAAAAATGAATACTTACAAGGATAGGATTCATGGATGGTCCGGTGTAAGCAGTACCGGCGACGATCACAGCCACGGTTGAAATAGACATCATCAAAGTCTTGAGGAACTCACTACGTGGACCTTTGATTATGATGAAGAGAACGATAAAAGTGATTAAAAATGTTAACAGTCCTTCTGCAATAGCTCCGGTATGCAAATCAACTTTCAAAGAAGGACCTCCAATCATGTGTCGATATTTTGGTGGCATTACTTCCTTAATTGCCATAGCACCACCCACCGCACCTAATGCCTGCGTAACATCACTCGTTAAAAATTCACTTCAATCGATACAAAGATTAAGTTACAAGATAACTAAATAGGATAGTGCATGGTTTTAAATTGCAGTCACAGTTGTTACGTTACACGTTACGCTTCATAAAAATATGTGAGTCATACTACTACTTCCGAAAACGCGCATAAATTTTGAACAACATAGGTTTTGTTTTCAATGAAATCTACACGTATCCTCCTATCAGACGGAATGAAGATCGAGACTAAAAGAACAATAACTATATGACATCTCTTCTATACAAAATCACATATAACATGATATCACTAAGCCAACCTATTAGGTTTCTCAACATACATATAAGATTATATCTTTAAGCGCATATTCATATTAACACTTAGTTTGGAGAAATCCCAACATGCCACCGTGATTTTGACAAAAGCTACAATGACAACGCTTAGTGGAGTCAGCTACATGGATTCAGTCGTAATGTTCTATCAAGGACCATGTTTCTATTCAAATCGTTAATCTCGAGATCTTTCTTAATAACTAAGTTTTCTAGATCTTCCTCTATCTCCAACTATTTGACTCCTCTGCATCTAATCATCATCATTTTGTCAAACATATCCTAATCTACAAAATACAAACACATCGACACCGGTAATCACATGTGTTAGTCTCATGTCAGATACATACACATACACGCCAGTCCCGAAACATGAACTAAGAATCTTAAAATTCCAAACATATACTATACCACCCATGTTGCTAAAGTTCAAATCTTGAATCTATTCACAGATTCCCTTAATCAATAAAAACAGATGCATGAATCTCATCACCCAAAAAAGCACCAACAACATAAAAGTAAAAAACAAAACAAAAAATTGAAAATCTCAGAAAAAAAAAAAAAAACCCTTTACCTGAGCAGGGAAACGAATAGCCATAGAGAAAAGGGTATCAGAACCAAGGCCAGCAGCATAGAAAGAAGCATTTCCTGTAGGATTGAAACTGGCACCACCCAGGGCATTACCAATAGCAGTGAAAGTGAAAATAATAAGAAAAATTAACAAAGTAGTGATTATAATAGAAGGGTAATTAACACCATTGTAAGTCACAAATTCAAGATTAAAAGCTTTGAGAATTTCTGAGGTGATTAATCCTAGGGTTGATGAAACGAAAATCCATATGAAGGTTAAAACTGCATCACCAATTGCTAATAATATTGCATTCGCCATGATTTAGAAATCTGTTTCTACAATATCATATCAACAATGTTTTTTTTGTTAAGAATTGAGCAATGTCTTAGGTTGTTTTTGTTGGTTACACGAGAAACAACAAAACGACAAAAACAGAAGAAAAAAATGACCGTGAATTATATTATGTTGAGATCGAACGGTGGATATTTTATATTTAAATTGTTTTTCTTTTGAAATGAATTGTTTTTTAAAATTAGTTTGTTCATCGCATTCAACTAATGACGGGTGAATGTTGCGATCAGAAATGATGTCGGTATGCCATTCAAAAATAAAATGATTCAGGTCGGTATGCCATTTTATTTTGAGATTAGTAATTTATTTTAATATGGCAAATGAAGTTATAATTAGTACTAATTTATTTTAATATGGCAAATGAAGTTATAATTAGTTAAGACTTAAGAAGGAGGTTTCCATGAGATGTTAAGACTAGTTAGTCTCTTCCATCTTTATACGTGGCCTTTTTGATTTGAACAAAATAGTAGATTAATTTGTGTTTGCGATTTCGGATTTGCAGCTAGAGGTAAGTAGATTAATGAAACACTCACAATATTTATATTATGTGATTTAATTTAAAATAAACTTAAAAATAGATTTTGGTGATCGGAACTAGGATTGATACGACGGATCCTCGTCCATCAAGTTGGTCCGTACACTCGATAAAAAATGATCAGTTAGATTGTGATTTTAGGTTCACCGCACAACAATGTCGTCCTACCAAATTCTATCGTCTATCAAAACTCGTTTCGCCTATTCGTCTAACCTGATTCGCTTTAAGTTCATCATTTTTTAGTTAATTTTAATAATTTAATTTTTGATAGTTTTATTTTTTTGTTTATCTGTGAATATATATATTATTTTTTAAAGTTAAATTTGTTAAAAATCTACATTATAAAAAGAGAAAATGGTTGTGCACTGACAATGTAAAAAAGTTTTATATTGTTAACTAATCACGACCATATAATTTTAAAAAAAATTATATGACATGGCAGAACATTATGTTTTTATTGGTTGACATTGTAAAATATTTTTATATTGATAGTGGATCTCCTGTAAACTCTTATAAAAATTATTATAAAAAATAAATGAAAATTTTAATTAAAATAAAAACCTATTAATCAATTAAATTTAATTATAAATTCTTTATAAAAAATATAAGTGAAAAAACCTATTAATCAATTAAAACATGAAAGTAAAATAAAAAAGATCGGCAAGTCTTCGCCTGTCAATTCACCACCTTGGTAGAACATATTAGATTTTTATGCACATTTTCATTTCACGAGTATGTCTTTCCCACTTTTTTTTACGGATTTAAGGAGGTGCAGAGCGGACAGTCCATTTTGTCACCCCTAATTTGGACATGTAGAAAGAAGCTGTAAATCTGTTAAGAAATGTTGCAGTTTAGTCTCTTAAAAACATTTTTATTAGCCAACTTAATCCTTTTCGTTAAATCTTGCGGAAAAAAAAGTTAACTTGTGATGATGGTGCATGACAACATGCCAAAAGTTAACACTGACTCAACAAATATGTTACATTAATATTATAAGCTTCACTCTCATAATTTCATTTGTTTCTTGAGTTTTTAGTGTTTCCTGGTCATCTTCTTAACATTTGTCTTCGTCAACACTCATCTTCATCAACATTCGTCTTCTTCACAATTTTTGTTCAAAGGTTAATAGATTTCAACACCTTTTCAAAGTTAAACAACCGAAGTTGTGGGACATTTGGATATGTGTTGAGGATAAACAAGGGAGGAATTGTTTTTTCAAGAGAAGTGTGTTCTTTATACTGTTACACATATGAACAATGTGAATGTTGGAAAAAATTTGGAGTTGTAGAAATTACATAAATCAAATGGCAAGGATTTGAATTTCTTCAAGTAGCTATGTAATGAAATTGTTGATGGAAGTAGTTTGAAGATTGAAAGGCAAGAGAAAAAATTTCAAATTGAAGAATGAGGTTGTCTACACAAGAGGAATAATGAAAATGTCAATGGTAAAATATATTTTTAGTTTAGGATTGAATATAGTATTTTTAACAATGTATTTCTAACAAGGTTATTATGTAAATGTTTTTGTTTGTTATATTGTCATGGGTAATCCATGTAATAACTTTGTTGATATAATAAAATTTTGGTTGATCAAAACAAATTGCGTTTCTCTACTGTAACTAAACAAATCTTGATAATTCTGGTTTAATATAGTCATATAAATTGTGTTACTTATTGTGTTGAGTTAAATTGTATTTCATAAATTTTTTTAAAACGAAATTAAATTGTTAAGAGACTTAAAATATTAAATTTGATAGATAATTGACTTACACTACTATAAAAAATATATCTAATCTCATACACGAAAGGGATTTAGCCTTTGTTACACAAGTGAGGTAACGAATAACATCAAAAAAACTTGCCACTTTACTCCTCGATTTTTGAATAATCGAGCAATTAAGTTTTTTGCACATGAGTTCGATCCCCAACAACTACATTTCTATTATTTTTAAAACTGGATGACATGCACAAAATCTGCTCTCAGTTGAAAGTAAGGGCCCGTTTGTTTTGGCTTTTTATAAAAATGATTTTCATAGTGTAATATTATTTTGTGTAAAAAAAAATTTACAAAGAAACTTTTCATAAAAGTTTCAAATGAAAATTTTGTTAGAATAATTATTCTTAAAATGTTATTTTAGGTGATTCATTATTTTAGTGGAAAAAAATTTTGACATCAAAAGTTTAAAAAATCACTTAATTTTGAAGCTATTTCAAATAGTTTTTCAAAAACATCATTTTTAAAATACAACTTTTTGAAAAAATTGTGATTTTGACTATGTTATGATCTTCAATAATATATGTTAATATTAAAATTAGTCTCACAATTTAAAAACAAATATAAAAAAAACTTATAATATTTTGAAAAACGGTTTCATAAAATCTATTTTTGAAAATACAAAGAAAAAATCCATTTTTTTTAAAGCTGAAACAAACTGGCCCTAAAACTGAGGTAATAAATCAATATCGTCATCCTCCATATTGAAGACTTCATACTTCTCAATCAAGGCCAGAGCCTTGGTCTCCTTGACCTGATCATTTTCTTTATTAGTCATTATGAGAGAGTCAAATATATACTTAGTTGAGTCTCTATTTGTGATCTTCTCATACTCAATATAAGAAATAGCATTCAACGAGACGGTTCTTGCTTTATGATGATTCTTATAGTCCTTTTTCTGTTGATCAGCCATAACTCTCCTTTCAAGCTTCTTTCCAGCAACATTTATGGGAGGATCGTGGCCATCAACTACTATATTCCTAAGATCAACATCATGACCTAGAAATAAACTTTCTAGTATGTTTTTTCCAATATTCAATTATTTCACCATAAAAATGAGAGGTTTTGAATTGTAGTTATCTTTATCATTTGAAATTGGAGCAGGTGGTGGTGTGGTATGATCAACCAAATTGTTTCTAAAAACTCGTCTAGATCTTTATCTGACACAGTTAAGTGTTTGATAATAATCAATACCAGAATCGGAGCTCTGGTGCTAATTGGTGGTGAAAGAAACACAAGAAGATGGGTTTGAATTAGGTTGCACAAAATATAATTTTGTCGCAACTAAAAAATGAAGCTAGCAAGTGAATAAAAACAAATGAACACAATTATTTTTATTCTGATTCATTGTTAACTAAGTTACTCTAGTCCACTCTGCAAGGTGATTTTCCTTATCCACTATAATTTACTGATTACACACAACCACAATAAGGCTGATTAAACTTGTTGACAACCATAACAAATTAGTCGATCCTTATTTTCAATCCCCAATGGCAGCAACCAAAGTCTTCTTGAGAATCCAGACACACATAGTCTCTCAAGAAACCTAGCAATAATCGTTGATTACAAATATATGTATACAAAGATGCTTCTAACAAGGAGATTACACAATATTTAAATACAACAACCCAAAGTGTTGATAGCATGATATGAACAAAAGATTCTTGATAAAATATAAAACTATACAAAGAACATCTCAAAAACATTTGTGCAATGCTTTAGCGTAGTTTTGTAGAACTAAGAGGTATCTTTACAATTATCCTAAGTCCTTCTTTTGTAGTTGAAACGGAGATCTGTTGGAAGGTAGAATAGGAAACATAAAACCAATTGTTTTGTCCCCAACGACCATGGAGGGAATGGTAGACAACATAGTATAAAAATGTTGTTCTTACGCCATCCTAGCAGAGTAGTGGTCATAATATACTTTGTACTTTTATACTCACCACCACACGTAAACCAATATTGATCTTTGTCTTTTATTTCTTCAGAGGTTTCTGATGTATGTTGATGAATCATGTTGTAGAAGGATCATAACTTGAATCTTCTTAACCTAAGTCTTTGGAGTCTCCAGAACTTGTTCAGTAGAACCTTGTCTTCAGAGTCTTTAGCATTTAATCTTCAGAAGTAACGTCTTCAAATTTTCAGAACTTGTTTAGCAGAACTTTGTCTTCAGCATCTTCAGAACTTTGAGACAATATAAGCAAAGCTTTAGAACGCATCAAAATCTTCCTTGTAAATTCACGATCAGAAGCTCTTGTACTAACGTTCCTTAAAATCGTTGCATAGGAAGCATTCCAGAACTTGACTTAACTTTGTAACACACCAAAGGTATTCTTCCAGAGTGTTGAGTTTAGAACCTGATAACGTCACACGTCTTATATTAGAGTCATAACATATTTCGAAAAAGCTACACATTAGACATAAACCTTTAGAGTACATAATTATTCTCCAAGATACCATGTAAATTTATCATTAAAACTTAAGGCTAGATGCATAACCAATCTTGTTTATGCATCTTTCATTGGGCATAATCTAAGCTTCGTTGAGAGGAGTATTTGGAGCGCTAAATTTGTGGTTCGAGGAGGGTATAAATGGAGTATAGGTTTGGGCGACAGCATATCGTTTTGGGGTTAAAATTGGATGAGTGATTACTCTTCTGTAACTAACATGTGGCCAAATGTTTCTGTAGTGGTAGGTCTGAAAGTGTCAGACTTGATGAATATTAATGGTAAACATTGAAATGCTAATATGATTGCTTCATTAGTCAGAGATTCTACATCAGATAAAATTCTCAAGACTAAGTTGTTTGAGGTGGTGCATAATGATAATATTTTCTTGCAGTTTGATAGGAATGACAAGTATTCAATACGTGTGTAACGCCCTGTTTTTAATTAATATTATAGTATATTAATATTTTCGAATTACCGATCGATATTTATCTTGCGACGAGAATATTCATATTAATTAAAATATCTATTAATTTATCTGGCGACGTTGTGTTCGGTCCGGGTTTTATTCCGTTCGGTTCGGTAAAATATTATTCGGATCCGATGTTTAATTTCCCGGAATTATTTTAATTGATTGAATTAATAATATCGGTAGATATTTTGTGTGTTAATTTATAAGAATAAATTAGGAGTGTGAGGATTAATTGAGAGAAATTGGGTTTTACACCCTTGGTTGCTAGTAAGGAAAACAACCTATGAAACACTTTCCTTGTTTTTCTTTCCAAACTAGCACACCATAGCCAAACAAGAGCAAGAAGAGAAGTTAGTGGAAATAACCTTATATAAGCTGAAATTCCTGGCAGTAGATACGTGATGTCACAGAGAATGTTATGACACACTATCTGACACTCTGTTAACAATTCACACAATAAATATAAACAGCAGTAAAGAACACAATAAGTTGTTTACCTTCGTGTCTAACTACACCTACATCCGGGGCTACCAAGCCGGGAGGAAATTCACTATTAGTAGAATTAATTCAGAATAAACCAACCGTTTATCTCCTTCACTTAAAACCTACCCTATGCAACTTCAACCTAAGTCCTACTTAGATCCGAGTTCTACTCACTCCCCTCATCACAGCAGTGATATCAACCTATTGAATAATTGAATTGTGAAGACACACTTCAATAAACTATCTTGATCTTGCTTCAAAGCTTCAATCAAGAGACAAACACTCGTGCTTCAAATCTTTGAGTGATAAACTACCCTTACAAACAAATCCTAGTCCAATGCACTTATCAATTGATAGTTGCTTGGCTCACAAGAGAAACTAGAATTACACAATACAACTGTTAACTCTCCTAACAGTACAAATAACAACCTGTCATATCTTCAATAAATTTCAGAGGTGCAGCAGCAGTATAAGGGTTGAATTCCTTTTATAGAAGCAGTCCTGAAACTTCAGTTTTGGGCTTCCATAAAGATAGCTAGGGTTCACTTAATTTAATCCTAAAAATATAGTCTTTTCAACAACCAATTTAGGTCTAATTAAGATTTACCTAGCAGCCACGTGAGCATGCTTTCTAATAACAGAAAAACATAATTTAGCAGCTCAACAAACTTCCTGAAAAGTCTCGGAAAACAGTTCAGAGAGAATGTCACCGAATGTCATAACATCGTTATGACATCGATATTTCTGCAATTTCCAGCACAGTTTTAGCTTCCAGTTCTGAGCTGTTCTTTAACATCCTTAGAAAGTAGGATTTATCTTCAATCTCTTAATGTCATGACATTTATCAAGACATTGCTATAGCCTAGTTTTACCAAAATTAATGCCAACTAAAAACACTAACAAACTCCCCCTTTGGCACATTTTTGGCTAAAACTACTTAACACATCAGAGTACCTATGCAGCAGAAGACAAACTAGTTCTAAGCTTAAAGAAACTAGAACCTAGAGATAAGATAAATTCTACCCATACAGAAATCCCACAGTTCCTACAATTGCCCTCATACAAAATTTAAAAATCCATACAGTTTCCCAAATTCCCAATACCACTGTCACACAGTAGTTCTTCTCCCCCTTTTTAGCCATAAAGGGCCAAAGGTACAAATACCCCAAACAAACATTATGCAATTAAGTACCATTCAGATTACAATGAGCTTAGTCAAGGATTACGGTCTTGGTTAAAAAATTACAATCATCAAAGTTAGGGAGCAGCAACATAAGAACAAGAAACAAGAACAAAACGAGAATCAACAAAACAAGGACCATCACGAATCGGTTGCTCTCCTTTGAGGAAGCATTGTGATTATTATCTGTGAGCAACAACATCAGAACATTACCGCTACCACTTTTAAACTTGAAACGAATCTTGATAAGATTCGCAGTTCAAGAGCTTTCCTCTTCTTGGCAATTTGTGTCCTCTTGGGTCTTGAGCTACCAACAGATTTAACTCTATACTTCTTAGAGACAGTTCCCGCCTTGGTCATCTTCTCAACTTGAGAACCAGAGGTACCACCCTTTGCTTTGACAAGGGAATTAGCACGGGTAGTAATGTCAGAATCCACTGGAGTTTTCTGGACATGATCTTCAGATGTCATAACATTCTTTGTGACATCTTGATCAGCTGCTAAACTAGGGCTAGCAGATTCTTGGTTAAGGGCGAAACTCCGGATCGAGAGATTCTCATTCGGGATCCCGTGACTATCCTATCAATGGTTTCTTGCACATACAGTACCTTCTCTTTTATCTCGGAGGAAGATGAGGATGATCCAGAGATCTTACCAAAGGACGAAACTGATGAACTTTGAGTATTCCGTGCATGCTGATGCTGGGACATCTTAGAGTCAGTTGCCATGGAACGCGGAGGAGAGATCTTCACAGGTTCGACATTCAAGGCTGCAGCGCTTGCCCTAATCTCAGCCATGGTGGGAGATGGACAGTCAGAGTCTTGGGATGAAGAGGATGAAGAAGACATGTTTCGCTGAGATAAGTTGAGAAACAGAAACCAAGAATGACAAAGAGTTTGGGGGTAATTTTTGGATGAAGAAGATATGATACTTTCAAATGAAAAGGCTATTATATGGAGGAGGCTTTTCATATTCTTGAACCTTATAAAGACAAGAGGGAAATAATTAAATGACCCACTTATAATTAATAAAAGGCCTCTTCCCCTCCTTGTAAGCAATCTTAATTGCTACAATTCCTCATACTGACAAATACCCAGTTTGCTCCTTAAATTTCAAATTGACTAGCATCAAGAGCTTTAGTAAAAATGTCAGCCAGTTGAAGTTCAGTGACTACATGATCCAATTTAATCACTTTCTCCTCCACAAGGTCTCTGATGAAGTGATGTCTAATGTCAATGTGCTTTGTCCTACTGTGTTGTATAGGATTCTTTGAAATATTAATAGCACTCAGATTGTCACAGTACAATGTCATGACATCCTGTGACATTGTACTTAGACAAAGATCCGCTTAATCCGAACCATTTGAGAACAACGCTACGGTTGCTATGTATTCACTTTGGACAAGGACACGTTTTGCTTCTTCTTGAACCAAGAAACAAGATTGTTTCCCAAGAAAAGCATCCTCCGAGGTACTTTTTCATCATCAGACTACCATCGGCATCACAATAACTGGACAAAATTGGTTCACATCCATGGGAATACAGGATACCATAATTGCAAGTTCCACTCACATACTTCAGAATTCCTTTCACCTGATTAATGTGACTTACTTTAGGTTCAGCTTGGTATCTTGCACATACCCCAACAGAAAATGCAATGTCAGGTCTGCTGGCTGTTAGGTATAACAAGCTTCCTATCATGCTTCTATATAAACTTTGATCAACCTTTTCACCACTTGTGTCCTTGGACAACTTCAAATGTGTGGGAGCAGGAGTCCTTTTATGGCTGGCATTCTTCATTCCAAACTTCTTGACAATATTCCTTGCATACTTGCTCTGTGAAAGAAATGTTGAGTCTTCCATCTGTGTAACTTGCATTCCAAGAAAGTAAGTCAACTCTCCCATGAGACTCATTTCAAACTCTGCTTGCATTTGATTGGCAAAGTGTTTCACCATTGTCTCTGACATTCCTCCAAATACTATGTCATCAACATAAATTTGAGCCACCATTATCTTTCCTCCTTCATTCTTGACAAAGAGTGTTTTATCCAGGCCTCCTTTCCTATATCCTTTGTTTGTAAGGAACTTGGTTAGCCTTTCATACCAGGCCCTAGGGGCTTGCTTTAGTCCATATAGGGCTTTCCTTAATCTGTAGACATGTTCATGGAAATTTGGATCCACAAATCCTTTAGGCTGTTCTACATATACTTCCTCATTTAAGTAGCCATTTAGGAAGGCACTTTTCACATCCATCTGAAATAATTTGAATTTCAGAATGCAAGCAACCCCTAGTAGAAGCCTGATTGATTCCAGTCTAGCCACTGGTGCAAAAGTCTCATCAAAGTCAATCCCCTCAACCTGAGTGTAACCCTGAGCAACAAGTCTTGCTTTATTCCTGGTGACAGTCCCTTCTGCATCAGACTTGTTCTTGTAGATCCACTTTGTACCAATGATGTTTGTTCCTTCTGGTCTAGGAACTAATTCCCATACTTCATGTTGCTTGAACTGGTTTAATTCATCTTGCATTGCTCCAATCCAGAATTCATAACTTAGAGCTTCTTTGACATTTTTTGGCTCTATCTTTGACACGAAGCAAGAGTTTGAGACAGTTTCTCTGGACCTTGTAACAACACCTTTGGTTGGATCTCCAATGATGAGATCCTTTGGATGATCTTTTTGAATTCTGATGGAAGGATCTTTGTTTGCTTCCTCTGGTTCAGATTTTGGTGGAGTAGGAGTAGGTACATCTTCCTTATCAGGTACTTGAGGTGATGTCTCAAACCATGTCTCAACATCATATGGGACATTGTGTTCCTGATGATGATCATCAACAATGACCTTAATAGACTCCATCATAACCTGGGTTCTGGAGTTGAATATCCTATATGCTCTGTTGTTAGTGGAGTATCCCAGAAAAATGCCTTCATCACTCTTAGAGTCCATTTTTCTCCTTTGATCACGATCTGTCAGAATATAGCATTTGCTACCAAACACGTGGAAATATTTCACAGTTGGTTTTCTTCCCTTCCATAGTTCATACAGGGTAGAGGAAGTTCCCTTTCTTAAGGTGACCCTGTTGTGAACATAGCAAGCTGTATTCATAGCTTCAGCCCAAAAATGAATAGGAAGTTTCTTAGCATTAATCATTGCTCGCGATTCTGTATAGTCCTATTCTTTCTTTCCACAACCCCATTTTGTTGAGGTGTTATAGGAGAAGAAAACTCATGATTGATCCCCTCTGAGGAACAAAATTCATCAAACTTGCTGTTCTCAAATTCCTTTCCATGGTCACTTCTTATTCTGACAATACAGCTTTCCTTCTCTCTTTGAAGTCTTTTGCATAACTCTTTAAAGACATCAAACACATCAGATTTTTCTTTGATGAAGTTTATCCGTAACGGAGAAGTCATCCACAACAACATAGGCATATCTTTTTCCACCAAGGCTTTCAACCTGCATAGGCCCCATCAAGACCATGTGCAGCAGCTCCAGCACTTTAGAAGTGGTCAGATGTCTAGACATTGGGTGTGACATTCTGGTTTGCTTTCCAACCTGACACTCACCACAGACCTTTCCTTCATCAATATGGAGTCTTGGTATCCCTCTGACAGCCTCCATAGAGATGATCTTTTTCATTCCTCTGAGATGCAGATGTCCAAGTTTTTGATGCCACAACTTTACCTCCTTTTCATCTTTGCCTGTAGAGCACACAGAAGAGAGGTTGGTGTTCTCAGATTCCCACATGTAGCAGTTGTCCTTTGATCTAATTCCTCTCATAACTACTTCTTGTTTATCATTGATTACAAGACATTCAGACCTAGTGAAGTTGACTTTGAATCCCATGTCACATAGCTGACTTATGCTTATGAGGTTAGCAGTCAAGCCTTTTACCAGCAACACTCCATTTAGATTTGGAACTCCAAAGCAGTCCAAGTTTCCAACACCTTTGATTTCTCCTTTAGCTCCATCTCCAAAAGTAACAAAGCTGGTAGAATGAGGTTTGACATTATTGATGGGTTTTTATTCGTCATATGCTTGGAACACCCAGTCAAAGTACCAATCTTCCTTTGGACACTCTAAAGAAGTGTGAGCTATCAATCTTTCTTCTTCTTCCACTTTTGAGTGTAGGGTACCTTGATGTTCTTAGGCTCGGCATAGGGAGTCGATTAGGGTATCCATGTAGCCTATAGCAGAAGGGTTTTATGTGTCCAAACCTTCCACAATGGTGACATCTCCATCTTTGAAACTTCTTATTCATGTTTCTCGATCCCGATGTTGACCCCAATGTTGTGACATCTGTTTTGATATTGGCTTATCAGTCATTTTCTTCTGTTATCAACTTTCTTTGCGACCACATGTCTGAGCCGGAACATTTCTGTTTTAGGTTGTGACATCTGCTTTGACCTTGGTTTCCCATGCCTCTTCTTTTCTTGTCACTAACGTGTTCCTTTTCACCACATAGCCTAGACCATGCTTATTTCCGACATTTTGTCCAAGTGAAGGATTTCTTCCAACTTATCAGTTCCAGTGGTCAGCATCTTGACAGACTTAGTCATATGATCAAGCTTGGAATTCAACACTATAAACTCACTGTTGAGATGACTTATAGTGATTGTATTTTCCTTCTTCTCAGCTTCCAGCTTCACATTTTCTGCCTCTAACTTCTCAATCAACTTTCTCTGTTTTTCATTTTGCTAACATACTTCACCACTTCTGATACACAGCTTCTTGTAAGTATCAGCAAGTTCTTCAAAAGTCACTTCCTCATCACTAGAGTCATTATCAGGATTGCCACTTTCAGAAGATGCAGTGACAAGTTTGGCTGATTCCTCTTCAGAGTCACTACTTGATTCACCATCAGACCAAGTCACAGCCATTCCTTTCTTTTGTTTCTTTAGAAAGGTGGGACATTCAGCTCTAATATGTCCAAATCCTTCACATCCATGACATTAGATTCCACTACCTTGACTTCCTTTTTCTTCTGACTTGGATCTTCTGCTGGAGTTATAAGATCTGCTGATGTCAGATGCAATGTCCTTGACATTTGACCTTGACTTTGGATCAATCCTCCTGATGAGTTTGTTGAACTGTCTTCCAAGCATGGCTATAGCTTGGATATCTTCTCTTCATCTTCCACCTTGCATCCTTCTTTGGATACAAGTGTTATGCTCTTGTTCTTTTGTCAGCAGTTGATTCCCATCTCAAAGGTCATAAGAGATCCAATAAGTTCTTCACCTTCAAGGTCTTGATGTCCCGAGCCTCTCTATGCGGTCACTTTCATTGCAAACCTTTTGGGCAAGGATCGAGAATCTTTCTCACCACTTTTCTTGACATCTTTTCACCAAGTGCTCCGAGGCGTTGGCAATCTCAAAATATTCATGTGAAACTCATGAATAGTCTCATCTTCTTTCATCTTCAAATTCTCAAATTTGGTAGTGAGCATCTGAAGTCTTGATATCTTCACCTTGGATGTCCCTCATGAGTAGTTAAGAGTGTCCCAAACATCCTTGGCCAGCTCACATTGATGGACCATCAAGATGTTTACATCAATACCATTGAATAGGGCATTCAATGCTTTAGAGTTCCCAGCTAGCTCCTCTTCCTCTTTGCTCCATTCCTCCTCGGGTTTCAAGACAGTAGTCCCATCTTTCTCAAGCTTGGTGGGATGTTTCCATCCTTTGTCGCCACTCTCCAAGCTTTAATATCCACTGATCTTAAGAAGGCAACTATACGTGGCTTCAGTAATCATAATTAGACCCATCCAGAATAAGTGGTCTACCTCCAAATCCTCCTTCCTTATCCATTACGCCAGAAACTATTATCCCTAGATCTCACCCGAAATAACAGGTGGTGCCCGCTCGATGCCAATTGAAATTCTGGCAGCGGATCGTGATGTCACGAGAATGTTATGACACACTATCGACACTCTTAACAATTCACACAATAAATATAAACAACGATAAAGAACACAATAAGTTGTTTACCGTTCGATGTCTAACTACACCTACATCCGGGGCTACCAAGCCAGGAGGAAATTCACTATTAGTAGAATTAATTCGGAATAAACCAACCAGTTTATCTCCTTCACTTAAAACCTACCCAATGCAACTTCAACCTAAGTCCTACTTAGATCTGAGTTCCTACTCACTCCCCCTCAATCACAGCAGTGATATCAACCTATTGAATAATTGAATTATGAAGACACACTTTAATAAACTATCTTGATCTTGCTTCAAAGCTTCAATCAAGAGACAAACACTCGTGCTTCAAATCTTTGAGTGATAAACTACCCTTACAAACAAATCCTAGTCCAATGCACTTATCAATTGATAGTTGCTTGGCTCACAAGAGAAACTAGAATTACACAATACAACTGTTAACTCTCCTAACAGTACAAATAACAACCTGCTATATCTTCAATAAATTTCAGAGGCGTAGCAGCAGTATAAGGGTTGAATTACTTTTATAGAAGCAGTCCTGAAACTTCAGTTTTGGGCTTCCATAAAGATAGCTAGGGTTCACTTAATTTAATCCTAAAAACATGGTCTTTTCAACAACCAATTTAGGTCTAATTAAGATTTACCTAGCAGCCACGTGAGCATGCTTTCTAATAACAGAAAAACATAATTTAGCAGCTCAACAAACTTCCGAAAAGTCTCGGAAAAAGCAGTTCGAGCAGAATGTCACTGAATGTCATAACATCTATTATGACATCGGGTTTCTGAATTTCATGACTTTAGCTTCCAGTTCTGAGTTGTTCTTTAACATCCTTAGCAAGTAGGATTTATCTTCAATCTCTGAATGTCATGACATCTATCAAGACATTGCTATAGCCTAGTTTTACCAAAATTAATGCCAACTAAAAACACTAACATAAGCCATTTTCTTCATTTCTTCCCATTTGAAAAACAAAAGCAAAGAATAGAAACTTGGGAGAGAAAAAAGAGGGTTTTGGAAAGAAGAAGAAGAGGAAGAAGAAGAGCAAGAGGGGAAGAGGAGGAAGATCATAAGCAAGCTTGTGGATTGAGCTTAGAATCATCATGGATCATCAAAACTAGAGGTAAGGGGTTTGATTTTCCTTTCCATATAGTTAGGGTTTGATAGATATGTTGTGGATTTAGGAAAAATTAGTATTTTGATCCATGGGGTTATAGTTTGCCATTGTTTTGGTGTTGTGTTGTTGTTGTTGTTGAAATTCTCAATTGATGGTAGAAATATGTTTTGATATTGTATTTGAGGTATATATGTGTGTTGATGATAAGAGATGGTGAGTTAGTGATAAGAGATGTTTGGTGGGTTTAGTTTGAATTGAGGAAAAATTGATAGTAGAGTTTTATGATTTTGTTGGTTGATTGTTGTGATAGTTTGGAGAAGTTGGATGAAGAGTAGAGATTATAGATGTGTTGTTATTAGTGTGTAGTGTTTAGATTAGGGAATGGAAATAGAAATGGAAATTTGAAATGGGAAAGAAAACCATGGTAGAAGAATGATAAAACAAAAATAGAAATTTTGGTAAGTGCAGGCCGCGACCGATTTCGTGCGCCACGGCCACCGTGTTGTATTGTCTTGGGAAAATTTTGCGTGCGGGAGCTTTACAACACGGGCGGTGTTGCACAACGGTGTTGCACAACACGGCGGTGTTGCACACGGCACCGTGTTGCGACTCTGTAGCCTCCAAAATTCAATTTTCTTACTTTCCTTTAGAATCCGATTGCGATGTTGACGATTAGGAGTAATGCCAGTTATTAGAGATGACTTTTGCGGCGATGATAGGTGTTTGACTATCTTTCCGTATTTAGAATTTAGTGAGCAAATCGATAATGAGATTGGGTGATTAAACATAATCTTTACGACGACGTATTAGTTAGTAAATACTTGTTGATTATGCGATGCGAAGTTAGATGTCTTTGTACATGATAATGTGATGATTATATTAATGTTGTTGACAAATGCTTTCGATTTGTGAATGCCTGACTTTTGATGAATTTATTAGTGATGTTTGCATAATGCAATTATGATGCGATGATATATTTATCTAGTTTTGGATAAATTATGGCGATGTGGGCTTTATGCCAATTTGAATGAGCGATGATGTTGTTTTTTTGTTGTGTTGTTTTATTGTCGAGTCACATACATTTCATAAGCGAAGAGGGATTTTATGCCATGCGAAGAGGCTTTTATGCCAAGCGATGATGGCTTTTATGCGGCGAAGATCGGCTTTATGCCAAGTGTCCTAATTACGGACAAAGCGATGGGTACCACATGCATAACATAGTCGTGTCTCATGGAGTCGGTTATGTTTATGTTTGAGTTGTTTGGCGTTGGGTTTTTGTTGATTGATGGATGATATTGAATTGCGATGATATATGATGTGGTGATGTTTGTGATGATGTTGTGATGATAGGCTTTATGCCTGGCGATGATGGGCTTTATGCCAAAAGCGAAGATGGGCTTTATGCCAAAAGCGAAGATGGGCTTTAGCCAATTTGTGATGATTTGTTTGTGTTGCTTATATTATTAGCATTATTTAATGTTGTTGGTTGATGTTGTTGTTTAAGACTACCGTGTTAATTAGTGATGTGTTAGCTCGTGATGATTTCGTGGCGATGGGAGTTTATGTGTTGTTGCGACGTTTTATGCCGATGAGGTTATGGTGATATAGTGTAGATGATACACCTTAGGATGATGAGTAAAGTAAGTAAGTTTTGTTTTTGTGTTGGAATTACACTTATTAATCTATACCCTTTATAATTCCGACACTATATATAATTATATATATTTTATCATGCCTAATTATATGTTTTGGAGTATCTCACCCTTTACTTGTTTCGTCGTTACCTATATATTGGTAACGTGGGTTTGAAGACGAGTCTTTAGTCTTTAGTCGAGTCGGTGTCGCTCGATACGTAGCACTCGGGGGGAAATATTTATGTCGTCTTGTTGTTGTTGTTTTATTATTATTCCTTCTGTGAATAAGAACCATAATTCATAAAAACATGATTTTGATGAGGAAGTTTAATAAAGGAGATGTTTTGATTTCTATGAATCAATTTATGTTTTCCCGCGATGCTATGTATCCGAAATTTATACTTTAAAGTAAACCGTTTTAAGTGAGTTGTTTTGTTGGTGTGACGCCTCAGTGGTTAATTTATGAAATTTTAAATTACTCTGATTTTTACATATTAAACTTTGGGTAGAACTGGGGTGTTACATTAGTGGTATCAGAGCAGGTCGGTCTGTCGACCAAGTTATTAGTGTGTTTAATCCTGTTGTATGCGACATGCGTGTGAAACACTGTTGGTACTTGTTTGTTTCAAATTGTTTATCTGCAAAGATGAGTTTGAAATAAGTGGGGGAGAAGTCTTACTTCTTGGTGGTGCTTGTGGCTTAGGATGGAGCCTCAAGCAGTGTTACGCTTCGGTAACTTGAAGTGTAAGTTTGAAGACGCTGTTGTAGTTTGGTTGAGATGGTTTATGTCACCATCATGATTGTCGATTGTCTATTGACAAATTGAGGGACTGATCATCCTTAATCTCTTGTTGATAGTGGTCGGGGATTGTGTCGGTTGGGATAGACTTGTCTTGCCAACTTAATAGTGTAGGAAGGCGATGTGTTTGCACAAGGTAGTGCATGGTTACTTGAGTTGTGGGCAATTTGGATTTCGGTGAGAAACAAGATTTTGGCGAACTTCTTGTTGTGATTCTTCGAAGCATGTTGTGAAGATGTGAGGGAATTGCCGCAGTAGTGCGAAGTGAAGTTTTGATGGATTTAGTTTCTGGAACTAGTTGTGATTCGAAGTGTCCTTAAGGGATGTTTGCTTCTGAATTAGAGTTGAAAAGTCAACTTGAGGATTGGTTGAGCAGAGTTGTTTATTCAGCGGGTCACCGTGGAGTGCTACCATTGTGTTGTTCGAGAAGAGCAAAGGTTACCCGAGTTGGTGGGTTGTTTGCAGTCAAGGAACGAAGTGGATATTGAGGGCAAGTGTCTACTTCCGAGGATTGATATTTGGATGAATCAGTCATTTGGAGTTTATGTGTTTAGTGAGATTGATGTGATGTCTGGCTGTCTACGGGTTAGTGTGTGAACTGAAGATGTTTAGACAATGCTTTTGGGATAGTGTTTGGTTCTAGCGAGTATTTGTTGATGTCATTAGTGTGACTAATGCGTCAGATATGATTTTGGGATGTTCGGACAGTACTCTCATGAGTAGTTGTAAGAGTTATTTCGTGTTCATGGATATTAATTGGTTGACATCAAGTTAAGGAATTGTAGCAAGCATCCGATCTTCGTGGTATCAGTAGTGGAGTTAGACCGGTGCAGGTCGAGTATTTTAAAGATAGAATTTTGAACTGTTGGACGTGAGTGCCTTAAGTAAGCGACTTAGACGGTGATATTTTGGACAGTTCCGCAAAAGATTTGTTTTGTATATTGTAGAAGACTTTAAGAGATATTTCGGAGTTTAGAAATTCCTTTGTTTTGGATGGTTAACTTTGTAGGTTGATGGAAGACCTTTTTATAAGTTGGCATTGATCGTGAGTACCTTGGCATGAGATGGTTGAGTCGCTATTTGGACTTCGCGATGGTAAGCGAATTTGTTTGAGCCAGTGGAAAGTTTAGCGAATGCTTTGATTTTGGTTTTGTTTTGTACTGAAGAACCTTGTGCGGCGTATGGCGATATTTCATTTTGGACTAAGATGTATTTTGACTTAGAGTTGGAAAAAGTGTATTACTACCTTGGAACGATTTGATTTTCATAAGGATAAATTGTCGGACATGTGAGTTAGAGGTTGATGCGGTTGAGCTCATTGGAACCTTATAGGTGCAGATGTTAGCGACGAGGAGATTGGAATTGTTGAAGATAATTCAAGTTTACGTGTGATCTATAGAGAGATTTCGTCTGGTGTTGAGTTCAGTAAGCTGATGTCGCAGGATAACCCAAGTATGTCTGATTTGGGATCTATTACTTTAAGGAATGTTGCATGTTTGTTTTGAGACGCTTGTTGAGATTAAGCTCAGAAGGTTATTAGGGATTTGTTCACTACTAACTTATGGATTTTGTCAGATACTAATAGCCGTGGTGGATTATTAGATTGCGACTAAGATAAGTCTTGACGATATAGGATTTTGTGACGGTTTGGTAGCCACAGGTACCTTAAGATGATTGATATTTTATAAATGAGAATGTTCTATCTGTGACTGAAGTTGGTCGCGACGGTGTTCGTATTGGATTCCATAAAGTTTATGTTATGTTTCTAAGTCCAACCTGTGTTGTAATTACAGGGGTAGGAGGTGACGTTGATGAGTAGAGTTCTTAAGAGAGTGTTGTGGTTGAGTTACCACTTGGGACGATGGAAAGTTATGAAAGGTGTTTCGAATGAGAAGCCTAGTGTATACGTCGAAGTTTCACAAGTGGAATATTTGGACAGTATTGGAAGAGGTCAAGTTATGTCGTGTATTTTAGAGGACCAATGGACGTTGATCAATCGAGAATGAAAGAGTGATTCTTCGAGTTGATAAGGTTGATGTTGCGAGGTGTCTTGATGGGTGTACGCTTTGAACTTATCCGTTTTGAGTAATTGTGAAGTTGAGGAACTAACCAAGTTGTTTTACGTTTGTCATCTTCTGCATCAAAGTGAAGGTGCATGGTTTAGAATATCGAACATTGAATTGTTTAGCGAGTAAGCGAGGTTGTTGGATTTGGACTAGTGAGTTATAGTCGTAAGTCGTCTGTTTAAGCCCTAGGATGAGTGGTGTATCTCAGTTTGATTATCTTTGAGTAACTTGTTTTGTTCAAGGGTTGTACGTTGGTAATCTACAAGGATGATGTGACCTTGTGATTGGCTGGATTGAGAGCGGTAACTGCAAGTGTAATTATTGAGTTCATGCTTATGCGTGGGTGAAGGCATCTTTTCATGTTTGTGTAGCACGCGTGGTTTTACCCTATTTTGACTGTTTCAGTTTTGGTTTGTATAACCATTTTGTTGTTTTCGTTTTAGCGATGGTGACGGTGTTGTGTTGTAGGACTTTATGTTCCTATCTTTGGTGACTCGTTTCCGAGGTGTCGGTTCGAGTGTGTGGCTAATTCTATGGTTGAGACGTTAGGATAGTATCGATCTTGTTTGTTTGGTTCTCGAGTGAACCGGTGCATTTACGGCTTGTTTAGTTGTTGGGTGTTAGTTGGTTGTCGAATGCATTGTATGGGCTTTGCATCTCGGCATGGTTGTTCTTGTCTAGACGTTGTGGTTGGGGAGATACCCTTGTGTTTGGTGTATTTAGTATGTTGTTTAATTGACGCGAGGATTTGGTGGACGAATGCTTAGGCATGTCCGATTTGTTCATTTTGATCGAAATTTCGATGACGAAAAGTTTATAAGTGGGGGAGAGTTGTAACGCCCTGTTTTTAATTAATATTATAGTATATTAATATTTTCGAATTACCGATCGATATTTATCTTGCGACGAGAATATTCATATTAATTAAAATATCTATTAATTTATCTGGCGACGTTGTGTTCGGTCCGGGTTTTATTCCGTTCGGTTCGGTAAAATATTATTCGGATCCGATGTTTAATTTCCCTGAATTATTTTAATTGATTGAATTAATAATATTGGTAGATATTTTGTGTGTTAATTTATAAGAATAAATTAGGAGTGTGAGGAGAAATTGGGAGAAATTGGGTTTTACACCCTTGGTTGCTAGTAAGGAAAACAACCTATGAAACACTTTCCTTGTTTTTCTTTCCAACCTAGCACACCATAGCCAAACAAGAGCAAGAAGAGAAGTTAGTGGAAATAACCTTATATAAGCCATTTTCCTCATTTCTTCCCATTTGAAAAACAAAAGCAAAGAATAGAAACTTGGGAGAGAAAAGAGAGGGTTTTGGAAAGAAGAAGAAGAGGAAGAAGAAGAGCAAGAGGGGAAGAGGAGGAAGATCATAAGCAAGCTTGTGGATTGAGCTTTGTAGAATCATCATGGATCATCCAAACTAGAGGTAAGGGGTTTGATTTTCCTTTCCATATAGTTAGGGTTTGATAGATATGTTGTGGATTTAGGAAAAATTAGTATTTTGATCCATGGGGTTATAGTTTGCCATTGTTTTGGTGTTGTGTTGTTGTTGTTGTTGAAATTATCAATTGATGGTAGAAATATGTTTTGATATTGTATTTGAGGTATATATGTGTGTTGATGATAAGAGATGGTGAGTTAGTGATAAGAGATGTTTGGTGGGTTTAGTTTGAATTGAGGAAAAATTGATAGTAGAGTTTTATGATTTTGTTGGTTGATTGTTGTGATAGTTTGGAGAAGTTGGATGAAGAGTAGAGATTATAGATGTGTTGTTATTAGTGTGTAGTGTTTAGATTAGGGAATGGAAATAGAAATGGAAATTTTAAATGGGAAAGAAAACCATGGTAGAAGAATGATAAAACAAAAATAGAAATTTTGGTAAGTGCGGGCAGCGACAGGCCGCCACCCACCATGTTATCTTGGGAAAATTTTGCGTATTCTGGGAGCTTTACAACACGGGCAGTGTTGCACAACACGGGCAGTGTTGCACAACACGGGCAGTGTTGCACAACACGGGCACCCGTGTTGCAGCTCCTGTAGCCTCCAAAATTCCGAATTTTTCTTACTTTCCTTTAGAATCCGATTGCGATGTTGACGATTAGGAGTAATGCCAGTTATTAGAGATGACTTTTGCGGCGATGATAGGTGTTTGACTATCTTTCCGTATTTAGAATTTAGTGAGCAAATCGATAATGAGATTGGGTGATTAAACATAATCTTTACGACGACGTATTAGTTAGTAAATACTTGTTGATTATGCGATGCGAAGTTAGATGTCTTTGTACATGATAATGTGATGATTATATTAATGTTGTTGACAAATGCTTTCGATTTGTGAATGCCTGACTTTTGATGAATTTATTAGTGATGTTTGCATAATGCAATTATGATGCGATGATATATTTATCTAGTTTTGGATAAATTATGGCGATGTGGGCTTTATGCCAATTTGAATGAGCGATGATGTTGTTTTTTTGTTGTGTTGTTTTATTGTCGAGTCACATACATTTCATAAGCGAAGAGGGATTTTATGCCAAGCGAAGAGGCTTTTATGCCAAGCGATGATGGCTTTTATGCCGAGCGAAGATCGGCTTTATGCCAAGTGTCCCTAATTACGGACAAAGCGATGGGTACCACATGCATAACATAGTCGTGTCTCATGGAGTCGGTTATGTTTATGTTTGAGTTGTTTGGCGTTGGGTTTTTGTTGATTGATGGATGATATTGAATTGCGATGATATATGATGTGGTGATGTTTGTGATGATGTTGTGATGATAGGCTTTATGCCTGGCGATGATGGGCTTTATGCCAAAAGCGAAGATGGGCTTTATGCCAAAAGCGAAGATGGGCTTTAGCCAATTTGTGATGATTTGTTTGTGTTGCTTATATTATTAGCATTATTTAATGTTGTTGGTTGATGTTGTTGTTTAAGACTACCGTGTTAATTAGTGATGTGTTAGCTCGTGATGATTTCGTGGCGATGGGAGTTTATGTGTTGTTGCGACGTTTTATGCCGATGAGGTTATGGTGATATAGTGTAGATGATACACCTTAGGATGATGAGTAAAGTAAGTAAGTTTTGTTTTTGTGTTGGAATTACACTTATTAATCTATACCCTTTATAATTCCGACACTATATATAATTATATATATTTTATCATGCCTAATTATATGTTTTGGAGTATCTCACCCTTTACTTGTTTCGTCGTTACCTATATATTGGTAACGTGCGGGGTTTGAAGACGAGTCTTTAGCTGATAGTCAGTCGGTGTCGCTCGATACGTAGCACTCGGAAATATTTATGTCGTCTTGTTGTTGTTGTTTTATTATTATTCCTTCGTGAATAAGAACCATAATTCATAAAAACATGATTTTGATGAGGAAGTTTAATAAAGGAGATGTTTTGATTTCTATGAATCAATTTATGTTTTCCCGCGATGCTATGTATCCGAAATTTATACTTTAAAGTAAACCGTTTTAAGTGAGTTGTTTTGTTGGTGTGACGCCTCAGTGGTTAATTTATGAAATTTTAAATTACTCTGATTTTTACATATTAAACTTTGGGTAGAACGGGTGTTACATTAGTGGTATCGAGCGGTCGGTCATCGACCAAGTTATTAGTGTGTTTAATCCTGTTGTATGCGACATGCGTGTGAAACACTGTCGGTACTTGTTTGTTTCAAATTGTTTATCTGCAAAGATGAGTTTGAAATAAGTGGGGGAGAAGTCTTACTTCTTGGTGGTGCTTGTGGCTTAGGATGGAGCCTCAGCAGTGTTCGGTAACTTGAAGTGTAAGTTTGAAGACGCTGTTGTAGTTTGGTTGAGATGGTTTATGTCACCATCATGATTGTCGATTGTCTATTGACAAATTGAGGGACTGATCATCCTTAATCTCTTGTTGATAGTGGTCGGGGATTGTGTCGGTTGGGATAGACTTGTCTTGCCAACTTAATAGTGTAGGAAGCTGATGTGTTTGCACAAGGTAGTGCATGGTTACTTGAGTTGTGGGCGAATTTGGATTTCTGGTGAGAAACAAGATTTTGGCAAGCGAACTTCTTGTTGTGATTCTTCCGAAGCATGTTGTGAAGATGTGAGGGAATTGCCGCAGTAGTGCGAAGTGAAGTTTTGATGGATTTAGTTTCTGGAACTAGTTGTGATTCGAAGTGTCCTTAAGGGATGTTTGCTTCTGAATTAGAGTTGAAAAGTCAACTTGAGGATTGGTTGAGCAGAGTTGTTTATTCAGCGGGTCACCGTGGAGTGCTACCATTGTGTTGTTCGAGAAGAGCAAAGGTTACCCGAGTTGGTGGGTTGTTTGCAGTCAAGGAACGAAGTGGATATTGAGGGCAAGTGTCTACTTCCGAGGATTGATATTTGGATGAATCAGTCATTTGGAGTTTATGTGTTTAGTGAGATTGATGTGATGTCTGGCTGTCTACGGGTTAGTGTATGAACTAAAGATGTTTAGACAATGCTTTTGGGATAGTGTTTGGTTCTGGCGAGTATATGGTTGATATCATTAGTGTGACTAATGCGTCAGATATGATTTTGGGATGTTCGGACAGTACTCTCATGAGTAGTTGTAAGAGTTATTTCGTGTTCATGGATATTAATTGGTTGACATCAAGTTAAGGAATTGTAGCAAGCATCCGATCTTCGTGGTATCAGTAGTGGAGTTAGACCGGTGCAGGTCGAGTATTTTAAAGATAGAATTTTGAACTGTTGGACGTGAGTGCCTTAAGTAAGCGACTTAGACGGTGATATTTTGGACAGTTCCGCAAAAGATTTGTTTTGTATATTGTAGAAGACTTTAAGAGATATTTCGGAGTTTAGAAATTCCTTTGTTTTGGATGGTTAACTTTGTAGGTTGATGGAAGACCTTTTTATAAGTTGGCATTGATCGTGAGTACCTTGGCATGAGATGGTTGAGTCGCTATTTGGACTTCGCGATGGTAAGCGAATTTGTTTGAGCCAGTGGAAAGTTTAGCGAATGCTTTGATTTTGGTTTTGTTTTGTACTGAAGAACCTTGTGCGGCGTATGGCGATATTTCATTTTGGACTAAGATGTATTTTGACTTAGAGTTGGAAAAAGTGTATTACTACCTTGGAACGATTTGATTTTCATAAGGATAAATTGTCGGACATGTGAGTTAGAGGTTGATGCGGTTGAGCTCATTGGAACCTTATAGGTGCAGATGTTAGCGACGAGGAGATTGGAATTGTTGAAGATAATTCAAGTTTACGTGTGATCTATAGAGAGATTTCGTCTGGTGTTGAGTTCAGTAAGCTGATGTCGCAGGATAACCCAAGTATGTCTGATTTGGGATCTATTACTTTAAGGAATGTTGCATGTTTGTTTTGAGACGCTTGTTGAGATTAAGCTCAGAAGGTTATTAGGGATTTGTTCACTACTAACTTATGGATTTTGTCAGATACTAATAGCCGTGGTGGATTATTAGATTGCGACTAAGATAAGTCTTGACGATATAGGATTTTGTGACGGTTTGGTAGCCACAGGTACCTTAAGATGATTGATATTTTATAAATGAGAATGTTCTATCTGTGACTGAAGTTGGTCGCGACGGTGTTCGTATTGGATTCCATAAAGTTTATGTTATGGTTCTAAGTCCAACCTGTGTTGTAATTACAGGGGTAGGAGTTGACGCAATGCGTATCGTTACTGTATATTTAAAGTTATAAATACTTCTCATCTCAGGGTTGAAGAGATTTGAGATATGATTTGGAATTTAAAGTCGCCTCCAAGGGTGAAAATGTTTCTATGGCGGTTGTATAGAAATTGTGTTCCTACTAAAGTGCGACTGCATTGTAAAGGTGTAGAGTGTCCTATCATTTGTGGTGTTTGCGGGGAAGATGACGAGAGTAACATGCATCTTTTTCTTCACTGCTTAAAGAGTAAGAAGTGTTGGGAGAAAATGAGTTTCTGGTTGGTGCTACAACAAATGTAGAATTCTCATGACTCAAATACTTCTATTATTTTCTCTTTTTTGCAGGTTGCTGCTAACCAAGAACATTAATCAGTTTTCGCTTGTATGTTATGGAGCTTATGAAAATGCAAAAATAATAATGTTTAAAAGCAGTCTGTTGATTCTCCAGACACAATTTATAGTAGATCTTTGCATCTTCTGAAGGGTTGAAGTAATTCCCAACAGCCGAGGAAGAGTAATTCTTCCCAACCTCCCACATGGAATGAGATAAAATGGAATAAACTGATGATTAATCGCCTCAAAAGCAACATTGACGCCTGCTTCTCCAATAATAAGGTTGGTATTGGTTCTTGTATTATAGATGACGATGGTGCTTTAATTGCAGCCCGTACAAATTGATTTTCTCCTATTGTAGAGGCTGCGGTCAGAAAATCTCTCGGACTTTAAGCTTCTATCAAATGGGTTAATGAACTGAGTTATAATAACATGGATTTTGAGCAAAATGCTAGAGGAATAATGGATAATGTGAATAGTCATTATCTAAATTTCACAAACCTTGTCTCCATTAAGCGGGAATCTAAACACGATATATATATATATATATATATATATATATATATATATATATATATATATATATATATATATATATATATAAAATCCCTTTTCAAACTCTCATATTAAGTTTGCTAGAAAACAAACTAATAAAGTTGCTCATATTTAGCATAGATGATAATCTTATACTAATTTCTGGAGTTTTACTTGTATCAAAAGAGATTACATGTATTCAATCTCTTATTATTATTAATGCAATAAGTTAAAGTTGTTTCCGGTATTAAAAAAACCATAAGTTTATGATATATTAAAAAATAGACTCATATTAAATTTTATTAAATTAAATGACACCTTATATATCATATGTAATCTAGTTTCTTATTCTTTACTTCATCCGTCTTAAATTATAAGACACTTTGAAGAAAATATTTGTCGTAAATTATAAGTTACTTTACATTTTCAATGCAACATTAACGATGTTTTCCCAAATATACCCTCTAGTATTTACTTCTCTTTTTTCTTTCAATTCTTTTAATTTCTAAAAGACAATAGTGAAAAATCATACATAATTTACCTTTCTCATACAATAATGATTACTTTTCTTAATATGTGTGAAATGTCTAAAATGTCTTATAATTTGAGACGGAGTGAGTATTATATACTATTTAATCTTCCTATATAATGCACAATCAGCGGACCAGGATCGGAATTCAAGATGCTTTTGTTGATATAATTCAAGAGGAGTAAAGGAAGACAAAGTATATAAACAGAAGATAGTATAAAATTTTGCGTGCTTCTAAAAGAAAATAAAGTCCCTATGTATAGGGATACAAAGGCTTATTGATAAAGCCGGTACAAGCTACTTATGATAGCCGGTTATAACAAACAAATGAAGTATTATTGTCGGGTACACAGTGGGCCCCATCGATACAATAACACATCACAAACTACAAAACTTTTCTTATAAAAAGTAGAGCCTATTGCTATCTACCTAGATAAGATTCTTATCTTCTTTGTCTTTTAACTTTTGGTCTTTCCAAGATAAGATTCTTTCTTATCTTTGTTTTATTCATTGTTGTTGCTCTTGTCTTGTCTTCAAGATAAGATTCTCGCTTATCTTTGCATTGTTACTTTGCCTTGGCTTTCTCTTTAGCTTTTTGAGCCATAGCTTGAATCATAGCATCCCAAAATCTTCAAATGTAGGGTCATCATTTTGAGCCTCACCAGCTAATCCTTCAAAGGTATTGGAATCCATTGATCCCGTAGAAGAACTGGTCTTCATAGACTGAACATCATCTCTTGAAGCTTGGGATTGAAAAGTATTGAAGAATTGAGTCTTCATATGATCTAGAGTTCTGATAATAATTTCTTCTTCTGATTCATTAGGATACTTTCTTTGGAAGAAATTCTTTAAGCTTCCCATAGACAATTGTTGAGAACTTTTTTCTTTAACATTGTTATTTTTATCGTCAGCCATTGCTGACTTAATTTGAATAATCTTGTCCTGGATTTCTTCTTGACTTATTTTATTCCACCATTTGTAGAAAAAATTTCTTTCTAGAATAGGAATATTAAATTTGTCATTAGAAATGGTGATAGTCCATCTCCAAATCCAAGGAATCTGAAATTTAGTGAAGAAAAGAAATGGACATTGTCCAGTTATCAAATTTGATGAAATATTTAATACTAGTGAACTATTCTCACACCATGGAGTATACAAATCATTTAATTCTTTTGGTAATATTTCCAAAGAAGGACCAAATTTAATCCACCAGGCATAAAACCAATTCGGAATGGGTCTATTAATCACTTCTGGATTAATTGAGAAAAATCAAGAATGTTTATTCTTGGGATTCTGATAATAAAAAGCTTGGGTGAAAGCCTGAACATAGTCCCAATAATTGAAATACATGTATTTTCCTTCGGCAATTCTTATTGTCTTTTCACCATTAGGGTTAAGACCTCATTCCCTTGGTGATAATATCTTAATAATATGGCATTTGCTGAAGTTTATAAAACTCTCAGGATTGTTGTTTTGATAGTGATGAGTAAAAGTTACCGATTCGGTAACTGCCAGTAATATCTCTAGATGTGGTCTTGATTTACCACGAAGGCCTGGATATCCTCTTGATTCGAGGTATCTTGTTTTAATAGCCCATCCATCATTTGGATTTATTTTTAGATCTTCATCATCAATATACATAATTTTCTCAGAATCGGATTCTCAAAATAATCGCTTGCTCTTGAGTGGGTCATTGATGCAATTTCTTTGTAAGATATAATCTTTTTAGAGGATGAAAAGGAAGGTATATCTTCCTTTTTGAGGTAGGCGTTGTTGCACATTTCTACCTTTATAGATTGTAGTCCAATCCCTATTAGAGGAATATTTACTTCACTTTGGGGTAACATATTGTTACTCCTCTCCCAGGCCTCGCCCATAGCCTCGGCCTCTTCCTCCCTAGATGGGGTGTCATTTTCTCCTGCAAGAATTCACGGTAAGGTAATCGAAGTGAATTATTTTCACCTTTAATATGTTTAATATCAAATTCAAACATTGATAATTGAGATTGCCAACTAGCAAATATTTGTTTTGCAACAAGATTTTGACATCTTTTTCAATAATAGATTTAGAGCAATCAATTTGTAATAAAAACTTTTTATTAAGTAAATCATCTTGAAATTTTGAAACACATTTTATAATAGAAAGCATTTCTTTCTTGATAGTCGAATATTTCAACTGAGTAGGATTCCATTTTCCAGAGGTGAACCTAACCAAAACTTCTTTTGATGTTTCATGTATAACCTGTTTAAGAATTCCTCCATATCCTAAGTCAGAAGCATCAGTTTCAACAATTTTAAAATACTTGGGATTAGCTAGAGATAAGCAAGGCAAACATTTAACCTTATTTTTAATTCTTCGGACTGCTTGAGAATGTTTATCAGTCCAAGGGCCAGGATTTTTTCTAAGCCTAGCATGTAATATACTAGTATCCATGGCAAGATTCTCATAGTAATCAGCAATATAATTAAGACTACCAAGAAACATTTGTAATTGTTTCTTATCGGTAATTATATCAGGAAATTTAGAAGCAAATTCAATACTTCTTTGAATAGGAACAATTTTTCCTTGATCAATTTCATGTCCTAAAAATCTAATTTTAGTTTGAAATATTTTCATCTTAGGAGCAGATATAACTAACCCATTATGCTTAACTAAACCCTTAAATATTTTTAAATGTTTAACATGCGATCTATTGTTTTAGAAAAACTAAAACATCATCAATGTAAACAATTATAAATTCAGATAAGGAATAAAAATATCATTCATAATATTTTGAAATTCGGAAGGAGCATTTTTTAACCCAAAAGGGAGAACATTCCACTTGAAATGTCCAAAAGGTACAATGAAGACTGTTTTATATTTATCAGATTCATTAATCTGAATTTGCCAATATCCAGATTTCATATCGAATTTAGAAAAGATTAAAGCAGTATTTAATCTATCCAATAAATCCTTTTTATTAGGAATAGGATATCTAATCCATTTTAACACCTTATTAAGGGTTTATAATTAATAACAAGTCTAGGGACACCACGTTCTCTTTCAAGATTATTAACATGCAGCTCAAGGAGATTTAGATTTTCTAATTAAACCTTTCTCTAAAGAGAATTTATCTCTTTTTCATAGTTCTAAATACTCATGATTCATTTGGGTTGGTCTGGCCTTAGTGGGAATCTGACTTTCATTAAAGTCATCAAGATAAGTTAAGGAAATAACATGTTTCTTTCTATCCCAAAAAGCATTGGGTAAATCATTGCATACCTCATCTTGGAACTGTTGATCAATCAATTTGATTTGTCTTTTTATTTCATCTCTATTAAGTTGTTCATTAATATTTAATAAACTAACTTCTTCTTTAAGAAAACATAATTGTTTTTCTTTATTCAAGAGAATACTTTTAACTTCATTAAGCATCTTAATATGAGGGTCGAAAGAAATTCAAAAGTGACCGTTTACCATTAATCATGGTAGTAATGCCTTTAGTGTCAACATTAATTAAAGGCATAATGCTATTTAAAAAGGGAGTTCCAAGAATAACTCTATGAGTCATATTTTTAACTAAAATGAAATGAGTAGGTAAACAAATATCTTGATTACAAACGTATGTATTAGGTAATTTATAATTAACTGTAATTTGTCACCACTAGAGCAATTGTTTGGGTGGTTTTAGTATAATACTTGGTAGGAACAATTCCTTCCTCAAGGCAATTAAGATCTGCCCTATCAATAAGAGCGACCTCATTTTGTAATATAAATGTTCTATTAATAACTAAAGTTACTTTAACAAACCATTTTTGAGAAATTACTCTATCAATAAGAGTAAGAAATCTATCATTAGTAGAAAGATTACTGGTAGAAGATATTTCTTCAATTTTAGGATAATCTGTTTCTAGTAAGGAGACCCTTTGAGATAATTTTTGATTATCTTTCTTTATCTCGAGCAATTTGATTTTAAGAGATTAATTTCTATTTAAATCGAGGGGAACAGGAGTTTCACGGATATGGGACTGTTGAAATCTAGATAAAACCTCACTTAATTGATAAGGGGCTTCAACAATAATAGGAGATTCTTTTTTTGAATTTTCTTGAATTAATACTTCAAGCATTTTTCTCTTGAGATTATTCTCAGAAATGGACTCAATAGCTTTTATGGCTTCATCTTGTTCTGTAGTAAGAACATTAAGACCATTCATGTCTACAATAGACTTCCAGTAATCTATTTGATTACATTGACAATTATTATTGCCAGAATCATCAGAGGAATAATCTGTTGATGATTCATAGATCATATCAATATCTTCATTAGAAGAATTGGTTTTTGAGTCAGACTTAAGCAAACAAACTTTCTCAAGTTGAGAGCGTAATTGCTCATCTTCGATTTCATTAAGAGCTTTTTTGGTCCAACATTAGTTTGCATAATGACCAGCTTTACCACATTTGTGGCAAGATACATCAAGCATTTTAACTTTTCTTTTGCCTTTATGATTAAAAGCCTTTTCTTTTGGTCTACTTTTATTAAAGTGACTATTTTTCTTATACTTACTATAAGAATTTTTATAATTATCCTTATTATTTTTATGAGGTTTATTCCTAATAATTTTCTCTTTTTTCTTTTTATTTTCATTAGATCTTCCAAGATCGAAAGCAAATTGGTCACAGAATTCACCCATTTGGTGTTTTTCAGAAAGTTTCTGTTTTTTAAGCTGATTTCTTAGCTTAATATCATTACACAGGGTTAATCCTTCATTAACGCAAGTGCTAATAATTTGACCATAAGTAAGATCGGGATAATTAATATTTATTCCATCATTTTTATTTCTTAAAGAATGTCTAACCTTTTCTGAAAAGAAATGAGGTAAACCATCAATAAATTTGGCTTTCCAATGGATAGAATTAGGATTGTTTAATTGATCTAGACAAAAAGGTATCCTTGTACCATCTAAAATGTGTAAGGGAGGGACATCTCAGATTTTGAAGTAGAGTTTGAATTTTTTCTCCAATAGGAATATTGGTTCCAACAAAATGTTGAAGGATAGAGAGACACGTATAGACGCATCTTCTTCTCCTGTGGTAAATTCCACTTACTCCGATTCCGGAGTTTCGGACTTAACAATTTTTTATGGTTAAGAATATCTTTTTCGATTTTCGAGAAGATAATGATCCCACCTCTTAATTGACCAACAAATCCGGTTGTTATAAAGGAGGCAATATCTCTGTCGAATTTCCGTGTTGTTTACAAATAGAATACATTATCATTCTATGTATTGCATCAAGGATTTGTTTGTCATTTAATCCATCAATGTTCCATTCATAAATGGCTTTTCTAGAATACGAATTTTGAAAGGTTCGGTTCCTCAAAAAGTAAATCTTGAGGAGGGGCGCTTATAATAGTATTTTTCTAAAGGTTTAGAGTTATAAACGAGTTTATTTCACTAGTATGTTGATTCTTGATGTCTAGGTCGCAAACATATTTGCTAAATCATTAATGTCTTCTTCATTAGAAGAGTCTTGATTAGACACAATCGTTAAATGTAAATCCTTAAGCTTTTTCTCAAGAATACGGACAAACTCATCACCATTAGTTTCCATTTTAAATCCTTCTATAGGTATAGCGGTTGGATTATAGGAACATCCAAATATTAGATGTAGAAGCTTGTTCTTGATATTTAGGCTTATTGATAAGGTCAATAATGATCTTTTGAGCTATTTTTGTTTGTCTAAAAGATCTTTTATGGATGAAAGTTCTTTTCTAGAGAAATAAATTGTTCTCCTAAAGACAAGATAGACATTAGTATAATTATTAGATTTAATTATGGAATTTAACTCTTTAAGAGTAATTGGATTTTGTTCAACTCTTTGTAGTTGAAGGGTAAGAAATGGTGTAGCTTCTGTATGAGGACCCAAACTTATGGTTTGCTCGGGAAAAAGGAGATTCCATTTTTCTCCTCGATATTTTTCTTGATATATATATATATATATATATATATATATATATATATATATATATATATATATATATATATATATATATATATATATATATATATATATATATATATATATATATATATATATATATATATATATATATATATATATATATATAATATAGAAGATAATTTTGAGAAAAGTAAAGAGCGATGATGAAAGTATTTGATGCACACTGTCATCTTCAGGATCCAAGAATCTTAAGCAAGACACCGCAACTGATAAAAGCAGCACAAGAAACCGGCGTCGTCAATTTCGCCGTCAACGGAGTCTGCGAACAGGATTGGGGTTCCGTCAAGCAGCTGTCCATCGCTTATCCTTCCGTTCTTCCTTCCTTTGGCCTTCACCCATGGTTCCTTCGTTATTCACACTTCTCTTCTCCATTTTTTTCACAATTCCAAAATTAATTCTTTTAATCATGTGTTTTTACTCTGATAATAATGTGAGGGTATAGAATCAATGAAATTTAGACAACTTTGTTAGTTAGTTATTTGTTACAACAAATTGCTCTTCAGTTCGAACTACGGTTATCGATAATTTATATCCAGTGAAGCACGTAAACCACACATGACACTGAAATTGACATGTAAACACCAGTAGTAATTTAAGAAAATAGAATCGATTGAATAATACCGTATGTGTTCTCGGATAATTTTCAGGTATGTTGCTGCCAGGAGTCCCAATTGGTTTAACAAGCTGAAAGAATATTTTGATTCTACACCCTCGGCGGCAGTTGGAGAGGTATTTTTATTCCATGGATAAAATAATCGATTGAATGTTGTGTGCTTAACGATTGATTGTCGAGTTGTTTTTTTATCTTCCACAGATTGGCTTGGACAAAGGATCACACGGCAAGAAGATTGATTTTTCTGAGCAGGTCTTAGCTCCTCTATTACTTTTGGATAATTTCGGTTGATGATTTTGAAACTCTAATCATTTCACTTGCGATTGTTTATCCGGATACTACAGTAATATGAGTATTTATGAAGATTTCAAGAGAAAATGTGAGCAATCTAAATCTTTCGGAAGAGTGAATTACAATTGTTTTGTGAATTAGCAAGATAAGATAAGATGCCTATAAAGAAATCTAACAGAGACTTAATCATTTACACTTGTCACATCAGGTAGTTATTGAGTACAGTGAGTCAAAATCACAACAAGTAGAAACTGTTCACGACATTATAATACACACTCTAATAGTAGTTTCCTTTTGAAACATTACTTAATCCTAAGATGATTTTGGTAAATTTGAGCACTATTTCTACTTAAGTAATTTGGATCAAGTTAATTTTAAAATGATGTTTGATGTTAATGACCCTAAATTCGCTAAATATCAAAATTCCGAACGGAATCTGTAGCCGTGATAGGACAAATGTCATGGAAAATTTTAAACTTGCTGGTTTGCTTTGAGAGTGAAGACGGTGCTTTCTTGGTGAAGAATGTTAGCTGGATTATTTGGTTTCTAATACATTAAGATATCTATGCAGGTTGAAGTATTAAGGCAGCAGCTTGAACTTGCTAAAGAATTAAACAAGCCAGCCTCTGTACATTGTGTTCGCGCTTACGGTGACCTTCTTGAGTTAATGAAGTATGCATATCTGTTCTTCTTTCTTTTGTTAGGATTGTTATTTTAAAAGATTGCTTTAGAATAATGATGATGAAAGGTCATGTTTTTAAATTGCAAACTCCATTGTTTTCAAAATTGAGTTTAATGTTGGAAAAGAAAGAACGGGGGAGGTGTAGGATCATAAAACGTACTATAAGATCTTGCCAAAATGATTATATTTTTATTGTAAACAAAATATATAGCATATATAAATCACCTAAAAGACTTGATAAAGTTAAATTAAAAATTGATAAGATCTTATACAATAATACAACTCTTAAGTCACGTAAGTTTTTGATTACAGATAAAACCAAAAAATAAACGAAAATAGTCTAGCTGTAGACATCTGAAAAATCATTCAAGCAAAGGTCATAATAATCCTACTTCATGTTATCTTCATCTGTCATTTTCCACGTCATCTCCAACTTCATCAAGTTCATAACATAAATTACGTATTTGAAACTATCTACAGGTGCGGCCCTATTTACCATTCTTTGCAAACTCTTTGGAATTCCATTTTTTGGATGTGAACATTTTTATATCAAAGCCATTTTGTTGTCATTTAGGAAACCCAAATTCAAATAAGGTATGCCGAAATAATTAATGGTAGGTCTAACCAAACCCATTTCAAGAAATGTTGGTTGTAATCTTCTTACGATGTGCAGTTGTCTCTTTATGAATGAGTATATTCTTCTCAAAATTTTGCAATATCAAGTCAATGGAATGAGAGGCGCAAGGTGTCGTGTCCAATATAGCTTCTTCCTTTTCTCCGTTGATATCTCTCATTTTTTTAGTTTTCTGCATTATCCATGACAGTTTGGACAATATTTTTCTCGAGATGCTTGGGAGAAGTATAAGATGAGCTAAAATGATTCTGAATATACTTCAGTGATGAGATCTTTCTGAAGAATTAGTGTTTACTGTTTACTCTCTTTCCTAAGGTGCATTGAATCTATTCTACTTCGATATAAATAATCTAAAGATAGGTGGAACAATAATGAACATTAATTCTAAATCTTATTCCCTCATTACCCCTCAAGATGAACCATAGAGATCAAAAGAATTCAACTTACGGATAGAGCTATTCATGATATATTTCACTCAAAAACCCGAACCAAACCATACTAAAAGATCACTCGAACCAAACCGTTTCAATATACTCAGAACTAAACCGATCCAAAATTATCGGTTTGGAATTCCGAACCGCACCAAACCAATAGAAGACAGTTTTTTTCAAACGGAACCATTTGTTAAAGAACCGAAACATTATACTTTTTTTTAATAAAAAATTATAGACTTGTTTTTAGCATTTTTTTTTTTAATTTTCAATTTTGGTTCGGTTTATTTGTCATTTGGTTCAGTTTTAGAATGGTTTGTGCAACAGAGGTTTGGTTCATTAACCAAATATGATGGTTCAATTATTTTAACTTCGTTTCGGTTTTGGGGTTTTTTTGAACGGTCCTACTTGTTAGGGGGAAATTCTGAGACGGGAGCATGTTACATGGGACACACTTTTTGTGAGAGAACACCACATATCCACCTAAAACCTTAAGGTAATAGGTGTGTGAGTTCTCTCACACTTGATTCTCAACACTCCCCCTCAAGTGTGAGTCACTATGCTCCCCCTCATGCGAAAGCTCCTCTCGCGGCCCCCCTCATGTGAAAGCTCCTCTTGCGGGAAGTGTTTGGATACAAGTTAGCTGGTCCCTATCTCGAAACCATAGGCTCATGATACCACTGTTATGGGGAAATTATGAGGCGGGAGCATGTTACATGGGACACACTTTTTGTGAGAGAACACCACATATCCACCTAAAACCTTAAGGTAATAGGTGTGTGGGTTCTCTCACACTTGACTCTCAACACTCTCCCGCACTCCCCCTCAAGTGTGAGTCACTATGCTCTCCTTCATGTGAAAGCTCCTCTTGCTAGAAGTGTTTGGATACAAGTTAGCCGGTTCCTATCTCGAAACCATAGTCTCATGATACCACTATTAGAGGGGAAATTATAAGGCGGGAGCATGTTACATGGGACACACTTTTTGTGAGAGAACTAGGCATGACAAATAAACCCGCCCCCGCCCCGAAATTAGCGGGGAAAATCCGATTTAACCGGGGGCGGGTGCGGGGGTGGGAAAACCTGTTTTTATTTGGTGCGGGGCGGTGATGGTAATACTGCCGCACCGCCCACCCACCAACAAAATTTAATTTATTTTTAATAGTTTTATTACTCATTTACACTTTTTAATGTTATAATATCATGTTTATTAGAATTATTATTTATTTTTTTGAAAATAAAATTTAAATAAAAATATCAAACTTAAAAAATAAAAAAAATATTTTAGCTTCGAACGGGTTTGGTGGCGGGTGTGGGTCTGGATGTGCTTAAACCCGTCCTGTTGCCATCCCTAGAGAGAACACCACATATCCACCTAAAACCTTAAGGTAATAGGTGTGTGCGTTCTCTCACTTATATAGTGTTTAATCTTTCCTTTTCTAACCAATGTGGAACTTCTTCCTCACACTTGATTCTCAACACTACTTACAAATATATATGAAATGCTTGGTCCTTGAAGAGCTTTGGTGAGCAAGTTTGATAATTGATCATTTGAACAAACTGACGAGGTGCTGATTTCTCCAGCCAACACCTGTATCGTTGGTTCGCTCATGGAAGACTGGGTGGAGGCAATTTGAAGAGAGCAGAGTCATAGTTCAAACCTTGCAAAACTTAACTTTCAATGCATGGAATAAGTAGCAGAAGATCAATAGTAGTGGATGAGTTAGGGTAGAAAGAAGAAATAACATTCATAAGACTACTAAGCCCCAAAACTCTTAAGGGTAATCAATTAATAAGATATGTTACCGTGAGAACAACCTCTCCCAAAATATTTTTGGAACAACTGATATGTTTGTTCTCTGCCCATAATATGTTTTTTCCTTAGCGTTATTAATATGGTAACTGGTAGATACTTCGATTCTAATTCTCTAATGGAATGCAATGGAATTAGTTAGTATTTTAGAGACATTTTAAGTGATTATTATGAACTAGCATCCTTGTAATTAGTCTTCCTTAAAAAATTTCAAAATGTTCCAGGTCTATGGGACCTTTCCCCGCCGGCGTCATCCTTCATTCTTACCTAGGTTCTGCAGAGATGGTTCCTGAATTTTCAAAACTTGGTGCTTATTTTTCCTTCTCTGGGTTTCTTATGTCCCTAAAAGCTAATAAAGCAAAGAAAATGCTGAAGATGGTGTGATTTTGTCACTTCTGTTGTATGATTGATATTCTACATCGTTTTAGTATTATAAATGTCAAAACAATGATATTCTTGTATTCTATTCTATTTAGGTCTCTTCTGATAGGATCTTGTTGGAGACAGATGCACCCGACGCGCTACCAAAGTCGAACATAAATTCTCTTTTCTTTGTTGAAGGAGATACTTCTCTTACCGAAGAGATTCATGGCCAAAGAACAACTTCATCCTCAACTTCTGATTCTTCGATTGCTAATTCGTCTCAAGTTGTAACAGATGCTTTGATGTTGCCGAAGGAAACACTCAATCATCCTGCTAACATTCATAATGTAAGTTGCTAAAGTATTTTCCTTTATTGTCATCTCGTGTTTTCAAATTCCTACTCAGTGTTTTAAAAATCGGACTAAACTGGCGAATTGAGAACCAGTAAATTTTCAAGTTACATATTTTATTTCATTTTTACATACAGGTACTTGATTATGTTGCAACTATGCTAGAGATTACAAAAGAGGAACTAGCTGAATTAAGTTACCAGAATGCAGTTCGCTTATTCTCCTATGAAGGATCAAAACTACTTCAAAAGTAAACAAATCACAGGTTCTTGTAAGATAAATTCTTAGCTTAGTTAGCCAAGTTTATTTTGTAAGGTAAGTCCCAACTAGAATTTCAACTAAGATATAAACAGATTGTAACCACTGTTTGATTAAGTGTGTGGTAATCTCATAGACTTGTTCACATCTCAAACTTAATTACATTCAATTTCTAATTTAAATATAAGATTAAATATATTACTCATCCTCTATTTTGGTGTCTCTTGATTCTCAACTTTTAGATCTATGCATTTGTGGATGCATTTTGAAAATGTACCAAATGAGATGGTTGGTTAAGTGATGAATTTTAGTTGTATTTATATAATCCCTCCAACTATAAATTTTTAAATTTAGGGAAATTTAAAAATGTATTAAAGGAGAATTTTAGCTGACTTAATTAAATTCTTCAAAATCATTGTGTATTACTATAATACTCTAAAATTAAAAAAATTGAATAATAACTATTCTCTTGACATTTTCTATAAAATCATTGGTTAGCATTTGTTCCAAACTCTAACCAAAACCATATTGTTTTTTCCCAATTTAAAAAGGGCTGGATTTATTTCGCAAATTTTAATTGAGAATTTCTTAAACCATCATTACACTTTCTTAAATGTTTAAAATACCTGATTTCGAAAATACATATTTGAAATAACTTTTTCTAAAAATTTGACACAATTTATATATGCATTTTTAAAATGACCTTATTTCGGATATACGTCTATGAAATTATCCTATTTTAAATTACCTATTTTCAAATATATGCATATCCGAAATTTTGACAAAAGTCGATATTATTGAATGTTTTTCAGAAATTAAATTTATTAAAAAAACTCTAATGGACCCATGAAGAGATAAGAAGAGGAAAAGAATGGGCCCAAACAACTTTTAGTAAAAAAAAAAAAGAAACTTTAGCCATTATCTGTCTCAATATTCATTCTGTTCTGTCTCCTCATTTCCCAACCACAAACAAACTCTCTCTTCTTGAGCAAGATCTCACAGCAAAGGTACAAACCATTGTTATCACTTATGAGGACTGTGATCCAAAACCAGAGAAAGAGAGAGAGAAAGATAGTGATAGAGACTTTTTATTTTTTTTCATTTTCTTCTTTTTCACCATTTCTTATTTTTATTTAAAAATAAATAAATAGAAAGTTGTTGTTCTGTTTCTGTTTTTGGGATTGTTGGCTTTGGATTGATTGATGAAATCAAGGGACATCTCAAATTTGCAATGAATTTGACTCAAATTAGGCTTTCTTAGGTTGGTATTTTTCTTCTCCTTCCATTCCATTATTGCTTGCTCATCTTTTTCAACCCTCACATATTTTATTATTATTTAGATATATATTGTTCTTAGTACTGCTTATTTCTTTTCCATTATAAATACTTATAGTAGCTAATGGTAACTAGATTTTTTTGTAAATAAATAAATAAATAATTATACTATTTTATAGTTTTTGTCTTAAAAATATATGTGGTTTGTGGGATATTTTGGTAAAGCTGAGAAGATATTTTAGCACATTTTTTGGAAGAGGATATTTTGGTACATTTTGTACAGATATTTTGGTACAGTTGTATCAGACAAGATATTCTTTGTTTTTACTTTATAAAAAAAATCAAACAAATTTTTATTTAAATTAGCCGTAGATATGGAAAATGCAATGCAATTAATATTACATTATTTATTCTAAATCAAAAGTTTGACAGTATCATTCATTGTTTTAATCTCTTAGTAAGAGGAATATTAAGAGTAGTAGTGTCACATTCAAAATGGAATAATCTTTTGACAAAGTAAGAGATAAGGAGGTATATAAGAAGAAGCAGGCTTCACCTGAAGGAGATGGGTGCTGTGCTGGTGATGTTCGTGGTACCACTTCAAAGTTTTTTTCTACTCTTTGAAATATACTTAAAAAAATCGATAATTTAATGTTTCAACGCATCAAAATATTAAACTATATTAAGAAAATTTTAAAAATTATATAAATTTCTATTTCAATTGATCTAGTTTAAAATTCAAACCAAAATTAATCACCAATAAAGATTGTATAAAGAATTGAACTATTAAGATATTTAATTTTTGAAATTCTCTACTTATAGTATATCAGTATTGACTTTCAGAAGACATTAATGAAACTTTTGCGGTGTTTGATTTATCAAAAGTAAAATTGATTTTGTTTTTAAAATTGATTCTATTTAAAGTTAGAATTTGTTTTTAAAATTGATTATACTTAAAGTTAGAATTTATAGTTTGATTTATCAAAAGTAAAATTGATCTTGTTTTTAAAATTGATTCTACTTAAAGTTAGAATTTGTAGCTTCTACTTTTAAAATTAATTAGGAGTGATTTTATATAGAAATTTATATTTAACTTACTTTTACATAATATATTTAAATATAAATAGAACAAGTACCAATTTTGTTTTATTGCACATAATATATTTAAATATAAATAGAACAAGTGCCAATTTAGTTTTATTGCAATACGTGGAATCGGTTACTTAGATCAAAAGAACACAAATTATCAGAAAAACTAGAACTAAATCAAAACAGCACCAATTAATTATTATTTATATAATACTCTATCATATAATAATTAAGATTATACAAAAATAGTAGGAAAACTGACAACAAGCTCCGCTGCTATCCTTTTTTTGGATGACAAAACCAATCTTTTTAAAAACTACATTCATGTTTCTAGGTGACACAATATTGCTATACATGAAACTTTGAACTCTCTGTAAAAGTTTCACCACTTCTAGTTTTAGAAAAACAAAAGTGTCAAAGGCGAACAGTATAAAAATATATTGATTGTCGGAACATGCTTTCTCATATTTAGCCCCTTTGTTTGAAGCGGCATTGCGAGCTGTCTGCCCCACAGTAAAACCTCTAGACCTCAATTCCACTAGTGGGGAAACTCCGGTTAAATCTACACATGCATGTTTCCCTCTTACCTATCCATACACCAGAACATCTATGGCCTAAGAGTTGATCATCCCTCTCGTGGATCAGTCAAGAAATTCACAAGCGTCTCTTTCTTCACAAATACCCCTGCACGCCTAAATATATCAAATAGGACATCCATAACAAAGTCATGTCGATATTTGAATCCTGAAAGCTCTTTGCAATGGATAGCGTGATCCCCAAATGTATCCAAACACGTCTGTGACAAATAGGGCAAACATAAATCAATTCTACCACAATCAATTCTATGAAACTTAATTTTATTAGAATCAATTCTGTCCACTGTCGATTAAAACACATCCTTAACCTCGAAGATGTTTTATGTTGTGTAGTACAATTTGGGCTATTTAAACAATATATTGGTCAAGAAGAATGGTAAATTCGGTATCACATTTTGGATTGTTTTATCAATTTGAGATTTTGTTTGAATAGATAAAATGTGATGTAATGGATAAAATAAATTTAAATTTTATTGATTGAATCAGATAAAATTAGAGGAAGTCGAATGAAATGAAGTGGCATTTGTTATATTCTATTATATTAATTATCATTATTGTCGTTTATGATGTAGGTTTATAAAAAATTGAATCGAACATAATTAAAAAAAAATCATCGAAACTAAATTAAATTGGTCCAATTTTTCAGAGTCAACTATACCAAATTTATTATATTGGTTCGAAATTCTAAACTATATTAAACTATTAAAAAAATAAAATTTTCTAAACTAAATAATTTATTAAAGAATTATACTGTTATATTTAAAAATTTTAAATTTGTTTTTAATATTTTTTATTTTTAGTTTTGGTTCGATTTATTTCCCATTTGATTCTATTTTAAAATTATTTGTGCAATGCAACTCAGATCTAGTTCTCTAACCAAGCATAATAGTTTGATTCTTTTAATCAAACATAATGGTTCAATTCGATTTTTGGTTCGATTCAACAATTTTTTTGAACAATTCTACGTACCATCACATTTTTTACCTTCTAATTTAGACGGAATAAAACATCTTCTCTATCCACCGCATATTATTTATAGAATGAATTGAAATCTTCATTTCGCTCGATTCAATTCACTTCATTCCATCTTATTATGTTTAAATGTTTTAAAACGAGTAGAGGAAAACGAAAGAAAATAAAAATATCATTCTACTATTTATATATTTCACACTGAAATGGAATCAAATTGCTATTCTGCTAAAATTTAAAAGTATAAAAAACTAAATGATTAAATGAAATAAAATGTATTATATCATATATTTGACTCTATTCTATTCTCTTCTAGTCAATCTAAATATATATTTATTCATTTCTACTGTATCTTATTACATCAACATAAACACAGAGCATACTCCAAAATTGTCTTACAAACAATTATTGTTGTATGAAAGATTTTGTGAAACTAAAATGAGAAAATCTGTTTCCGTTAAGTTAGTTTAGTGGATAGCGGTATAGAAACATCAAATACATAATCCTCGATTCAAATTAGTGACATTTCACTTATTTACTTTTAAAGAGTAAACTCCAACCATTAAATTATATGACAAAATAAATCTCAAGAGGCATTCACACACCTAAAAAAAGAAAAGAAAAACTCAGAAATTTAATATTATAAATTCATATCTTAATCCATAAGTTTACAACAAAACATATGATTTCTCATTCTTTAACTTTTATATATATAAAAATCATTTCGTAATACGCAACTGCCAAAATCTTAAATTCACCATAAAGATTAAACTTGTTGTTAAGACGAGAATCAAAGGGTTTTTTCTATTAAGTGTTTTAAAATAATTAATTGACATGTACATCTTGACACAAATAAAAGTATAAAAGTTAATTAATTAAACATAATTGTTAAAAAGAATTACAAGTCTGAGTAGTATGAGAAAATTCCTACATTGATTAAAAATATAGAGATTTAAACATTTATAAGTGAGATAACTCACACACTTATTACCTTAGAATCTTGGTTGAGTATGTGGTGTGTCTCTCACAAAGCTGTATTATTCAAAAAGAAAGTCTCCAAGTGTAAAAATACTCCCTCGTTGACCATCACACACCTACCACCTTAAAGTAGGAAACAAGTGTAAAAATGCAACCTCCTTTTTACCCCCGAATTGCCCCAATAATAATTATATACATTAGTGCCATGTTATCTGTACGTGATACATTTTCATAAAAAATGTTGACGCTATATATGTTACAATATTATAGAAGTTGTTTTATAATCTCTTTTGGATAGCTTGACACATAACTCCTTAAGTAAAAAAAGTTGGCTAATATTGGTGCCAACTTGTCCATAGGGGTATCTTGACCTTTGAAATGTTTGTGCGCACGCATACATGTAGTTGGAGTAATAGCATCTTGATATGATAGGTGAAATTAGGGGTGACAAACAAACATTCCCTTTCCGTTTAGATCCGTCTATAAAGGCCTGTAAAAATAGGGTGAAGCGGAGCTGCCAATGTGGAGTACGAACCTACAACTTTATCCCTCCCACAAAAACATGAAGGCGGGGCGGATTCGCCTGCACCTTTTTAATCTAAAAATTGCAAATATTTATATTAATGTCCGCGCGCGTAAAATCCCGCTAAAAAATGGAACGAACATATTAGAGACTGTGAACCTAAAATCTTAGTTTGCCTGCAAAAAAGTGCGAGCAACACAGATATGCCTGGCGGGCCGAGCTCGTTTTGCTAGCCCTATATGAAGTCTTTCATCTTCATAAGATTAAGTTGAGATGAAAATTGCATATAGTGCAAATCAACTTATTATACTGTATTAGAATTAGAGTCTCGCCTTACTCACTCCTATAAAATCAGATTGTAAGGTGATGGTAACACACTATATATTTTTTTCCAGGTTTTATTTGTATCTGATGTAAGACTTGAAATTTTTTAAACACACACCCTTACGTTCAACACTATTGAATTTGGTGGATGCATATAAATAATGGGTGGTTCGTGGCTCAATTGATAAGCTCTTATACTATTCAGAATTAGAGTTTGATCAAACTCATTCTTATAAAATCGGTTTGTAAAATGATGATTTCCCCATCCGTAAACATAAGACCTGACCATATATTATCCGATGTAGAAATATTTAGCACACCCTTCACGACCAGGACTAGGCATTTGGAGCGTGCACATAAATTTTAGGTGATCCGATAGCAGAAATATGATAGCAAGTGATCCAACGGATTTTAAACTAGCCTTTGATATTATGTTAGAATTAGAGTTTGTTCTAACTCATTCCTACAAAACATGCTTGCAAGGTGAGGGGTGCCACTCTATAAACCATTTGTAGGCTCTATCTTTATTCAATGACTTGGGTTTTTTCCAATACACCCCATCATATCCAACACTATTGGATTCGGTGCGTGGATATAAATGACATATGATCCAAATTGTGGATATATATGGGAATATGTTTTTCAATGAACCTCGTTATGCCCAACACTATTAGGCTTGATGCACATATAAATGGTGGTTGACCCAGATTGATAGGATCGTGATACCATGTTAAATTTAGAATTTGCCTAATTCATTTCTACAAAATCGATTTGTAATGTAGAGTAATACTCTATATACACTTTTTTCAAGTTCTATTTGTAATCAATGTAAGACTTGAGATTCTTCCAATATAATGTGAATTTTATTGTTGTGATGGTCTTAAGAAAGCATGTGGTGAAGGAGGTGGAACCTCATTATATGAATCTTAAAAGTTTGGTGATGGGTGCGAAATCGAAAGAACGAGACAATATTCTAAATTATAGTTCAATCACAATACAACTGAATGAAAAATAAATAAAAGAAAAGCGAAGAACAACTAAAAATGGTTGAATCACACGATTCAACTAATGTATTCACGATTAAATAATTGATGAATTCGTCAATCATGCGTTCAACCATTTAAATAAATTTTAAAACATTAAATAATGGACATGCTTCATAGTGTTTACCTAATATAAAATAAAGAGTTCGATTGTTGGTAGAGTCGAGTGAGAAATAAATAAATAAATAAAATAAAATAAAAATCGGCTGAATCCATGACCACTAACTCCTTTAATCCTTATCTTATTTAATTTAGTTTTAAAAAAATTCAATTTTTTTTTAATACCGACACCTCTAAACAAAAATGTGCGTGGTGTCTAACACGTGTCACACTAACATGACACCAGTCCATATAGTTTGTTGTTTTTAATTATTATTGGTATTGACGTGTGTAAGTCGTAGAAAAAAAAACCATGTGGTATTATAATATAGCCAACATTGACTCCATCTGATATGATTAAAAAATAAAAAAAGTATCGAGTAAATTCAACTCAGATAGTAAAAACCTGAAAAATATTTGATATTATGACAGGCGAGTTCAAACACATAAAATCTATCTGTGAGTGTAGCCTCTTAGACTCTTTACAACAAAACAAAAAACAGAAAAATTAACTGTTCTTAAAGAGACCAAAAAGATATTTATTTACTATGGTTCTCAGTTCTCACATTTCGCTCTAGGCATATGAAAGCAACACAACAATTGCTTCCATCTCCAGGCTAGATCTGTCACTGCTCCGGCCGGTCGGTCCTAGAGCGCAGTCGTGCAGCCAAGCGTTTCGAGCTCGTTGAAGAATTCAACATTGAAGTCTGAGCTGCACGTTTTGAGGTCTTGGAGGATTCAGAAGTAGCAACAATGTTTTCTGTTGTTTCATATTTCCATCTGCATTCATTCATCAACCATTAGATATATTTTCATATGCAACACATTTATCAAATTAAAACTTTGGTTTAAATTTTTCTGTTGTTAAAATTGAAATTGTTGTTGGTTTTGCAGTTATTTGGCAGCAATGGTTGGAGCCCTAGATCTGCAACATATGTATGTAAATATATCTTGTTGCATTCTTTTTCACTTTATTCAATTTCATTTTGAAATAAAATCATTTTTGAGCAATTTTATCTATTTTTGGTTAATTTAGTATTTAATGAGTGTGTTTGTTTCATGACTTTAAAATTTATTTACAGAATTTTATACTGAAAATATTTTTATCATCTAATGTAAGAATAAAAAGTGGAGAGGTTATGTATGCATTTTACTCTAGAAACTAAATAATATTTGTAAATAATTTCTGAAACTTTAAATAAGTTAAGAAATTTATAGATTAATTATTGTTGTTTTATTGTTATAATATTTGTAATTTTGCTTTGCTAGTGGATAGATCTCGAACCCATTTTTGTAATCTCATTTTTCAATTTATTTTCTTCCAATTTTTGGTTATTATCAATAAGAGTATTTTACAATTAATAATCATATTTAGAATTATGAACCAAAATTTGTAGATTAATTATTGCCACTATTGTGAATATTTTCTGTATAGTTTGAATCATGAACCAAAATTGAGTGTAGAAAGAGTTAATTTAAAATTCAAATTTCCTTAAGAAATTGGATTTTACAAACTTTATTTATTGAAATATCTAATTCATTTCTCTATGTAATAATAATATAATCAGTCATCAGCATAACCTTCTTCCACCAGAGCCAGCTTCTCTTTGAATGTTAAAATAAACAGCAGCAGCTGGCAATCCTAAATTGTAAAGTTCTGCAAATTCTTTTGTGTTGAAATTTTGTCGCCATCCCGGAGCATACACCGTCTCCCGACCGAGTTGACGAAAAACCACAAACACGATACGATGAATCCCCATCAACGGCCGTGGACTCTCATAAGGTACTACTTCGTGCCCTGTAAATATAATTTATAAATATTATTAGTGTAAAAAGTTTTACATCATCCGATGTTATAATTAACTGGCCGTGCATACGAATTAAATCATAAAATAAAATTTTGCATTAGCATCAAGCATCATTTCTGAATTTGTTTGTATTATGATTAGTATATAAGTTAGTTCATCATAGATATATTATAAACCCTAGGATTTGAAATTTGTTCATTTTAATTTGTGAAGAGTAAGGTTACAGTGTAATTGAAGTTTTGAATTGTGGTAACTGAGTCTGCAAATACTAAGGACACTGAATTCTGAGATCTTCATATATTTGTTGCATAAATAATAGAGAAAAGCTATTGCTACACTTTAAAGTGACACTACATCGTATATTTATGCTATTTTATTTTCTTAATATATTTAATTATTCTTTTTTATTTTATTTAGATACAAATAAATACATGGGGATTGTATTTTAGTGGTGTAGGCATACGGTGTATGGTGTATGAATAGCGATGTTCTAAATAAATTTAATTAATTGGTATGCATGATATTGTAATTTTTTATTTTTATTTATTTTTATATTTATGTATTTAATCACATTTTCAGCCTATGGATATTTGATTAATAACATAATCACCACAAACAAGTAAAAATGAAGAAATGAATGAACACAAAACATACCAAAAGTAGGCCCAGTAGTTGCAGGAATATCAGTCACCAACCTAAAATGTATTAATAGAGTTGTAATTAATTAATTAATTAATCAATTAATTAAATACTACATAGTCATAGCATTTTCAAAGCTTATAATTTTGTTAATTACTCACCAATGAAGATACTCCCTCAAATTTGGGTTACTAGGGCTAGGTGCATCTGGATCCACCATGATCTATAATAAAAGAAATTAATTCAAATATAAACCACCACATAATAAAATTTGATTAATCAAATATAATATTTACAAACAAAAATACTTTTTTTCTGTCTATATTTTTCATTCTAATTCTGTTTTCTTTTTTGTTAACCTTCTCGAGGTACTGAGTTTCAAATTTCTACATAAACAATAGTAAAGTTACCAGAGTATAGAAGTTTCTAAGATCATCACCACCAACACTAACCCTTGGTTGAGTGATAACTTGAGAAGGTTTGAATTCACAACCATTGGTAACATTTTTACTATTGTAAGAAACTTTTAAAGGAATACAAGCTTGAAAGAGATCCAAAACATCACCAATTACACCTCCAAGAACAAGAGGGTCTCTACTACCACTGGACATGACTAGAAATTAGGGTTTTAGTAACATATTCAAGTTGTTGCTAATTTAGTTAAAAAATATACCCTAGAAGAGGATATTTATACTTGATTTAGGGCATATAATGTCACTTGTCAAGGCAAGTAAGTTGGACCAATGATAGAAGAATGACCACGTGAAGGGAGTAGGGATTTTATCATCTTGCACTTGCATTTTTTCTTATAACTTCTAAATTATTGAAACCCTTTTTTTGCATCAAAAGATACTATTTAGGGCATAACCTTTTTTTATAACTAAATTTCGACTAGATACATACATATATTTTAATTATAATTTATTATTGTCTTAAACTTATTTATATTCATTACAAAATAGTATAAACCACACAACTAAATATTATATATAAGTTTTCTTCTTTTAAATATTATATTTTGATTTCTCATTTTTCCTTATCATTTAAAAACGAAAAAATGATTAAAAAAATTAAATTATGTGTCCCTAAATTTTTTTTTTGTTGCCATAAATTACTATAGTTGAGATAGTTTAACCCATTATTTTGGCAGATAGGAGAGAGCAAAGCCCAAACCCAAAAATACAATATACAAATATATATTTTGTTAAACTCAATAATATATATATATATATATATATATATATATATATATATATATATATATATATATATATATATATATATATATATATATATATATATATATATATATATATATATATATATATATATATATATATATATATATATATATATATGCTAAACATGCAGATCACACTGAAAAAAACATTTGAAAATACATGATAGAAGATAGTAGAAATTACATAAAAAAAGTTATGAAAGATGTATGTTAAACTCAGCTTCCTACTTTACTTCGCCCAACACACGTTGTGTATCATATAACCAATAGAAATTTGAAAATAACGAATAGGTTATAATGGAGACTCGATCTAATTTCATGTCAAATTCCTAATAAAAAAATGTAATTATAGATGAAACCACAAGATAGAAGAAATAACTGTTCTTTTAAGCTAGAGTTAAAAAAACTTTTGACTTTGGTTGAGTGAGATTATATAGAGGAGATCATAGTCAAGATGAGATTTTCCATTATGTGCCAGAAATGGACCATGAAATGTATCAACTCAACATATCCATCAATGATCGTCAATGGAAATCCAACATAAAAATTCAAATTGAAAAGAGGCGTGAGACAAGTGACTCATTTCACCTTTCCTTATTTTCAATAGCATGTTAACTAGAATGACATATGCTTACCCTATACAAGGTTTGTGTTAGATTGATTAAGAAATATTTTTAATCAACTGAGAAAGTTTTTATTCTATATAATCAATTAGGAACATGTCCTAGTCAACTAAGACAAGGAAAATAACTTTCTAACAGATTAAAAATACTTTTAATCGATTAAAACATATAGTTGTTTAGAGTTAAAACATAAATAACACAACAAAATTGTTAATTCAGTTCGGTTCAAACCAACCTACATCTGGGGGCTACTAAATCAGGAAGAAGACTCAACTATCAGTAGTATTATTTTATGTAAACAACCTCTGGTTTACAGATAAACAACCTCCGGTTTACCTAATCACTACCCAATGGAACCTTTATCTTAGAAGACCATCTAAAACAAGAGAACCTCTGCTCACTCCCTAGTGATACCTAACTGTTGCAAATCACTGCAACAATAACGACCTATTTGAAGAACACCTCTTCAAATACTAAAAACAGTCAAGACTCTTGACACACGTACTTGGAATTACTTCACAACTTCTTCCAAGAACATAACTCATCTCATTGCTTCACAACTTCTGAGTGAGTACAACTATCCTCTTGCCTACGAGCTTTGAGGTACAATTCAGTGACCATCCCACAATCCGGGTGGTTCACACATGGCTAACCCTACATATTACATCCTTACTAAAACCGGCTAGCTTGCTAAAACTAGGTTACAAAGTCCTTATTTATAACCTATTACCCAACTGGATTTGGACCTTCAAACAACAACATATCAGTTGTAACAAACGGTAGTAACAAACTCTGCAGAAAACAAACAGTAGAAAACTTCTGCTACAATCAAGGTCTTCAATCTAATTTTTCTCCTTAGCTTCTGATTAAATCTTCTAGACCTTCACATATGCCTTCAATGACACGCCACATGTATTTCATAATATTCCCTGAATATTCTCCACAACTTTAAAACAGAACTGTAATTGAATTAACAATTCAGTAGGCAGACGCAATGTCTTGACATCTATTTCGATATGTTGTTTCAGATGTTGAAACACTTCAACACAACATGTTTCTTCATTAAATAGAACTTTAACCTGCTTTCTCCTTACAAGTTATAAATCCTATTTAACCTATTGCTACTATATTAGTTTTACCAAACATTAATCCAATCATAAAAATAGAGAATTAACAATCTCCCCCTTTGGCTTATTTTGGCTAAAACTAATTTACATAACCTTTGTATTACAGAAGCATAATAAATAATACAAGCGTTTAAACAATATAATTCAACAACAACAATTTAGAAGTCTTCAGTAGTCACTGTTTATGATATTTCAAACTTTACAGGTGACAGTCTTTAGTCTTCTTTTATGATGTTGAAATATCATACTAGGACATCTTTCTGGAAGATCCAACTCCAATGTTCTCTCTCTCTTTTAAGGATCCCAAGATCACACAAAGTTTCCCCCCTTAAAAGTTGCTCTTCAGAGATAACATAACATAACAACTTTCCCCCCTTTTTAGCCATAATATGACAAAGGCTTGTTGAAGGAGAACTCATTATAGCATAGGAAACATAGAACCACAAACACCATCTTCACAAAGAAGGAGAAAAACTGAGGTTATGATGCACATGAGGAAGAAGATATTAAATACTCCCTGTGAGTAACCCTTTACATTGTGCTAGATTGTTTTGAATGATAGCAAATACTAGATAGTTTTGAATGATAGAAAATATATATGCTTGATTGTCTAATTGTGTCAATATACATGTGTACTTGTATGAACAAATGATAACATGCATAAAAGTGGTCAAAATATCATGTTTGTCATGCACTAACCTTTTGTATCGACTCATACATGCTTGCATCGATACATACACTTTTCTGAATCCATAAAAATAGTTTTTACACAGTATGAGCCGACTTATATGTGTTTTGAGTAAATACAAAAGAGTTTGTAGGCTGTCTTGCATCGACACATATAACCATGCATCGACACATATGCCTTTTGGGTCGATACATATCATTTGCATCGATACATAAATACATCAAATCACTGGAGTTCAGTTTTGCTTGCATGCCTTAGTTTTTGTATTGATACAAAAGCACTTGTGTCAACACATATCAATCTTGCATCGACACATACGTGTTATGTATTGACTCATACTAAAGTTAGTTTTCTGGAAATCATTTTAACAAACAATATGTATCGATACAAAAATGCTTGCATCGACTCATAGTCATTTCAACATTCTGGAAGTCATCTTAATACAATATGCATTGATACAAAACCTCTTGTATCAATACATAAGTTGTTTGTGTCGACACATACGATATTTGCATCGACTCATACATATGTTTACTCTATGGAATCAATGATTAATACAGTATGTATCGATACAAACTCTTTCAGGTCAACTCATACATATCTTGTATCGACTTATACGAGTTATGTGTCGACTCATAAGTTTGTTTTTCAACTAACATTCGCTGTTTCTATATATAAGACAGTTTTAGTAGTTTTCAGTTACACACAGTTGTTACAAAAGCAGTTTGTGAGCATCCAAATTTTTGAGCATAGTACCCTGAAAGAGACTTCATCTTCATCATCTTCTCAATCATCTTAGTTCAAGAACATTGACACATAATCATCATTGTTTGTTGTATTAAGGGATCAAAGAGATAACGTTCAGTGGTACGATCAGTGATCCAGCTGAGTTGAAGATTCGAAGGGGGTTTCGAGGAAAAACCAGAAGGTTTGTCCAGCAAGAACGGAGGTTTCTTGTGGGTTTGTTAGTCACAATTGCACAGAGCAGATTCAACCATAGCGTAGGGTTTAGACATCGAGGCCCGGAGAGACTTTCACACCTTTGAATGCCAGGAGAGAGGATATCCTCCGTGACATTAATCATCTGAATTTGCTCCCTAGGCCTTGGAGGCACAGGGCTGTCAATTCGGTTTTAGGAGGAGATCCAGAGGCGTGGTGTGAGTTTCATCGTCTGAAGGGACATACCACGGAGTCCTGCATTCAGCTGCGAAGAGAGATCGAAAAGTTAGTTCAAAGGGGCAAGTTGTCAGCCTACGTGAAGGAGGATCCTGAACGGACGAGCAAGCGTGGTTCATCTCCGAGAAGAGACTCGGCCTCCGATTCCCGGTCTAAAAAGAAGGGTAAGGCTGTTGAGGAGGTTAAGGAGGCCAGGGCAGCTCGGCACACTCTTAACACTATCTTCGGAGGCTTCGCGGGCGGTGGATCTTCTAGTTCTGCCCGGAAAAGATACGCTCGTGGAGCCAGGCACGTGCTCCGGATTGGAGCCACTAAAGTTGAGCCCGGGGTGATAACTTTTTCGGGAGAAGATGCCAGGGAGGTTCTACCTCATGAGAATGATCCCATGGTAATTGAAGTACAAATCAGGGACTGGGGTGTGAAGCGAGTGCTGATCGATCCGGGAAGCTCTGCTGATGTCCTCTACTGGGAAGCTTTTAAGGGGATGGGTTTTGAGCCAAAGGAGCTGTTGCCCTTTAGTGGGACCCTTGTCGGGTTCTCTAGTGAGCAGGTGCAGGTTTTCGGGTATCTTCCTGTGCTCACCACCTTCGGGAGTGAAGAAAATGCCAAAAGTGTCCGGGTTAGGTACTTGGTGGTCAATGCATCATCGCCTTATAACATCATTATCGGACGACCTTCATTCAACGCTCTTGAGGCGGTACTGTCGACGCTGTATTTGACCATGAAGTACCCGCTTGGTAATGGTCGCGTCGGGGTCGTTCGGGGAGATCAGGGCCTGGCCCGTAAATGCTATAAAGACAGTTTAAAGACCAAGAAGAGGTCGGGCCCAGCGGAAAATTCCACGGAGCATGAGGCCGGCATGGTTGACATTGATCCGAGGGAGGGTTCAAATGAGGATGGTCTTACCCCTCAGGAAGAGACCAAGGATGTCCAGATCGGGCCGTTACCGTCACAGATCACCCATTTGGGAACACAACTTGCTGAGGAAGAAGAGGCAGAGATAGTCCAGGTATTAAGACAGAACCTAGACCTTTTTGCTTGGAAGCCGTGAGATATGCCGGGGGTAAGCCCAGAGATCATGTGTCACCATCTGTCACTTGATCCAGAAGTTAAGCCGGTGGCACAGCGGAAGCGAAAGATAGGAGAGGAGAAGAGACAGGCTGTCTCGGAGGAGGTAGGGAAGCTGGTTAAAGCTGGGTTTGTTAGTGAAGTACAATATCCGACTTGGTTGTCCAACGTGGTTATGGTAAAAAAGAAGAATGGGAAGTGGAGAATGTGCGTGGATTTCACTGACCTTAACAAAGCATGCCCAAAGGATCCTTATCCTCTTCCTCATATAGATCGATTGATTGACGGCTCCTCCGGTTTTCGTCTCTTGAGTTTCCTGGATGCTTACTCTGGGTATAATCAAATCCGGATGAATTCGGCCGATGCATCAAAGATCGCTTTCATGACGGATCGGAAGAACTTTTACTATAAGGTAATGCCTTTTGGTCTGAAGAACGCTGGAGAAACCTATCAGAGGTTAATGGACATGGTCTTTGCCTCCCAGATTGGACGGAATATTGAAGTATATGTGGACGACATGGTGATAAAGACTGCATCAGGAGATAGTCACGTGACTGATATTAAGGAGACTTTTGTTGCTATGCGGAAGTTTGAAATGCGCTTGAACCCGGACAAGTGTACCTTTGGGGTTCAGGCCGGCAAGTTTTTGGGTTTCATGTTAACGAGTCGGGGAATAGAGGCCAACCCAGATAAATGCCAGGCAGTTATCAACATGAGGAGTCCGGCCTCAGTACGTGAAGTCCAGCAACTAACTGGTCGTTTGGCTGCGCTATCTCATTTTTTGTCTTGTGCAGGGGACAATTCCATCCATTTCTTCTCGGCTATCAAGAAAAGGGCCAAGTTCGAATGGACGGAGGCGTGTGAGAAGGCGTTCATCGAAGTAAAGCAGCTGCTGTCAGCACCCCCGGTGCTAATCAGACCCAAAGAGAACTCACAACTAGTGCTGTACTTGGCAGCAACAAACTGTGCGATTAGTTCCGTGCTGGTCCAGGATACGGAAGAACGGGAGCGTCCGGTGTATTTTGTAAGCAAAGTGTTAAAAGGGGCTGAGATCAGGTACCAAAAGATTGAGAGATTAGCACTGGCCCTTGTGACAACCTCCCGGAAGCTCAGGCATTACTTTCATGGCCACCCCGTCCAAGTAAAGACCAATTTTCCGTTAAAGCAAGTGTTCAAGAAGCCGGATTTAGCTGGGAGGATGGTGTCCTGGGCTGTGGAGCTGTCCGAGTATGAAATCAGTTTCAGTCCACGTACAAGCGTCAAGTCCCAGGCTTTGGCCGATTTTATGATGGAATTTACTTCTCCGTCAGGTTTGGACCCTACTCAAAGGTGGGTTTTGTCTGTTGATGGCTCCTCTAATCTGAAGGGTAGCGGCGCGAGAGTAGTTTTGGAAGGCCCGGGAGAGATGGTTTTGGAGTATTCATTACGTTTCGGTTTCCCAACGAGTAATAACCAGGCAGAGTATGAAGCTCTTCTTGCTGGGTTGAGGTTGGCTCTAGAGGTCGGAGTGACTCATCTGCTGGTCCGTACAGACTCACAACTGGTTGTCGGGCAGGTGGACGGATCTTTTCCGACAAAGGACCTCATTTTGGCAAAATATGTGCAGCAGGCCGTTTCGTTAAGTAGGCGGTTTTAAGCCTTTGAAATATGTCATGTGCCCAGGGAGGAGAATACCCGAGCCGACCTCTTATCCCGGCTAGCCAGTTCTAAAGGCTCCGGGGTAAACAAGTTGGTCATACAAGAAGTGCTACCTGCGCCCAGTATTGAAAAAGAGGAGTCCTTAGCAATTGACGAGGAAGACGGATGGATGAGTCCAATTATTTTCTATATTCAGCAGGATGTGTTGCCAGAAGATAGTGAGAAAGCCAGACAGATCAAGAAGATCTCAGCCAGGTTCGTGATGGAATCTGGGAAGTTGTACAGAGTAGGGTGAGCAACCCCTATGTTACGATGTGTAGCGGAGGAGGATGTATCTATGGTAATTAAGGAAGTTCACGAGGAGATCTGTGGACATCACGAGGGTGGTAGGGCTTTGGCTGGTCGAATCCTAAGAGTCGGCTACTACTGGCCTACTCTGATAAAAGACTGTGCGGGGTATGTGGCACGTTGTGCAAAGTGTCAAGCATTTGCTCCGGGTATTCACACTCCGACCGAATTTCTGCACGCCGTTCTGGTACCATGGCCTTTCTATCAATGGGGGGCTGACATCTTAGGGCCGTTCCCAGTGGCCCCGGGACAGTTGAAGTTTCTAATCGTTGCTGTTGACTATTTCACTAAGTGGGTGGAGGCCGAGGCAGTGTTCCGGATATCGACAGATCGGGTATGACGTTTTTATTGGAGGAATGTTATTTGCCGTTTCGGGTTACCCCGGGTTATTGTTTCTGATAATGGAACGCAATTTGCGAGTGCTTCGGTGGTGGAATTTTGCAAAGAGCTCGGAATTCAAAATAAGTTCATATCCGTAGAACACCCCCAGGCAAATGGACAGGCCGAGTCAGCCAACAAAGTAATCTTGAATGCATTAAAGAAAAAGCTGGACTCTGCTAAGGGGCTATGGGCGCAGTGCCTACATGAGGTGTTGTGGGCATATCACACCACGATTCACTCCACGACTCAGGAGACTCCCTTTAGGATGGTTTTTGGAGTCGATGCCATGATCCCGGTGGAGGTTGCCTTGCCATCTTGGAGGCGTGAGTACTTTGAGGAGGAGTCCAATAAACAGGCTTTGAATGAGGAGGCAGATCTGTTGGAGTAGGTAAGGTGGACAACGCATGTCAGGGAGGTTGCAGCAAAACAAAGGATGACCATACGTTTCAACTTGAAAGTGAAGCAGCGCGGTTTCGAGGTTGGAGATCTAGTGCTCAAAAAAGTAACCGATCCGACCAGGAAAGGCAAGTTGGATCCTAACTGGGAGGGACCGTTCAGGGTCTCGGAGAAATTGTGCAACGGGGCTTATAAGTTAGAGACACTGGAAGGGTCTGAGTTGCCCAGGACCTGGAATGTTGTTAGTCTTAAATTGTATTTCAGTTAAACGTTGTGATTATGTAAAAATAATGGTGCACTCTTTTCCCTAGGCAAGGGCCAGAGTTTTTAACAAGGCACATATAAGATGTTATTTGTTTTGTAATCATGTTTGTAAAAGGGACCTCCAATCTCAGGCGAGAGCCTCTGGTTCGTCACGCAGAGCTCTGGTCCTATCTTGGATCAACTCTCAGTGACGGTAATACCTCTCATCTCAGGCGAGAGCCTCTGGTTCGTCACGCAGAGCTCTGGTCCTATCTCGGATCAACTCTCAGTGATGGTAATACCTCTCATCTCAGGCGAGAGCCTCTGGTTTGTCACGCAGAGCTCTGGTCCTATCTCGGATCAACCCTCAGTGACGGTAATACCTCTCATCTTAGTGGCGTTGAAGCCTCGAGTTCGTCATGTAGAGCTCTGGTCCTATCTCGGATCAACTCCTAGTGGCGGTTATACCTATAATTTCCGGTGAGTCACGGAGCTCTGATCCTATCTCGGATCAACTCTTAGCGGCGTTGAATCGTTAAAATCAGCCAACCCGCAGGGGGGCTCTATAAATAACGCGTTGATACGGTGTAAACATGGTGTGAAGGATTACATTGGCATCGTGAACAGTTGTTACGTGCTCGGCAAAACCATCAGGGTTGCTTGCTGCACCCTATGGCTTGGGGGGCTAGTAGCATAACATGAAATTGTTCACAACTATACACACACAATCACGCAACAATCATGCAGTTAAACGATTTTTGACAAAAGCAAACAAACTGAAGCGGTATCAAAAGCCCGAAAGGGCGAAGTTCAAAAGTACAAAATGCATCCACCAAAGGGGATGACTAACTACAAAGTACAAAACCAAAATTAAAGGAGATCAGGTGCTGGGGTCGGCAATGTCCACGTTGAAATTTTCTTCGCTTTGTGTGGCTTCACTGTCATCTTTGTCGATCTCCACCAGTTTCCCATCAACAATAGCCTTAAAAAAGTCAACTTCCGAGATATCCAAATCAGGATACAGGCAAGTAACCTGAGCTTTAGCTCGGTCAAAAGCCAAGTCCCCAACGTTCAGCACGTCCATTTGGGACTTCTCCAGAGCATCTTGCAAGTTGGAACGGGTCTTCTCGGAATCTTGGAGCTTGGCCGATAGCTCTCTAGCCGAAGTTTTGGCCTGGGCAAGCTCTTCTTCTAAAGCTTTTATCCGATTATCGGACTCCGAGCTCTTGTTCTCTAGGTCCCTGATACTTGCGGTGGCTTCCACGATCTTGTTCTTGAGCACGTTGTTTGCTTCATAAAGGAACTTCTCGTTGTCGGCTAGCCTTGTGATCTCTTTCTCCAAGTCGGACTTTTTCTATTCCACTTCGTCACCAGATTCGAACAGGCTCCGGGTAAGTACTGCACACCTCATCAGATACGAGCTTAGCTGTTTTTTGATCTGTTGCGAACCTAGATTCCTCAGCTTGGTTACGTCTTCAGTAGCATTGAGGTGATCGTATAAAAATTTGAGACCGACAAAATCAGCAGACCAGAACTTGTTCTCTGTAGAGGCCCGGTTGGAATTGTCGCCGGTTTCCTTTAGCAAGGTCGACATTTCCCAATCTTCCGAATTGTTCTCGTTCCCCATAATAGTTTTTAGCTTCTTTGGGGCGGGTTCAATGGTTGGTTCAGGCTCAACGGGGCGCTTGACCGGAGAGGCGGTAATCACAGCAGCTTCCAATGCACTTGCTCGGGCCGTGGTATTCTTTTTCTTCTTTGGAACACGGATCTCCAGCCCGGCCAGGTCTGACTGGGTCTCGGAAGGGCCGCCATCACCCATCCGAGCAGCACGAGCCGCCGCCATCAGTTTCCTTTGTTCCTTCACGGACATGTCAGTCATTTTGTTTGCATTAAAAGAAGAGCAAAAGAGGATTAGACAAGTATGATGAGGATGATTGCAAGAAGCTTGTTAGAAATTTCTTACCTAGGAAGTCGGGGACTTCCTTTGGAGGCAGGGCAAGCAAGTCCTTGACCCTGATTGGCCTGAAGGAATCCAAAACTTCTAGGGAAAGGGTCTCGGATTCGTTTAGGCTGTCGTAATCAAAGCCAGAGATCGGTAAGGGGTCGCTGGTCCAGTACAAGGGAAATTTGTGGTGCCCATCGGCACCGTAGATAACTTGGGGACATCGGGAGCCACATTTGACTCGGATGAAGCGTTCTTTATAACCTTTGAAGTTTGAGGTATACGCTTGAAGGAAGCTCCTTTTCGGGATGCCGCTGATGGCAACCCAGCTTCCAGGCTCGGCACTTTTTATCTCAAAGAAGGAGAAGAATAGACCGATAGTGGGGGCTATTAAGAGGGCTTGGCAGTTTACCTCAAATGCCTTGATAAACCCCCAGCTATTTGGGCGGAGTTGAGAGGGAGCAACATTCATGGTTCGTAAGATGTCAGTCTCAAAATCGGAAAGGGGAAATTGGATACTAAACTCTTCTATGACCCCGATGTAAAAATAGAACCATTCGGAGTCAACTCCTTTGGGCCGGATCATGCAGACGTTTTCCCCAGATTCACAGGGTTCTAAAATCACTTCATCCTCATTCCCTGTGGATGAAACGTTCCAGAGAGAACGCAAGGTAGCAATCTCAACATCTTTTATCAAGCTTTGCTTAAAGCCTATGGCTTCTCCTTTGATTAATTTGTTGGATTCCATTATAAGCTCCACCGAACCTGAAGAGTCAGGGTCAGAATCACTGTCAGAAGTGAAAACTTCAGTGTAAACCCTGTCCGTAACCCTTTTTAGTTCAGTTATCCTCTGAGCGTCTCTCATCTCACGCATACAATCCTCAAACAAGATTTTGCGTTCTTCGTTTCCTAAGTGTATTTTACGATCGAAATCATCGCACTCTCTAATAATGACCATTTTCTGATTAAAATAATAACAAGATAAAGAAAGGAGAAAGAGGATACCTGAGTGGATGATTGGATGACTGGAAGACGGTTTTGAAGCAATTGACGGCAAGAATGCAGTAGGGTTGTTAAATTATGGAAGGAGGATTTCTTGGGAAAGGAATAAATGCAATGTAATGGTAAAAGAGGAGAAGAAGGCGTATAGTTAGCTATGCCCTACTGTCATACCCCAAAATTTTCCCTCATACTTCTCAAGACATTCCATACATCCATACTCAAGGATTCCTCAAGGGTTGATCAGACAGACCCTCTCCTAAACAATCAACCCAAACTAGGGTTTGGCAATTCTCAGATCAAGGTGATTCTCAACACCTCCAATGGTCATCATGCCTCCTTATATGCTTCAAAGAATCTCCATGTCAAGTTTCAAGCCTTACAAGTCAAGTTTCCTCAGACAATTGCTCAGATGGTTGAAAATCAGTTGTATTGGACAAAAAGTCAACTATGGTCAACATATAGTCAAACTTCCTGATTTTTGGTCAACATCCTCATTTTGAAGTCACATTCATCATTTTATCAAGGGTTGATCATGATTCATCAAGAAAACTCAAGATTTGCTCAAAAGTCAAACTTTCCAAATTAGGGTTTTCTAGAGAAAAGTCAACTAAACTTTGACTGAGCATAACTTTCTCATACTTTGTCAGAAAGTTTTCCACCACCTCTCATTTTGAAGAGAATTCAATTCTCTACAACTTCATGTCTAACAAGCATGGTAAAAAAATGCTTCATTTTGAAGATATGGGTCAAAACATTACAGGTCCTTTTCAAAGTAAAAAAAAAGTCAACTTTTTGTAATGAAGTGATATTGAGCATGGAAATTCTAATTGAGATGAAACCAAAGAGGTTGTTTAGAGGACATCTAGAGAATTCTAAAAAGTCCAAGAACACTAAACAATGTTGAAAATTGAGCAAGATACACCTTGTACAAGTTGGGCATTTTTGAAGAATTGCACAAAGAGAAATACTTGTCAAAATCCAAAATTTTGCAAATGGGCCTAACTTTTCTTGGTTCAAACATATTCCTCAGCTAATTTGGAACCTCCAAGCCCAAGGCCACCAATTTTATCTTTATTTTTCTATTTAATTTGGATTTTCATCATTTAAAAACCAATTAAATTAAAAATAAAGGTAGAAAATCAAAATTAAATACAAATTGGATTTTTCTCTCATCCTTGAGGTCCAAGCAACTCATAAAAGCTGGCAATTTCGAAATTGACTTTGATTTGGCAAGAAATTGATGAAAATTGGATCAAAAAGGAAAGATTTGGTTTCATACAAAATCAAATATTTTTACATTGATTGATTCATTATCTGCTCTTGATTTCTGACCTAAATCCATCTATTATAAATACACAATGCCTACACATGAAAAAAGAACAGAAAAATTGCCTCAAAGAACCCTAACCTAAGTCAAAAAAACCGTGTTCTTCAAGCAAGTGGCAGCCCTAGTTCTAGCTTATTTCAGTCGATTCTAAGCCTTCCATTGCATTCCTTTAAGCCTCCTGAATCGATCCAGACCCTTACAAATCAAAAAACCATCAAGAATTGTGAAAACACGATTTCGGTTTGTCCAACTTTTTTCAAATTCGATTTTTATCATTCATGCCTCATTAACTTGTTTTGATTGTTTGTTCATGTTCAGAATCGTGTTTGAAAGCTATCTCGGCGGTTTAATTGCATTTTAAGTGCCTGGATCGAGTTATGCCATAGTTAGGGTTTTCTGCTTCGATTTAGGGCTTCCCTAAATACGTAAAATTGGACCAAACCAAGGTTACCAGGATGATCAGTGGACAAAAACGAGTCGAACCATGTATTCATAATGCATTTATATTACTTGTGTGTGATTTTTGAATTTTGCAGGGGCCTTAGCGTTGAGCAAGACGGACGCTAACTGTTTTAAAATTCAAACGAAGAAGATGAAGTTCTTCGCGCGGTTTTCTGATTCCCAGGAAGCGAATTCGTTTAAAAGCGTTTTGTTTCATTATCCTAACACCAAATGCAGTTTGGTCCAGTGGTGAAGGTAGCGCGTGTTTTCCCAGTGGGCACGAGTTCGAATCCTGGCAAGGCAACTTATTTTTTGCTCCTTTACAAACTAACACTTTTCTTAGATTTTCTTTTTTTTTTTTTTAATATTTTCATGTTTATTTAATTTATCTTCAAATATTTTTCTCATGCATTTAAAAAGCACAAAAATATTTTCTTTTTGCATTATTATCAGAAAAATGTTTATTTAATTTTTAATATTAAAATTAATATTTTTGCATGCATATTTTAATTAATTACTAATTAACCATTTAATTGACTTTTAATTGTTTTTAATTATCGAAATCGATTTAGAAAATTACCAAAAAATTATCTTATCATCTTATTGTCATTGCTAACCTAAAATTTTTTTCCTCATTCAAAAATCATGTTTCCACTAACATTTTTCCTCTTATGCAATTTTCTCGTGTTTTCCGATTATGTATCTGTTTACAGGTTGTAACGTTTCAGACGATTTTTCTTGCTTTTCTTTTTCATATTATGTAACTGCCTATGGGATGTAATAGTTTAATTAGGACTTTTACTTTCCGCACTCCTATTATGTAACGCCCAAAGCCATGTAGTAGCGTGGGACTTTTACATTCGCACTTTACTTTCCGCAATTTATTTTCCGCACCCTATAAACTGCTAGTAATTAAGCGTGTATGGCAAGATAAAAACGAACATAGATCACCTCTAATTTCAAGATAACATATATCCGAATCAACACACTATTTTCACACACGCACCCCTTAAGGTAATTCTCTCTCGTTGCCTTTACGAATACAAATGGTCAAGTCCCTCGAACGTAGAGGTATCCTAGCACCGTTGCCTTCAAAATATATCATCATAGTCCCTTCGATACAAAGATCATAGACCCACGATGTCGCCTACGAATACATGATCTCGTCCCTCGATTGTTGCCTACGAAAAGTGATGATCGCCCCTTCGAATGTGCTAGGATACTTCCTACAAGTTGCCTTCTATGACCATCCGATGTCCCTTCGAATGTCCCTCTTACATCCAACGAATAGGGTTACCTACCAACTAATGGTATGGATAACGCTATTCTAAAGGAACGTAAAACAACATGAAAACGACCATTCTGAGTTGGTAATAAGACTTTTAGTGCTAGGATACCTCTACGTTCGAGGGACTTGACCATTTATTCGAAAAGGCAACGAGAGAGAATTACCCTAAGGAATGCGTGTGAGTGTCAAATTCAGATACATGTTATCTTGAAATTATGAGTGATCTATGTCCAATTTTTATCTTGCCATACACGCTAATTACTAGCTTTATAGGTACAAAATAAATCATGAAAATAAAGTGCGGAAGATAAAGTCCTACGCTATTACATGGCTTTGGGGTGCGAAAGTAAAAGTCCTAATTAAACTATTACATTCCATAGACACATAATATGAAAAGAAAAGCATCGTCCAAACATTACAACCGTGAACAAATACATAATCGGAAATACGAAAATTGCATAAGAGGAAAATGTTAGTAAAACATGATTTTTAAATGAGGAAATTTTTCAAGTTAGTAGTGACAATAATATGATAAGATAATTTTTGGTAATTTTGAATCGATTTATAATTAAAACAATTAAAAGTTAATTAAATGATTAATTAGCAATTAATTAAAATATGCATGCAAAAATATTATTTTAATGTCAAAATTAAATAAGTATTTTATGATTAAAATGCAAAGGAAAATATTTTTGGTGTTTAGATGCATGATAAAATTATTTAGAGATTAATTAAATAACATGAAAATATTAGAAAAATAAGAAAATAGAAAAAGTTAGTTTGTAAAGGAGCAAAATAAGTTGCCTTGCCAGATTCAACTCGTGCCACGCGCTACCTTCACCACTAGGTGCACGTGTCATAACAATGAAACAAAAACGTTTTAAACGAATTCGCTTCCTGGGAATCAGAAAACCGCGCGAAGAACTTCATCTTCTTCGTTTGAATTTTTAAACACTTAGCGTCAGATTCGTTCGACGCTATAGCCCCTGCAAAATTCAAAAATGTAGTACAAGCAATATAAATGCAATATGAAACCATGGTTCGATTTGTTTTTGTCCACTGATCATCTTGGTAGCCTTGGTTTAGTTCAATTTTACATATTTAGGGAAGCCCTAAATCGATACAGAAAACCCTAGCCATGGTGGATTTCGATTCAGGCCACAAAAATATAATCAAGTTATGCAGAAAGTTTCCAAACTTCGTTCTAAACACAAAACAAACATCAAAACACGTTAAATATGCATGAATGATAAAAATCAAATTTGGAAAAAGTTTGACCAAAGGAAATAATGAATCAATCAATGTAAAAAATATTTGATTTTGTATGAAACCAAATCTTTCCTTTTTGATCCAATTTTCATCAATTTCTTGCCAAATCAAAGTCAATTTCGAAATTGCCAGCTTTTATGAGTTGCTTGGACCTCAAGGATGAGAGAAAATCCAATTTGCATTTAATTTTGATTTTCTACCTTTATTTTTAATTTAATTTGTTTTTAAATGATTAAAATCAAAATTAAATAGAAAAATCAAGATAAAATTCGTGGCATTGGACTTGGAGGTTCCAAATTAGCTGAGGAATAAGTTTGAACCAAGAAAAGTTAGGCCCATTTGCAAAATTTTGGATTTTGACAAGTATTTCTCTTTGTGCAATTCTTCAAAAATGCCCAACTTGTACAAGGTGTATCTTGCTCAATTTTCAACATTTTTGAGTGTTCTTGGAATTTTTAGAAATCTCTAGATGTCCTCTAAACAACCTCTTTGGTTTCATCTCAATTGGAGTTTCCATGCTCAATATCACTTCATTACAAAAAGTTGACCTTTTGTTCACTTTGAAAAGGACCTGTAATGTTTTGATCCATATCTTCAAAATAAAGCATTTTTTAGCCATGCTTGTGAGACATGAAGTTGTAGAGAATTGAATTCCCTTCAAAATGAGAGGTGGTGGAAAAATTTATGATAAAGTATGAGAAAGTTATGCTCAATCAAAGTTCAGTTGACTTTTTTCTAGAAAACCCTAATTTAGAAAGTTTGACTTTTGAGCAAATCTTGAGTTTTCCTGATGAATCATGATCAACCCTTGATAAAATGATGAATGTGACTTCAAAATGAGGATGTTGACCAAAAATCATGAAGTTTGACTGTATGTTGACCACAGTTGACTTTTTGTCCAGCACAACTGATTTTCAACCATCTGAGCAATTGTCTGAGGAAACTTGACTTGCAAGGCTTGAAACTTGACATGAAGATTCTTTGAAGCATATGAGGAGGAATGATGACCATTGGAGATGTTGGAAGTCCATCTGGATATGAGGATAGCCAAACCCTAGTTTGGGTTGATTGTCTAGGAGAGGGTTTGTCTGATCAACCCTTGAGGAATCCTTGAGTATGGATATGTGAAATGTCTTGAGGAATAGGAGGGAAAATTTTGGGGTATGACAACATTGAAGAATGGTTTTCTCATTTTCTCGCTATTTACTTTAGCAGAAATGGCTCTTGAACAGACTGTCAAAGATCTCCAAGCTCAGAATGCTCAGTTCCAGGAGATGTTCACTAGCCTGGTCCAAGGCCAAGAAGATCTGAAGAAGCTCATCAACAAAAAGAAGAAGGTCATTGGTGTTATCAACATGGGAAGACGTCACAAAGGTGGTCCTAAAGTGGTTAGTCGGATAGAGTTCTCAGAAGGGAGTGTCAAGACTGAGGGAAGTGTCAAGGGCAACGAAGAAGACCAACGTGAGCCTGAGAAGAAGGAAGAAGATTATGAGAATGATCAGTACTCCTATGAGGATGACAAATACAAGCAACTTGAAGACCGTCTGAATGCTGTGGAAAATCTGAAGATGTCCGGGCTAAATTTTGATGATCTAAGTCTTGTCCCTGGTGTGGTGATTCCTCCCAAGTTCAAGGTTCCTACTTTTGCCAAGTATGATGGCATTTCTTGTCCGAAGCTGCATTTGAAGTCCTATGTTCAGAAGATCAACCCCCACACTGATGACAGAAAGTTGTGGATGCATTATTTTCAAGAGAGTTTGTCCGGAACTCAATTGGAGTGGTATTATCAGCTAGAGAGTGACCATATCCGTACTTGGAGTGACTTAACAGATGCTTTCTACAGGCAATATAAGTACAATGCTGAATTGGCACCCACTCGCATGCAACTACAGAGCATGTCTATGGGTCGTGATGAAAAGTTCAAAGAGTACGCTCAGAAATGGAGAGATCTAGCAGGCAGAGTTCAACCACCCTTGTCCAATAGGTAATTGGTTGATATGTTTATGGGAACACTGACGGGCCCATTCTTCAATCATCTGATTGGAAACTCTTCAGCCGGATTCATCGAGCTGATATTGACAGGAGAGCGTATTGAGGCTGGTATCAAGAGTGGGAAGATTCAGGTAGAGTCGTCATCAAATGCTGCGAAGAGATCTTTTGGTGGTAAGAAAGAAGCCAATGCTGTGTAAGGTCAAAAAATCCAAGCCAAGACCGACCGTGCTCAATCTGTGGGGGCAGTTGTGATCTCCAATCCTGCGTCAGCACAACCTTAGCGAGACAACGCGTGTAACCAGAATGCACCGTGAAGACAATTTACGAAGATCAACATGCCATTGTCGCAAGCCTTGCAACACATGTTGAAAGCAGAGTTGATTACCTTGAGTTATCCTCCTCAAAACATCAACACTTCCTCTTCGAGATACAATCCTAATGCTAAGTGTGCTTACCACTCCAATAGCCTAGGGCACGACACTGACAACTGTTGGGCTTTGAAGAACCAGATTCAAGACATGATTGAAGCTAAACAGATTGAGTTTGATCTTCCTGCTGAGACTCCGAATGTGATCAACGCGCCTATGCCTAACCATGAGAAAAGCTCCAATGCTATTGGCGAGAACTCTTATGTTTTCAATATAGATGACTTGATTATTCCTTTGATGAATGTTAAGAAGAATTTGCTGCAAGCCAGTGTCAATCCAGGATGCCCAGAGAATTGTCGTTGGTGCCCATCTGCGCCTGACGGTTGTGCTTGGTTGAGAAGACGTATTCAGTGCATGATGGATAACCGCGAAGTGCTATTTATGAAGCCATCACCTGTGGATAATTTGTGTGAAGACATGTCTAAGAAACTGAAGATCGAAGATATGAGCGAAACTGTACCAGAAGTATGAGATACCTTGGGGCAGCCAAGTGGGAAGTTTGACTACATGGTGAAGTATACTGTTCCTGAAAGTTACAAGATTCCTATTGAAGATGTTAAAGCAACTGGATGGGGTGACGATTTCCCAGAAGACTATGCTAATGTTAACACAATAAGGATTTCCTCTGCTGATCCTGTGCATAGAGTGGCACCTCTCATCATTACTTCTCCCAGACCAGTGCCATACTCCTCTAACAAAGCTATCCCTTGGAACTATGGAGCTGAGGTTTACTATCATGGCGTCAAGCAAGACCCTCTGACCATTGAAGATCTTACAGTTGAAGCTACCATTCCTGACATTGACAACATCACCGGATCAAGTAAGGTGACCAGAACCGGAAGAGTGTTTTCTCCAGAGATCTCTCCTTCAAAAGACACTGCGAGTCCAACTCGCATTCCAGCTATTCAACCAGTTCCCGAAGCTAGAGGGAAAGAACCAGTGACTCATCCTACTCAGCCAGAAGTACCAAAGGAAGTTGCTGAAGACACCTCCAAACAAGAAATGGAGGAAATTCTGACGATTATCAAGAAGAGTGACTACAATGTTGTGGAACAGTTGGGACAAACTCTGTCCAAGATCTCCATGCTTGCTCTGCTCTTGTGCTCTGAGGCTCATGCTAAAGCCTTGGTAAAGTTTCTAAAGAATGCTCACATACCGCAAGACACTACTACCGATCAATTTGAAGTTTGTATTGCTAGCCTGGCTGCCAACAACGACCTAGGCTTCTCTGATGCTGATTTGACTCCTGCCGAAAAGAAACACAACAAAGCCTTGCACATCTCTGTATAATGCAAGGGAATTACATTGTATCATGTTTTGGTGGATAGGTTCTGCTCTGAATATCCTACCAAAGACCGCTTTTGATCGACTTGATGTTGAAGGATTGGTTCTGAAACCCAGTGACATAGTTGTGAGAGCTTTTGATGGTTCTAAGCGAACAGTACTTGGAGAGCTCGTTCTACCTGTTAAAGTCGGTTACCAGAATTTCGACTCTACTTTCTTTGTCATGGACATCCGTCCAGCTTACTCTTGCCTACTCGGACGCCCTTAGATACATGGGGCAGGCAGGCGCTGTTACCTCTACCCTGCATCAAAAGCTGAAGTACCCAGTGAAGGGGAAAGTTGTTACAATATGTGGTGAGGAGGAATACATGGTCAGTCATCTGCAGTCGTTCCGTTATCTCGAGATGGAAGGTGAATTCTTTGAGACTGCCTGTCAAGCTTTTGAAACAGTTCCAAGAGTCATGCCTGTTGACTCCCCTGTTACTCCTGAAGTTACACAAGTTCAGCCTAGGATGGCCTCGCTGAAAGATGCTCAAGCTGCAGTTGAAGAAGGAGGTAGTACTATTTGGGGTCATCTCCCCAATCTCCCTTTCAAATCTGATAAGACTGGTTTAGGTTTCACCATCAAAGGTCAGAAGATGATACGCCACGAACGTGCCGGCCAACTTCCTATGCTATTGCTAAATATGACTTCGATAATCCGATCTACCAAGCCGAAGACGAAGGTGAGGAAGATTGTGAAGTGCCAGGAGAACTTGTCAGACTTCTACAGCAAGAAGAACGAGTTATACAGCCACATGAAGAGTCAGTTGAGGTTGTGAATCTAGGTACTGATGAAGACATAAAAGAGGTCAAGATAGGAGCGGGGCTCGAGAACAATGTCAAAGAGAGATTGGTTCAGATGCTACGAGACTATATCGAGGTTTTTGCTTGGTCAAACGAAGACATGCCAGGTCTAGACGTTGACATTGTGGTACACCGGTTACCGACAAAAGAGGGTTTTCTCCCAGTGAAACAGAAAGTTTGTCGTATGCGCCCTGAGATGTCTGAGAAAATCAAAGCTGAAGTTATGAAGTAGTTCAATGCCGGTTTCTTAGATGTTACTTCTTATCCGCACTGGGTTGCAAATGTGGTGCCTGTACCTAAGAAGGATGGTAAAGTACGGATGTGTGTGGATTACAGAGATCTGAACAAAGCGAGTCCCAAAGACGATTTTCCACTTCCTCATATTGATGTTCTGGTTGATAACACTGCCCAACGTAAGGTTTTCTCCTTAATGGATGGTTTCTCTGGTTACAATCAGATTAAAATGGCTCCTGAAGACATGGAGAAGACTACTTTTGTTACACAGTGGGACACTTTCTACTATAAGGTCATGCCGTTCGGACTGAAGAACGCTGGCGCCACTTATCAGCGTGCTATGGTGACATTATTTCATGACATGATTCATCACGAGATAGAGGTCTACGTCGACGACATGATAGCTAGATCACAGACAGAAGAAGAACATCTCGATCATTTGCAGAAACTGTTTGACAGACTGAAGAAGTACAGACTAAGACTTAATCCCAACAAGTGCACCTTTGGAGTCAGATCCGGTAAACTCCTAGGGTTTGTTGTCAGTGGTAAAGGTATTGAAGTTGACCCCGCCAAGGATGAAGCTATTCAAGAAATGCCAGCTCCCCGCACCGAGAAGGAAGTTAGAGGTTTCTTGGGACGATTGAACTACATTGCCAGATTCATTGCACATTTAACTGCTACTTGTGAGCCAATCTTCAAGTTACTAAAGAAAGATCAAGTAGTAGAATGGAACGACGATTGCCAGATCGCTTTTGACAAAATCAAGGAGTACCTACAGAATCCTCCTATCCTGATGCCGCCTGCCGAAGGAAGACCTCTTATCATGTACTTGACAGTATTAGAGAACTCAATGGGGTGTGTGTTGGGGCAACATGACGAGTCTGGTCGAAAAGAGTATGCAATATACTACCTTAGCAAAAAGTTTACCGACTGTGAAACAAGATACTCACAGCTCGAGAAAACTTGCAGCGCTTTGGCTTGGGCTGCTCGCCGACTAAGACAGTATATGTTGACTCACACTACCTTGTTGATCTCCAAGATGGATCCGATAAAATACATATTTGAGAAACCATCTCTCTCCGGAAGAATAGCAAGATGGCAAATGATCTTGACCGAATACGACATCCAGTATACTTCTTAGAAAGTGATCAAAGGAAGTGTAGTAGCCGATCATTTGGCTCATCAAGCCATAGATGACTATCAGTCTATGCAGTTCGAATTTCCAGACGAAGATGTTTTACTAGTTATTGATTGTGAAGAACCAGGACCAGACGAAGGACATGAACAAGGATCCCAATGGACCACGGTCTTTGATGGAGCCTCAAACGCACTTGGCAATGGCATTGGCGCCATCATTACATCCCCTGCAGGCGGACATACGCCTTTCACCGCCAGATTATGTTTTAGTTGTACCAACAACATGGCCGAATACGAAGCGTGCATCATTGGTATCAAGGCTGCTATTGACTTAAGAATCAAATTCTTGCAAGTGTACGGAGACTCAGCTTTGGTGATCAGTCAGATAAAAGGCGAGTGGGATACGAAGCATCCAAATCTCATTCCGTATCGAGAGCATGTTCTGGGTTTGATCCCCTACTTCGAAGAGATCACTTTCCATCATATTCCATGAGAAGAGAATCAGTTGGCAGACGCGTTGGCTACTATGTCGTCTATGTTCAAGGTCAGATGGGACAACGAGGCTCCCCAAATCATCATCGAGAAGTTTGACGAACCGGCATACTATTGTGAACTTGATACAGAAGAGAAACCTTGGTACTACGATGTGAAGAGGTATCTTGAGACTCAGGAATATCCCGCAGGGGCATCTGTCAATGATAAGAAGTTCTTGAGAAGATTTGCATCCAAATTCTTCCTCAGCAACAACATCCTATACAAGCGCAATCACGACTTGTGCTTACTCCGCTGTGTAGACCAGAAAACTGCAGAATGTATCATGGAAGAGTTACACGAAGGCGCATTTGGCACACATTCCAGTGGACATACCATGGCTAAGAAGATTCTGAGAACGGGTTACTATTGGTCCACCATGGAAGCTGATTGTCACCGCTATGCTCGATCTTGTCATAAGTGCCAAATATATGCAGACAAAGTGCACGTACCTCCAGTACCTCTGAATGTTCTAATAGCTCCTTGGCCTTTTGCAATGTGGGGGATTGATATGATCGGAGAAATCAAGCCCACCGCTTCCAACGGACATCGTTTCATCCTTGTGGAAATTGATTATTTCACCAAGTGGGTAGAGGCAGCCTCGTTCGTATCTGTTAACAAGAATGTTGTGGCTCGATTCATCAAACATAATCTTATCTATTGGTATGGCATTCCTGAAAGGATTATCACAGATAACGGTTCTAATCTCAACAACAAGATGATCACCGAACTCTGCACGCAATTCAAGATCAAGCATCACAACTCTTCTCCATATCGGCCTAAGATGAATGGCGCAGTGGAAGCCGCTAACAAAAACATTAAGAAGATCATACAGAAGATGACAGTGACTTACAAGGATTGGCACAAGATGTTGCCATTTGCTCTCCATGGTTATCGCACTACAGTACGAACGTCAACAAGGGCAACCCCCTTCTCTCTTGTATACGGTATGGAAGCAGTTCTACCTATCGAGGTTCAGATACCTTCCACCAGAGTCCTCCAGGACGCAGAGTTAGGCGAAGATGATTGGATCCAGACTCGCCTTGACCAGATCAACTTTATCGATGAGAAACGACTCGCATCCATCTACCATGGACAAATCTATCAGAAACGAATGATCAGAGCATTTAACAAGAGGTCAAGCACCGAGTTTACCAGGTCGGTGACTTAGTAGTCAAGCGCATCATCCTTCCACAAGGTGATCCCAGGGGCAAATGGACGCCCACCTATGAGGGACCATTTGTATTCAAGACAGTATTTTCTGGAGAGCTATGATACTTAGCACCATGGATGGTGAAGACTTCCCACACCCTGTGAACGCAGACATAGTCAAAAAATACTACGCATAAATGAGACCCGCTAGGTCGACTGACCTAGGCAAAAATAAGGGCATCCTGGCGAACCAAAAGGGTTCGGGAAAAAGTTAAGGATATATATAAAACATGTACACCCAACAAGTCGAAAACCTGCAAAGGCGGCTTGGGCAAAAAAGGGTATCCCGGTAGGCTGAAAACCCGAAAGGGCGGTCTAGGCAAAAGTTAGGGATTTAAGCGTACGACTATGTCTCGTCCAGATCACTTATCTACATACTACTATCAGCATTCAAGATTCAAATGGCGAAAATCAATTCACTCACTTTCTACTGAAAACAAGGAGATGAGATAGTCGAAATATATGAGTACTAGCATAGTTGGAACTTAACGAGATTGTTTCCGTATAGCTTTTTACTTTTCTTGTGTACAAACTACTTGGCCATACGCCACCTTTCAAAATTAATACAAATTCTTTCTCTTTACAATTTTCATTGTTGTTGTTTGCATAAAGTCCAACGTTTGCTTTGAATGATTATATGCATATGACAATAAATATCTACTTACAAACATGCGAAAAGTGAACGAACAAGGATAATTACTACAGGCTCTAGGAATTGAGATGACGAAAGTCACCAATGCGTTCCCCAAAAATCCCCACTCACCAAAGACCCACCCTCATTTTATTCCACAATCAGAGGTCTTTTAGTGGGCTCCAGATCCTTCTATCTCTCTCCATCAACAATCAAATACTCTCCACAGGATCTACTTAAGATTCGATGGCGCCTCCTAAATTTTCCCCAGCAGGGTCTACGCACAAGATCCTCGGTAGTGTACCTCTCGATCTCTACCATCCTCAACAATATAAATATCTAGGCTCAAGACTTGGTCAGATAGTGCATCGGAGGAATCAAGGATATTTTTCTTCTCTTTCAAAAGCAAGGTTTTCATCCGTTTCGTCCCCAAGTAGAAGCCAGAAATCCCCAAGCAGAGCGTTCACATCTTCTTCAAGATGGATATGTTTTGAAATACCACAATATCTATCATTCATACATTGTTCATAAAAGTCATAATTTGTGCATATATCATTCATACACATTATCATGCATCATAATCTGCATAAGACTAACTATATTCTATCAAAGCTTCTTTTGTTTTCCCCAAAACAGGTGAGAATCACTTCTGAAACAAACAGGTCCAGGATTAATACCCAAAGCTAGACGAGAAACCCTATCTGAACGACCTCCCAAGTTGTCCTCCGACAACAGATCCAGGATTAATACCCAAACCCAGACGGGAAACCCTATCCAAACGATCACCCAGGTTGTCCTCCGAGAACAGGCATTGGATCAACACCCGAAGCACAATAGGGAAGCTATCCACATTCTGCCGACTATTATCCCCTCAGAATAATCAAGACGAAGGTTTATTCTGACACTCTCTTATTATCAACAGCAACTACAGAGTCTGGCGTACGACTCAGTTTCCCTGGATGGCATGTTAAGCCCATCTCCGACTATTTGTCGACATCTCTCCAAATTCAGAATGCTGCATATTTGGTTAAAAGAACCAATACAAACCAATAAATTCATTCAAAAACGAGCGCGAAGTCTAACGTACGACTCTCTCCGGATGGCATTTTAAGCCCATCTCCGTGCTCCCTTCTATCTTCGGAAATATCTGCAGAGCCTAGCGAACGGCTCGTTCCCCAGCATCAGTCTCTCCAGATGGCATCTTAAGCCCATCTCCGACGTTTTTCCTATTCAGACGACATTCTTGAGTCTAGTGTACGACTCATTCCCCAGCGAAATCTCCAGCTTCTCCAAATGGCATCTGTAAGCCCATTCCCGCATCATCAATCAACATCGAGTGCAAATTTTCAAGTGTACTCGAGTGTTAAATCATCTTCTACCTCCAGGTCACGAAAGGCACGCATGCCAATCTAACCCTTCCAGTACAAGAAGATTGAACAGGGGCAGCTGTCATACCCCAAAATTTTCCCTCCTACTTCTCAAGACATTCCATACATCCATACTCAAGGATTCGTCAAGGGTTGATCAGACAAACCCTCTCCTAAACAATCAACCCAAACTAGGGTTTGGCAATTCTCAGATCAAGGTGGTTCTAAACACCTCCAATGGTCATCATGCCTCCTCATATGCTTCAAAGAATCTCCATGTCAAGTTTCAAGCCTTACAAGTCAAGTTTCCTCAGACAATTGCTCAGATGGTTGAAAATCAGTTGTATTGGACAAAAAGTCAACTGTGGTCAACATACAGTCAAACTTTCTGATTTTTGGTCAACATCCTCATTTTGAAGTCACATTCATTATTTGATCAAGGGTTGATCATGATTCATTAAGAAAACTCAAGATTTGCTCAAAAGTCAAACTTTCCAAATTAGGGTTTTCTAGAGAAAAGTCAACTGAACTTTGACTGAGCATAACTTTCTCATACTTTGTCAGAAATTTTTCCACCACCTCTAATTTTAAAGAGAACTCAATTCTCTACAACTTCATGTCTCACAAGCATGGTCAAAAAATGCTTCATTTTGAAGATATGGGTCAAAACATTACAGGTCCTTTTCAAAGTCTACAAAAAGTCAACTTTTTGTAATGAAGTGATATTGAGAATGGAAACTCCAATTGAGATGAAACAGAAGAGGTTGTTTAGAGGACATCTATAGCTTTCTAAAAAGTCCAAGAACACTAAAAAATGTTGAAAATTGAGCAAGATACACCTTTTACAAGTTGGGCATTTTTGAAGAATTGCACAAAGAGAAATACTTGTCAAAATCTAAAATTTTGGAAATGGGCCTAACTTTTCTTGGTTCAAACTTATTCCTTAGCTAATTTGGAACCTCCAAGCCCAAGGCCACGAATTTTATCTTTATTTTTCTATTTAATTTGGATTTTCATCATTTAAAAACCAATTAAATTAAAAATAAAGGTAGAAAATCAAAATTAAATACAAATTGGATTTTTCTCTCATCCTTGAGGTCCAGGCAACTCATAAAAGCTGGCAATTTCGAAATTGACTTTGATTTGGCAAGAAATTAATGAAAATTGGATCAAAATGGAAAGATTTGGTTTCATACAAAATCAAATATTTTTACATTGATTGATTCATTATTTGCTCTTGATTTCTGACCTAAATCCATCTATTATAAATACACAATGCCTACACATGAAAAAAGAACAGAAAAATTGCCTCAAAGAACCCTAACCTAAGTCAAGAAAACTGTGTTCTTCAAGCAAGTGGCAACCTTAGTTCTAGCTTGTTTCAGTCAATTCTAGGCCTTCCATTGCATTCCTTGAAGCCTCTTGAATCGATCCGGACCCTTACAAATCACAAAACCATCAAGAATTGTGAAAACACGATTTCAGTTTGTCCAACTTTTTTCAAATTTGATTTTTATCATTCATGCCTCATTAACTTGTTTTGATTGTTTGTTCATGTTCAAAATCGTGTTTGCAAGCTATCTGGGTGGTTTAATTGCATTTTAAGTGCCTGGATCGAGTTATGCCATAGTTAGGGTTTTCTGCTTCGATTTAGTGCTTCCATAAATACGTAAAATTGGACCAAACCAAGGTTACCAGGATGATCAGTGGACAAAAATGAGTCGAACCATGTATTCATAATGCATTTATATTACTTGTGTGTGATTTTTGAATTTTGCAGGGGCCTTAGCGTCGAGCAAGACCGACGCTAACTGTTTAAAAATTCAAACGAAGAAGATGAAGTTCTTCGCGCGGTTTTCTTATTCCCAGGAAGCGAATTCGTTTAAAAGCGTTTTGTTTCATTATCCTAACACCAAATACAGTTTGGTCCAGTGGTGAAGGTAGCGCAAGTTTTCCCAGTGGGCACGAGTTCAAATCCTGGCAAGGAAACTTATTTTTTGCTCCTTTACAAACTAACACTTTTCTTATATTTTCTTTTTTTTTAATATTTTCATGTTAATTTAATTTATCTTCAAATATTTTTCTCGTGCATTTAAAAATCACAAAAAAAATATTTTCTTTTTGCATTATTATCAGAAAAATGTTTATTTAATTTTTAATATTAAAATTAATATTTTTGCATGCATATTTTAATTAATTACTAATTAACCATTTAATTGACTTTTAATTGTTTTTAATTATCGAAATCGATTTAGAAAATTACCAAAAAATTATCTTATCATCTTATTGTCATTGCTAACCTAAAACTGTTTTCCTCATTCAAAAATCATGTTTCCACTAACATTTTTCCTCTTATGCAATTTTCTCGTGTTTTCCGATTATGTATCTGTTTACAGGTTGTAACGTTTCAGACGATTTTTCTTGCTTTTCTTTTTCATATTATGTAACTGCCTATGGGATGTAATAGTTTAATTAGGACTTTTACTTTCCGCACTCCTATTATGCAACTGCCCCAAAGCCATGTAATAGCGTAGAACTTTTACATTCCGCACTTTACTTTCTGCAATTTATTTTCCGCACCCTATAAACTGCTAGTAATTAGGCGTGTATGGCAAGATAAAAACGAACATAGATCACCTCTAATTTCAAGATAACATATATCCGAATCAACACACTATTTTCACACACGCACCCCTTAAGGTAATTCTCTCTCGTTGCCTTTACGAATACAAATGGTCAAGTCCCTCGAACGTAGAGGTATCCTAGCACCGTTGCCTTCAAAATATATCATCATAGTCCCTTCGATACAAAGATCATAGACCCACGATGTCGCCTACGAATACATGATCTCGTCCCTCGATTGTTGCCTACTAAAAGTGATGATCGCCCCTTCGAATGTGCTAGGATACTTCCTACAAGTTGCCTTCTATGACCATCCGATGTCCCTTCGAATGTCCCTCTTACATCCAACGAATAGGGTTACCTACCAACTAATGGTATGGATAGCGCTATTCTAAAGGAACGTAAAACAACATGAAAACGACCATTCTGAGTAGGTAATAAGACTTTTAGTTGCTTGCTCTATCAAAATACTTTTCACACCACACACTTTTTTTCAAAGTTCAAACTCTTTTCAAAAACGAAACATTTCCGAACACTTTGTATACATTCCTACATGAATCATTACAAAGTCAAAGCGAAATGCCTTTTCAAAACATTTTTATCAAACACATAGAAAGCAATTTTAAAGTGATCTAAGAGCAACTAAGAGCCCGTAGATAACTACGGATGGAAAGGGGTGCTAATACCTTCCCTTTTCATAACCTTCTCCCTTACTCAGAATCTAACGAAGGTCTTTTCCTGTTCTTTTCACCTTCCCTTAATTGGATAAAAGAAAAATCGGTGGCGACTCTTGCTATCCGCACATTTGTGATACAAAAATCTCAAAGTCAGTTCACCGTATTACACCTACTTAAAGGGTGATCATTACAACTACAGGTGACCGTTGGGATGGAGGCGTGTGGGTCACGTGCAGAATTTTAAAAGGTTTCCGGGAATACATCTCGCTATGGGTTTATGGTTTCTAGACGGTTGGTTAACACGGTTTCAAAGAGCTTAAAACCATATGACCAAGGGGGCTTATGATCATACATAAATTCCCCAATCGAGATGTAAGGCCGGAGGATGATTGTTGGTGTCCGAGGTGGATCTCAGATGGAGATGCGAGACCCATGTCCGGCTTGGTTCCCGGAATTGGGATAGGATACCTGGGTATATCCCGGGACGTGGCCCAAACACCTCCTCAGATTGAAGTCCCGAATAAGAATGGACGTTACAGGTTGGGGAATTAATGAGGGCATGAAGTCATTAAGAAGCGTTACGGAATAAACCATCATGACCTGAAACGGTCGAATCCTTCATCTCCACGCCATAGTTAATGCGCTGGAGCAGTTGAGGAAGGTGGAGGGGGATTCCATGAATCGTTGATATAATTAGGCCTCCCGCCAGCGGGATAAGCAAGACAATCATCAACTTGGAACTCTAGCCACTACGCTTGAGCTTCCAAATCCCTAAATATCAACAAAGAGGTTTTTTCTGCAAGAACATAACTGTTCAGTCAACCCTAATTAGAATCTCATTGCTCACGCCTGGTACTGCTACCCTCATCACTATTCATCTCACACATTCTTCATACACCATGCCTCCAAAGACACATAGCGACCATGACCCTATTTGATTCCATGTCATATCATGTCATTATATCTTTGCATAATCATTGTACTAGCCTTTATGTAATTTTTTTAAACTTAATTTCTAGCACTCTATGTGAGTGAACTTATGTGATTGCCCTAAATCTTTTCACTCTTTGTGATTGCCATTCTCTAAATCAATATTGTTGTGTTTGTCCTACTGCTCTCTATATATTACTACTGCCAACTATTACTTTGCTACTGGTCTTTTTCTCTTTTTGATGTTGACAAAGGGGGAGAAAAGGCAGATGTCATGTTAGAAATTATGCACAAACTCAGGGGGAGAAATCCTGCACAATTATCAATCAACATACATCTGGCAAGAATTTGCCATCATCAAAAAGGGGGAGTTTGTGAGCAACCCTTTACATTGTGCTAGATTGTTTTGAATGATAGCAAATACTAGATAGTTTTGAATGATAGAAAATATATTTGCTTGATTGTTTAATTGTGTCAATTTACATGTGTACTTGTATGACCAAATGATAACATGCATAAAAGTGGTCAAAATATCATGTTTGTCATGCACTAATCTTTTGTATCGACTCATACATGCTTGCATCGATACATATACTGTTCTAAATCCATAAAAATAGTTTTTACACAATATGAGCCGACTCATACGTGTTTTTAGTCGATACAAAAGAGTTTGTAGGTTGTCTTGCATCGACACATATAACCATGCATCGACACATATTCCTTTTGGGTCGATACATATCATTTTGCATCGGTACATAAATACATCAAATCATTGGAGTTCAGTTCTGTTTGCATGCCTTAGTTTTTGTATTGATACAAAAGCACTTGTGTCAACACATATCAATCTTGCATCGACACATACGTGTTATGCATTGACTCATACTGAAGTTATTTTTTCTGGAAATCATTTTAACAAACAGTATGTATCGATACGAAAATGCTTGCATCGACTCATAGTCATTTCAACATTCTGGAAGTCATCTTAATACAATATGCATTGATACAAAACCTCTTGTATCAATACATAAGTTGTTTGTGTCGACACATACGATAGTTGCATCGACTCATACATATGTTTACTCTTTGGAATCAATGATTAATACAATATGTATCGATACAAACTCTCTCAGGTCGAATCATACGTATCTTGTATCGACTCATACGAGTTATGTGTCAACTCATAAGTTTGTTTTTCAACTAACATTTGTCGTTTCTATATATAAGACAGTTTTGATAGTTTTCAGTTAACACACAGTTGTTACAAAAGCAGTTTATGAACATCCAAATTTCTGAGCATAGAAACCTGAAAGAGACTTCATCTTCATCATCTTCTCAATCATCTTGGTTCAAGAACATTGACACATAATCATCATTGTTCGTTGTATCAAGGGATCAAAGAGATAACATTCAGTGGTACGATCAGTGATCTAGCTAAGTTGAAGATTCGAAGGGGGTTTCGATGAAAAACCAGAAGGTTTGTCTAGCAAGAACGGAGGTGTCTTGTGGGTTTGTTAGTCACGATTGCATAGAGAAGATGCAACCATAGTGTAGGGTTTGGAGATCGTGGTGATTTCGCAAATAGGTCGTGGAAGTGGTGAATTGTCTGTGAATTTTGCAGGTGTGTTCTTGATCGGCTCAAATCAAGAGAAGGTTGATACAAGAAGAAGAGGATCTGTAGGATTTGTTTTTATGTCTTTGTATTGCAACCTTGTAAATATTTTTCAACATATTAATATAGAAGTTCTCAAATTCCAATTTGGAAATTGAGAGGGAGACATACCCACACGCGAGGACGAACGTGGGGAACTTCCTTTCCAAATCGCTCCGCGTATCGTATTATTTCTCTCTATCTCTTTACTTTTACAATACGTTTATGATTCAATTGGTGTGCAATCTTTCTTTTCATTGATACAAGGCTGCAAGAAAATCTTTGTTAAAACTCCATTGCCATTGATCATTGAACAAGCATCATCCAATTGTTTGACAAAAGTGCTAGCTTAATTTCATTTCATTGGAAAGAGTGTTATAGTGATAAGTGCATTAATTCAACATAGGTTCTGTGTTAATTCATCTTTCTCATCTCAATTAAAATCCAACAATCTATCGCATGTCCGGTTTTCTTGTAGCCGGTTCAGAATAGACGGAAGTCAATTCAGGACCGTGTGTTACTTTCCGCAATTTTAGCATTAACTCTGATAAATCATTTTAAATCCGTGACAATAAAGAGGTGATCTATTCACCCCCCTCTCGATCACTTGCCACACCATCTAACACTCTCCCTCAAACTGAGAGCTATGCCATGACACAGATTGACACAACATCCTCTTTTAGAGCACAAAAGGAAACACACTAGCAGAAACAAACACTTGAACTATCCATTTACAAGCATAGAGAACCAAAAATCTATATTGGATAACTCAGAACACAAGACACAATTTGTGTTCATAACTTAAACAAGACACAAAACAAAAATTTGCACAAACTGCAAAAACAAACAGACTCCTATCAAAGTACTTATTAGTTTATCAGATGGGATTACCTACTCACACTAGGTAAAACAAACAGCTTTCTTCTTCACACTTGTGATACTTGCTGAATCTTTGACAAGACATCAAACCATGGCAGCCAAAACATTCCAAGTTAGGTCAGTGGCTTGACTTTTAAACTTAGCTCTGGAGGACACACACTTTCATGGTTGAAGAAACTGAGATGATGTTCCAACATCTGATACGATATCATCCATTCTTACTATAGTTATGAGGGTAACATCTATAACAACACATACTCAACTTTGGGGGGGGGGTAACATAGAAAACACAACTAATATCAGCTTATCAAATATCAGGATCAGACAATCAACATAACCAGGGGATAACATGAGCCACATCTCAATAAGATTTTATTCAGACTTCCATTATGACTTTGAGATGATGGATGCCATTGTCTGTACCTACATAGGATATTTCCTCTACTAGGTTTCTAGAACAGACTTACTTTGGCATGACACAAAATAATATGCAGATTCTTCAAAGAGATCTGTCTCCCTTGATTCTTCAAGACAATACCCATCCAAGACAATATATCATAACTCATGTTTGATATTTAGGGAAGTCAACACTCAGGACCATTAACCACTGTGGTAGGATCACATTATTTTACTCAAAACATAATCTATTCTATGGTCATGAACAGAATTCCAAAATTATGGTTCCTTTGATCAGAAGGGTCTTCCAAATACAAGCTCATCTTGTGTACATAAAGGGACTGAAAGAGATACGTTTATGAGTTCTTTGTAAGGGAATTAAGATCAACTTCTATACTCCCATAAGCCTTGGTCAGAAATAAACAGACATTTGGAGTAGATAACCTGTTGATCGTGTTCTGGTCAACTAATACAAAGTAGATGTCTCCTCTTCCAGATCATGAGTAGGCTCCAAACATGAATGTTCAATACATTCTTATTTAACACCCAAACATCTGTTCTTCAACTGGCAGCTGCATACCTGATGAATTAATATTCTAACATCCCATAGAACATTAGTTCCATCTTCTTGCAACACACTATCCTTGATAGTCTTCAAGGTCTTCAAAACAATATGCAGATGTGCATGAGGATCATTGATCAATTGATTCTCATCAAATTTATTAACAAATGTCTTTATGAGTGGACTTTATCATGTTTGTCATGCACTAATCTTTTGTATCGACTCATACATGCTTGCATCGATACATATACTGTTATGAATCCATAAAAATAGTTTTTACACAGTATGAGCCGACTCATACGTGTTTTGAGTCGATACAAAAGAGTTTGCAGGATGTCTTGCATCGACACATATAACCATGCATCGACACATATTCCTTTTGGGTCGATACATATCATTTTGCATCGGTACATAAATACATCAAATCACTGGAGTTCAGTTCTGTTTGCATGCCTTAGTTTTTGTATTGATACAAAAGCACTTGTTACAACACATATCAATCTTGCATCGACACATACGTTTTATGTATTGACTCGTACTGAAGTTATTTTTCTGGAAATCATTTTAACAAACAGTATGTATCAATACAAAAATGGTTGCATCGACTCATAGTCATTTCAACATTCTGGAAGTCATCTTAATACAATATGCATTGATACAAAACCTCTTGTATCAATACATAAGTTGTTTGTGTCGACACATACGATATTTGCATCGGCTCATACATATGTTTACTCTCTGGAATCAATGATTAATACAATATGTATCGATACAAACTCTCTCAGGTCGACTCATACGTATCTTGTATCGACTCATACGAGTTATGTGTCAACTCATAAGTTTGTTTTTCAACTAACATTTGTTGTTTCTATATATAAGACAGTTTTGGTAGTTTTCAGTTAACACACAGTTGTTACAAAAGCAATTTATGAACATCCAAATTTCTGAGCATAGAAACCTGAAAGAGACTTCATCTTCACCATCTTCTCAATCATCTTGGTTCAAGAACATTGACACATAATCATCATTGTTCGTTGTATCAAGGGATCAAAGAGATAACATTCAGTGGTACGATCAGTGATCTAGCTAAGTTGAAGATTCGAAGGGGGTTTCGAGGAATAACCAGAAGGTTTGTCTAGCAAGAACGAAGGTGTCTTGTGGGTTTGTTAGTCACGATTGCATAGAGCAGATTCAGCCATAGCGTAGGGTTTGGAGATCGTGGTGATTTCGCAAGTATCTTTGACACTTTTAATACAGTTTAAGAAATATGCCATATATTCTATTGAAGAGAATAACATTATAATTCTTCTTGTACTTTAGGGGTTACATCAAAAGCCATGCAACGGAATACAATAATACTTCAATAGAATTTACACACAATGCTTAGTCTCCAAATTAAGCATCAACATGGTAACTTAGGGTTAAAGATAAATCAACCTCACATACATTAGCTTCTCACCAAGCTATAGACTAGACACAACCAACACCATGACCAAAACACACATAAGCTTTAAGAGTTACCTTATCAATATCTTCACTCCCGCATGAAGGTTTTGACAATTTTCCTCTTTGGCTAAATAACAATTGAACAATAGTCTTTAAATTAATTCAAGGTCTCCACTCCTGCATGAAGCCTTTGACTTTACACTCCTTTTGTTTAGGTTCATCATCTTCTTTCATCAAGAAGGTACAATAATTCTGGTCAAAAACAATATGAATACACCTTGCTCAAACAAATATTCTACCTTGTACACAACCAGAAAGTATCCTCCCTAGGATCTCATCCAAAAATAAACAGGATTATTTCTCATATACCAATTGAAATTCTGGTGCAGCAGAATCAGATGTCCTATAAGGATGTCGAGACATCTGATCTGAAAACAAAACTAAAACAAACAAGGTAGAAGTAATAAAAACAACAATGCAAAAAGCATAAAGAACACAACAAAATTGTTAACCCAATTCGATTCAAACCAACCTACATCTGGGGGCAACCAAGCCAGGAAGAAGACTCCACTATTAGTAGTATTATTTTATGTAAAAAACCTCTGGTTTACAGATAAACAACCTCTAGTTCACGTAATCACTACCCAATGAAACCTTTATCTTAGAAGACCATCTAAGACAAGAGAACCTCTACTCATTCCCTAGTGATACCTAACTGTTGCAAACCCCCGCAAAAATAACAATCTATTTGAAGAACACCTCTTCAAATACTAAAAACAGTCAAGACTCTTGACACACATACTTAGAATTACTTCACAACTTCTTCCAAGAACATAACTCATCTCATTGCTTCACAGCTTTTGACTGAGTGCAACTATCCTCTTGCCTACGGGCTTTGAGGTACAATTCAGTGACCATCCCACAATCTGCGTGGTTCACACATGGATAACCCTAAATATTACTGTGACACCCCGAAAATAATTCGATAATTAAATAATTATGATTTTTAATTATTAAATTAATTGAGATCATAATTTATTAATATATTGAATTATTGAGATTAATTAAGGATTTAATTGAGGTGTGAGGAGTAAATTTATTTTTATTTATGTTAAAAGGAATAAAAGGAATAAAATAAGGAAAGGAGGAAAATAGAGTCATTTCGGAGAAAACAAGATACGTGAAGTGAGAAGAGGAGAAAAGAAGGAAGAAAACCTAGAAGTGTCAGAATTCGAAGAACCCACAAGGTAAGGGGTGATTTCGATTGATTATTCCGTATTATAGGTTTTGATTTTGATATTATAGATCATAGCATGTTAGGGAATCCCAGTTTAGGAATTTCTAGGGTTCCATGGATGTATCTCTGTTGGTGTCAGATTGTGTCAGATTGTAGAGATTCATTGGATGGTATGATATAGGATCATTAATGATGAATAAAACATGTTATATTATATGTTATTGATGATGAATGAGTGATTTTATGGTGTCGAAACATGTGGGCACGTTTTTGGATGAAAAGGAAAATGGTTTTGGGAATTAGTGCTGTCAAAACTGAGTTTTTGGGTCTGAAGGTCGTGGGAACCGGTTCCCCAGTGGGAGAACCCGGGTTCCAGCTTTTAAAATGGTGAAAAATGGCATTTTTGAACTCAGGAACCGGTTCCTGTGTGGGAGGAACCGGGTTCCACGTTGATTTTCCAGAGAAATGAAAATTTTACTTCTGGGAACCGGTTCCCTACGGAACCGGTTCCCCATACATTTTCGGGGCTGTTTTTGAAATGTGGGAACCGGTTACTCCCAGGGAGGAACCGGGTTCCACTGAAATATTTTTGAAAATTTCAAAACTTTAAAAATTCATAACTTTCAAACCGTAAGTCCGTTTTGAGCGCCGTTTTGGACGTTGTTTCTCAAATTTAATGCTCTATATTATAAAATGATAATATTTTCAAAAACTTGAAATTATTTTGGAAAGGGTCCAGTTTCGAAATAAACGATGGTTTGATTGACACATGATGATGTATGTGTAGCAGAGGACCTTTGTGATGGAGATATTGGTAATGTGTAGATGTAATAGCATATTTATGCTGATGTTAGATGTATGCATGATTGGTTGAGATATCATGTTGATTTGGTTTGATTCAGTTATGTTAGATGAATGTATACATAGACTGATTGATGTTGCATGCTAGTGATGTCCGTGCATTTGCATTGTTTTGTGAAGTTAATTCCCATTGTGCGGAATTTGACTTGGATTGCCGATAACCGATACCCAAGTGAGGATGGGTGGTTAGGCTGGATTCGCGTCCGGGTGGTTATGGACGAATCGATGGTACTATATCCGGTTGTGATGGATCAGTGTTGAGTGACTTGGTCACGAGTCGGTACCGCATGCGTTGAGTCTGCATTTGTGTTTGCATGGAATTGTAACATGTTAGGATGTCTTCCCGTGTTGCAATTCTTTTGTTGTTTATTGATTATGCATGATGATTTGTATGAACATGGTTGTGTGTTGAATTCTGAATTGTGTTAAGTGGGTGAAATGATATGCTTGTATTATATTGTTAAATGAGAAGCTTATAATATGTTTTAATTTATGAGAAGTATCACCCTTACTTTACCATTTCAGATTAACGTTACAAGCTAAGGAGTTGGTGAGGATGGCTCTAGAGCTTATCTTTTAAGTCCGCGTGTCAGTGTCATGCTCTGATTAGATTGTAACACTGGGGAACGTTTAGTTAAGAGAACTGTATTCGTTTAATTGGTTATTGTGCTCTTTGAGAACCATGATGGTTTATTAAATTTTGGTTTGGTATTTCCGCTGTGTAAGACATGGTCTTAATTGATTGAAATTATTGGATGTTGATCCTCAGTGTAGCATGGCTATTGTTTTAAGCGAAGTTTGATCTTATTTATTAGTTGTGACATCCCTCATTTTCCGTGTTAACTATGATTAAAGCTGATTTGGATATTAATTTAATTAATATATTCGGGGTATTTAGATGGGGTGTTACAATTACATCCTTACTAAAACCAACTAGCTTGCTAAAACTAGGTTACAAAGTCCTTATTTATAACCTATTACCCAACTGGATTTGGGCCTTCAAACAACAACATATCAGCTGTAACAAACTATAGTAACAAACTCTGCAAAAAACAAACAGCAGAAAACTTCTACTACAATCAAGGTCTACAATGTGATTTTTCTCCTTAGCTTCTGATTGAATCTTCTAGACCTCCACATACGCCTTCAATGACACGCCACATGTGTTGGATAATATTCCCTGAATATTCTGCACAACTTTAAAACAGAATTGTAACTGAATTAATAGTTCAGTAGGAAGGAGCAATGTCTTGACATCTCTTTCGACATGTTGTTTTAGATGTTGAAACACTTCAACACAACATGTTTCTTCATTAAATAGAACTTCAACCTGCTTTCTCCTTACAAGTTATAAATCCTATTTAACCTATTGCTGCTATATTAGTTTTACCAAACATAAAGTCAATCCTAAAAATAGAGAATTAACAAATATAATATATTAAATTATTCATTTTCACTCACGAATCATTTTATTTTTGCGCCAAATCATTTTTTATATAAAAACGAGACTTCTCCTCATTCCATAACACACCAACATTCTTAAAAGAATCATTTCTATAATTATTTCTACTATTCTCTCTTTTTTTTTATTTTTCACTAAAGTTTTCTTAGTTTCCTGTGAGTGAAAAATATTTGTGAGAGTTTGGTTATATTGATGTTCGTGCTTCAGTTTTCTTTATCAAGAATGTGATTCTCTTGTTTTATTTCCTTGTTTGGTTTCTGAGATTATCCTAGTAAAATTTCTATTTGGTTCTTGAGTTTATCTTGGTAAAATATCAATTTGGTTCTTGAGATGATCTTGATAGAATATCTATTTTGTTCGTGAGATTAGTCGATTAAAATCTCTACTTGGATTGTGAACTCAACTTGTTAAAAACTTTGTTTGATTTTGGAGAATAATCAGTCTAAAATCTCTCATATGTTGTAACAATACAACAAGTAACACATTTCATTATGGAACTTTCACGTCATCCAGAAAAATAACGAGGTATTAAGTCTAAGCGCGCCATGTTTTATATTTTTTAATTATAAAAATAAATACCTACCTCGGTTTCTAATATATCCGACAGATAAAACTAATATGGACGGGCTTTGAGTCCAAACTTTTGCAGTTTATGTTTTATTTTGATTATAATTGTAAGCTAAAACAACTAGCCCTTATGTTTTTCGATATAACCGAGGAATCAACTAATCAAATTTCACTATAAAAGAAAAAAGATTTTATCCTAATCCTTAATTATTTGTAGCCACCCCAAACTCGCATGCATCATTCTTTGAGATGGACTGTAAGAGAAAAAAAAAACCTTCAATGTTCTTATAGATCAAAGCGTTTTTTCGATTGCAATATATATCACATAGTGATGCTGATGTTGTTGTTGTATTTTTGCTCATTTGATAGATTGCAAGTGCAGAAAAATCATTCTTGATTCAATGGGACAATGAAGGAATACTCCATTCGCTTTTTAAAAGTTACACAATGAAGGGAGCTTAACTAATCGAATGATGGATATAAGCGATGATATTCATTCAAAACAACAAAGGTTTATTTTAAATTATTTATTTTAATATTTTGTGTAAACAATGTAAATTCTATAAAAAAACTTTTCACCTTAGTTTTGACAAAAACACCAAGTGATAGATATAATCAGAAGATTTTATACCTCGGTTTTATGATAAATCCGAGGGGGTAAAGTTATCATATTTTACTATAAATATTTTTGTTAAACACATTTACTCTAATTCTAACTAATATGTAGCTGCACCTGATAGAAGAAATATTTACCTCTGTCCATTGTCATGAATGTTTTTGATCTAGAATCGCTTAAGAACATATCTCTGAGATGAATTGCAAGTGCAAAAAATAAAATAACTTATCCGAAGTTGGATAAGTTATGGAGTGATTTTTGGATATGCCACATAAAGGTATGCAACAAAGTTTTAATTCCACCAAAGATCTGTTGTTGAAAACAGTTTCTCCTTGGATTTTTTCTATCAAATTCAGGTACGCTACCAAATTCATTCTATAGAACATTCAATATTCATACTTTGAAAATAATGATGATTGATGATTGTGTATGATTTACTGTTAATTTGTAGAATTGGACTGAATAAAGGCCATGCTTTTGTTAATTTCACTAAGCCTAAATCAGAAGTGGGAATTTGTTGTAATATTGTGTTTTAATATTCTTTGTAAACAATGTAACTTAAAAAAAATCTTGCACCTCGATGTTCCTAAAATCCGAGGGGAAATTTTAGCGTTAAAGTTGAGGATATATGTCACCATGCTTACTCAAATTCTTGCCGTCCATTTCATGACTATCAACCATTAGTGATCCGCGTGAACCATATGTTAACTTCTATTATAAAAAGCATTTTGAATATAAAAATTAATAACGAATCATCATGAAGCGCTTGAAACTATCCTGCACTTTAAGATATGCAAGAGTCATTGTCATGAAGAGTTCTCTATGATGGATTGCAAGAGCAGATAATTATTTAGGTTTAAGGTTTGTGTACTTAATTATTTATTTGAGAAGAAAATTATTTATTTATCTAACCCTTTTTTATCTAACTCTTTTTCATCTAACCCTTTTTTATCTAACATTTTTTTTGTTGATTTCAAAAACAAATTCAAGGAAAATCCATAGAATATACATTGTTTCTCAGTATTTGATCTTTACAGGATATCTAATACTTGGAGATCCAACATATGATCTTCATGGACAGCTTAATTTTTATTGTGATATTTTGTGTAAACAATGTAACTAGTTTAATATTCTGGGTAAACATTGTATTTTGTAAACAAATTCTTTTATTAATTTCCTGTGTAAACAATGTAATCGGTTCAAATTAAAAAATACAAATAATTTACCCCCTCGATTTTATTGATAACCCACATGAGGCACTATTATTGTAAATAATAAAAATTCAGTTGGCGGGGTTCGAACCCATGCCCAATCATAGTACCCCTCGATTTTTAAACACTGAGGTTCTAATTCCATACTTTTTATGATGACCTTATTTGCCTCGCCTCTATAGCCGAGGTAAAACACATTTCGCGTCTGACATTACAAGGGCTTATTGTAATAGTGTAATAAGGTTCGTGGGCATATTCTTAAAAGCCCAAGACATTTTATAAGTGGAGCTCTCAGGAAGAATTTCTTGAGGACAAGAGTAAGCCAAATGGTTAGGACGAAACTGTATAAATCATGTTGCTATCTCTCTATCCATATCTCTTTATTTTCTGCTATTTAGATTCTTTATTTTCTGTTGCTTGACCTCTATTTATCTGTTCACCTTTCCTTTTGTGTTTAGAATCACTTGTTCAACAAGTGGTATTAGAACCTAACTTATGTTCAAGACTAACCGCCCTAGGAGAAAGAAAATGAGTTTAGACAATTAACTTAACAAGCTCTCATCCTTTAATGGAGAAGAGTATAATTTGTGGAAAAAGAAGATGAGAATGTTTATAGAATGAATGAATTTTGAAACGTGGAAGATTGTAAAAAATGACAATTTATCCACATCGTTAATCACATGAGAACACTTAGAAAAGTTTTTTCAAAATGAAGAATTAGTTGTAAAAGTTCTTAGATGCTTAAACCATAGTTGGCGACTCAAAGTCACTAAGATTTCTGAATTTAGGAATTTTCATCTATGTACTTGGCTACTATATTTGGTAAATTGCAAGAACATGAATGGAGTTGAAAATACTTACAAATGACGACGAAGGTGGAAAGAAGAAGAAAAGTCCCACTCTAAAAGTTACAAACATCACAAATATGTAGTCAGGAGATGAAGAATGCCAAAGTGAAGGTAATAAAAGCATGAAACCCATGTTTAAAAAATGACTAAATTATCCCCAGAGTCCTTTAAGTTATTTAATTATAACAGATTGGACCTTTATGTTGTTTTCGCTACATGTGAGTCCTTTATGTTAACTAAAGCTTGCATTGTTGACCTTTTTTCCAAACTCCTTTCCAAAAAAGTTGAAGTGACACTAATGGTACGAATATGTCACTTAACATAGGTTAGGAACCATTATTGGATCATATAATAAAATTTTCAGAATTTTTTAGTGCATAAAAATATTTTTAAACTAATTAAAATGCCACGAAAAGGAACAAATTAAAGAAAAATAGTAAAGCAGAAAATTAAGTTCTTAGAAAATTACACGAAGTGTAAAACGAGAAGAAATATTTTTAGGAATTTTTTCATATTTTTTTGACCAAAAAAGGATTTAATATGAATTTTAGAAGTTAAAATAAAATTAATATAACAAAATAAAGCAACATAAAGGTCAACGATACAAGCGTTAGTTAACATAAAAGACCCACATGTAGAGAAAATAACATAAAGGACTAATCTGTTACAATTAAATAACTTAAAGGACTCTGTGAGTAATTTAGCCATAAAAAATTCTAGGAATTCCTAAGGCACGAAAAACAAACTTCAAAATTCTTGAAACACAGTGAAGAAAGATCCTCAATCATTCTTGCATGTCATCAATGTAGAAAGAAAGAGGACCTACGACCAATCTACCCTTGAAACCATGACAAAGAAAGAACCAGAATCATAATAAAAGAAAGTTCAATAAATCTCAAAGAGAAGTAAAGATAGCCTACATATCTTGGGATGACAATGACATGGAATCCCCAGATTAAGAAGAAGCCAACATGTGTCTCATGGCAAATCATGAAGAAATAGAGGTAACTTTACATTTCTCCTATCATAATTTAAAACATCTTGTCTCCACTTATCATAATTTACAAGAAGTTAAATAATGAAACAAGCAAATTAAAACATCTTGTCTCCACTTATAAAAACACTATTTTTCCCTCGAGTTTGAAAACCACGAAGTATTATATGAATGTACCAAGTGTGATCAATGTGATATTTTGAAAAGTGAAAACAAAGATTTACAAAACACACTTGATAAATTCACTAAGGGAAGCAATAAATTAAATATCTTTTTTGGAAATCAAAGAGCATCATATAATAAGACTGCCCTAGGTTATGAACTTACAAATAATGTTAAAAGTTTTAGCAATACGTGTGTTGAAAATAAGATGTCTATAGGCAATGCTCTTAAGTGTAATTATTGCAATAAAATAGCCATGTCGCTCGATTTATATTTCGTTAAGAAAATTCATTATAGTAAAAATGTATTTTCTCCTTCTCACTCCTACAAAAAATATATTAAAATGAAAAGAGACATGCCAACTCACAATTCTAGAGATAACATGTATTTCACTAATTCAGGAGGACCCACAAAAGAATTGGGCCCAAAGTCTAAAAGTCAAATTGTGATGCTAATATGCTTGAGAGCTCAAACTCAAAAGGGAATTTCTTTGTACACCTCTTATGGGTGGGGTAAAACTCCTGAAAAATTGAAAATACCATTCAGAGATGCATCTTAGAACGCACCCCAGAGCAAGGTGTTTTGGAGATGCTTCTTCGAAAGCTTTTTTTTTTTGGACTTGGACGTTATATTTAAATATGTAGTGATATTTTCGGAGATGCATCTCCAAAACACCATGATTTGGTTCTTTCGAAAGTGCATCTCTGAAACCCTGGACAATGATATTTTTTTTTAAATCCTCAATGTGTTGATAAATAATGAATTGAAAAAGATAATAAAAATGCAAATGAAAAATGATAAGACATAAACAACGATAATAGACCGAATAAGTTGTTAAACATTAAAACAAATACAATAATTATTCATAAATTTTTTAGAAATTAAAAAAAGCATAAAAAAGCATAGCCTGTTGCGTATGCCTGATCCTCACTCCCTGGCCCCTCCTCTGTCTATTGTATCCCGCCACACTCTATGCCTCCCTAACCATCCGCTCCATAATGGCCATCGCCTCAGGACTACCCCAGTCAATAATACCTATGTCCAGACCCTCATACCCAATCATCTGTATCCAATGATAGATAGACAACAGATCAATGGCATGGTCATCCTCGGTCTGTGTTCAAAAAGATCCTCTCATGAGCTGGCCTAGGTGGACGTCCCGGAGAATCCAGTGTCATGACAGGATGTGACACTATGTAGAACTATGTCACGTATCCTTCAACACAATGCCAACTACTGGTCGCCTGCATCATTCAATCCTCCTCAGACACCATTTGATTCTCCCAATATTGTAAGATTCCACCGAGCTCCCGATGAACAATGGTGTCAGGAGCAAATTGAAAGGGAGATATGGGTATGGTCTTCACATAGATACTTGATCATTGTGTGAGTCCCACATGCCATCCACACAAAGTATAATGAGATGAGGTCGAACGTGATAATCTCTTGGTGCTCCGTGAACAACGTCCATATGATGTCATCGTGGAAAGTCCTATCCATATACACCCAGTACAACCTCATTTCCTATGTGAAGGGCATACCAAGCAGCCATTGGCATGTGCTCAATATAATCCAGAGCATAATCGAAACCATGGATGCGGTGGAAGTGTGAAATGATCTAACTCTGAAAAATGAATAAGATTCGTGTAAGAAAAAGTTATAGTTATTAATAGTAAATAAAATTTCATAGTTTGAAGGATAATTATTGTCAGCAGTGTAGCAGAGCCTGTCAACTTCCATTTCCTCCAATTAGAGGCTTCATTTAGCTGTTGGTACATGTATACCAAACAGCCGGAACAAAATATTTAAAACCCCGAATTTTAGATTAATTATTTAATTAATTAATTTAGCGTAATTACATGAGTCAATATGAAGTAGATGGTGCTTTGATGTTTTGACGCTTATATATATGATGTTTTGGTAATTTGGGCGAGTCACTGTGATGACATATATTTTGATGATTTAATGAGAATGAGGTGTATCATGATGAATATGATGACTTATGTGATGTTGTGGTGATTTGTGTGATGCTTAGGTGTATTAAGGAATTTTGGAGTATTTTAGAATAATTTTAATAATTAAAAAATAAGAGTTATTTTGGTATTAGAGATAGTAAGGGAAAGATGATCAATTGAAAGGAATAAGTGAGGACAAGATAAGGAGTTCATATTTAGAGGTCTAAGGTTACAGGAATACGAAGAGATATCGGTAGAATGTGAAGGGAAGTTGAATTACTTCTATAATCTTAAGGTAAAGGGTTTTATCATCTTTATTATATTTGATTTAAGATTTATATAATGGTAGTATTGCCCTAGGTTTGGTTAAGGTGAAATTGGTGTTGAATGGTGAGAAATGGATGAATTAGTGATGAAAAATGACTTGTAGTTGATGTATAATTGATGTAGTAACATATGATGATAATAAATGATGATTACCTATGATTAGATGGTGTTTTAGGACAAGTAATATGATAAGATCTCAGGATATTTGGATTGGTGTAGGGCAGGAATCACAACGGGAAAATCTTGTTCGCAGAGGATGGTCGAGCGATGGGGATGTGCCACTGGGCGACAGTGGTTTTGGGTGTGTCTCTAGGAGAGAAAGAGCGTAGCCTGGCGGAGGACGAAAAAAGTGGGAGGTTTTGTGATGCGTTGCCCCAAGCGTCGCTGGGAGAAGATGGACATGATATGTAGCATCGTCGGGCGAGGACGTGTGTCGCTAGGCGATGGTAGACAAAAAAGTATGTATATCTTTGAAATCTTAAAATGATCATAACTTTAGTTCTAGAGCTCAGAATGAGGTTCCGTTTGAAGCGTTGGATAGTGAACGCGATGAACCATAATTATATGGATTAAAATGAAGGATAAGAAAGATAATTCCATTACCTAAGTTAGGATAAAATTAGTTCCCCGTGTTGGATCGTTATGATGTTTTGTGATAATAAAGTACGATGATGATATGGCGGTCTTATGATAATGCTTGGTTCATAATGATGATTATGTAATGTATATGATGATGTATTAATATATATGATGATGCTATGATGTTTTTTAATTATTTTGATGATATTATGATGCTTGTGATGATTCATGAATGGTGATACATGTTGACTAGCTGTGGTCGTGTTATTTATGTTGTTGAGTATCATTGCATTCATGGTATGGTTTGGGACTTCGGTCCAATGATGGTGATTAGGAATTTAGTCTAGTGATGATTGTAGAACAATTATCCAGTGAAGACAACAATCCCATAGTGTGGATTGGGTGCAATAATGAAGTGCTCTAGTTCCAAGTGAGAATCGATCCTATTGGTGGAGATCTTTAGAGATTGAAGATGACTAAGTCATCAATGATGTTTCGGTACCACATGCATGAGTCTATGATGATGCATTAAATTCTGCGTGACACTGTAGTTTGATGTGTTTTATTGACGAATGATGATGTTTTGTATATGATATACGTGTTCGTATCTTGATGATTTGGTGAAACTATGAGTTCAACGTGAAGATGTGATGAAGCATGATTCCTTACTTATGTGCATATTTTTTAAATATTTTTTCCTTATGTCTTATATAATTATTATGATTTACTCACCCTTTCTGTTTGAATGTTGCCTCCACGTGGGTAACACACAGGTGATCAAGAGTAGTCCGTATGAGCTTAGAGGATAACTTCAAGATGTGTTTTATTTGATTTTAGTAGAATAAGGAAGTCCTGCTCTGATATGTAACATCAGGGTTGGGATCGTTGTTGAGAACTGTATGTCTCAGTTTATTTTTATATTTTTCTAAATTGCCTTGTTATTGTTGAATATCCTAAGTAGATCACGATGTTTAATTTGATGAGTTTTTTGAAGCACCTTAAATAAGGATGTTGTGAGACTTATGTATTTCGCTGCAATGATTTTTGAGATGCTAAATGCACAGTATATGATTTATAGTTTGCAACCCGTGTTACGGAGAAGGATGCATTGATATGATGTTTTCTATGAAGATGTGACGCCCTTGTTGGTGATATACTCTGACTATTTATTTAAATGATTTGCGAAAAATTCCTTGGATTTAGAAGGGTGTTACAACAAAGGCCAGCAAGTCTGGAGCCTTAAACGGCCTCTCAAAATAACTTGCGATTTCCATTGCAAACACCAAAACCCAATTTTTACACTAAATAACAACCTTTTTTTTATAGTTTATACATAATCTATACAACTTAAACTAGAAATGCAAAGATTAAAGGGATTGGAGAAGTTACTCAAATTTGAAGCTTTTAGAGTTGATGAATGTGTTGAAATTGGAAGTTGGAGTAAGTTGAAACAAGTGCAAATGAATATACCAACTTGAATGACTTTTGAAATTACATATTTTTGAGTGTTTGAGAGTTAGATTTTGGATGAAACGAGAATAAGGGGGTGGTTGTTCGTATTTGTTTTTGTAAAATCCTCTTTCAGAGATGCATCTCTGAAATACCCCTGATTTTAAAAAAGGGTTTCGACAATGCATCTCTGAAATAACCCAAGAAAAAATAAATTGTGGTATGTTCGGAGATACATCTCTGAATTTTGGGGGTAAAAATGAAATTTCACCAGAGGTGGCTAAAAAGGTGTAATGGCGTACAAAGGAATTCCCAACTCAAAATATCATATTGACGTTGGTTTGTCAAATCATATGAATAAAGAAATAAACATGTTCTCTTATTTAACTCCTATAGAAGAAAAGTTTATTTGTAAAAAAACAACAAAGGTAAAATTGTTGGATCTAGACCTATTGACAAACCAATCTTTCCTTCCAAACATGTATGATGAGCATCTTGAATCCAATTACTATTGATCCTTGAATTTTTCTTTATCTCTTGTTGTGACCATCAACAACATCTCTTCTTCTTCTTCTTCATACTTTGTAAACTTTGCATCACTTTCTTGATTCTTTCTCTTCTCTGGACAATCACTCGAATAATGACCATACTTTTGACAATTGTAACATTGTATGTGACTTTTGTCAGGCTTTCGACCACCATGTCTTCCTCTATTTGCAACACCACCTCTTTGGTTGCCTTGGTATGGTCTTCTCTGATTCAACACATTTTCTTCGTGTTGGTTTCCTCTACCAGTAGAATTGTTGTAGCCAGCTCTACCTTTATTGTCGAACCACTTTTCTTTGCCTTTATTAAATTTTGTTGATTGAGCCTGTTGAGCCACATAATTTTTCTATTTTCCTGAAGCTCGTTCATTCATTCTATGTTCATGAGATTCAAGCACCCTTGAAGCTCCTCCTTCGACAAAGTTGAAATGTCCTTCGAATACTCTATAGAAACTACCACATGGTTGAACTTCGGATCCAAAGATCTCAATATCTTAGAAACAACAACTCTTGTTGTTAATGTCTCTCCATAAGTCTTAATTTGATTCACTAGTTTGGTAACCCTAGTGAAGAAATTAGACATGCTTTTGCTATCTTCCATCTGAAGCAATTCATATTTTCTTTTATGAGTTTGTAATCTCATCTCCTTCACTTTCTCAGCGCCTCTAGATGATTCCTTCAGCATTTCTCAGGTTTCTTTTGCAGATTCAACATCACTAACTGTTTTAAAATTGTTTGGGCTGACACATTGGTGAATTATAAAGAGAGCTTTATAATTATTCTTCTTCGATTCTTTGTATTCCGCCTCATCTGCTTCTAAAGCTTTTTCATCAAGTGGTTCTAATCCATATTTAAAAAGTTCCCAAAGACTTTGAAAATAGAATATAACCTTCATCTGTTTAAACAATTTCTCATAGTTATCACCTTTAAGAATTTTGAGATTTGATGGAAAATTTCCATTCACATAATTCATCGCCATTGATTTTCTTCTTCTTCTCTTGATCGCATAACCAGAGCTCTTGATACCATATGTTGGAAATCCACCAAAACATATGATGAATTTATCTTCAATATTGATGAATAAGATTGTTATCACCACACAATAACAATGAAAAATATAAAAGAAAGAAAGAAAGACAATTATTTTCTGCAGAGTTTTTCTCCCCCCACAAACTGTGGAAAACTTCTTATTCACTTGCAACTGCAAATTCTGTTAATACAACTTAATTGATTATAAAATTAGGGGTTACTCCCTCAATTTATAGATTTAGGTTAGATTACTCTTAAAGCCAAAATACAAAACTATAAAAGCCCAAAATACCTATTTTGGAACTAAATCAAATCTCTCAAATATAGACCTAAATCAAATCTATTCTATTTTAGATCTAAATCAAATCTTGTTTGTAACTAAATTAAATCTGACACAAACATTATTCGACACTATGAATTACAATTTAACAGTCCCTCCTATAACTTAGCGACATTTTTTACAACTTAGCGACTAAATTAAAGACGATTTACTACTTAACGACTAAATTATCGAAAATTTTAGCAGAGGAATCAAAAGTTAAAATTCATATCTTTATAGAGACGATTCTTTAACAAAAAAAATTTGGAGGGACAAAGAGTAAAATTACCTAATTTTATAGGAACTTTAAACATATTTAACTTTATTTTAAAATTGAAATAGTCAATATCTCCATACTCATAATTTGTCCCAACCTCTAACAATATTATCATACATTTGAGCTATAAATTAAAGTGATACAAAATTTTTTCAATCATACATTTCAAATATTTTAAATAATAGATTACAAATTAAAATATCAATGTAACCCTATTACCCGCGCCATCTCTATCTTTTGAAATATAATAAAACCCAAATCCAAACACGAACTCAATCAAAGCGATGTTTACTCATCCAATTCTAGATGAATTCAAATAGGTACCCACCAGTACGAGTTTTATTTCCATGTTTGTATGGGGTGGTTAATTAGGACAAAGCGAAAACCTTCTCCTATAATTTTCTCAAAAAATTACCTTAAGCAAACATCTATGGATAAGACACTCTCCAACCCGACTCTCTAACTCCCATGCCCACTAACCTCAATGAATCCTTCCCCACTTATTTCATTCCCACCTCTGGCTTCTTGTTGGATAGAGGTTAAAGGAAAAAGACCGTTGATAATATCACATTCAAATGTCGTATACCAGGGTACAAACAAGTTTACCAACCTAGGGTGAATGAACCAATCTGTTCTAATATCAATTATGTAACACTATAATCCTAAACACTTAATTTTTAAAAATATGTGAAATAATTTACTCAAAAGGGTGTCACTTTTTCTAAGCATAATATATTTATCAAATCATATTATAACAACATAAATAAATATCAACAAAAAATTAATTATCTCATAAATAAAATCAACTTCATTTTAAATGATAAAATAAACAGTTCAACAACTCTCAGAACAAAAAACATATAGGTAACTGAAATTCTGGTGCAACAGCAGACTCAGATGTCATAAGGATGTCTTGATATCTGATCTGACATTATAAAGCAGACAAGGTAGGAATACAAACAATAGTGAAGGAAACAAAAGAACACACAAAATTGTTCACCCAGTTCGGTTCAAACCAACCTACATCTGGGGGCATACCAAGCCAGGAATGAAGTCCACTATCAGCAGTATCAATTTAAAGCTAAACCTCCCTGTTTACAATCCTCACTTAATCCCTTCCTAGTTTCCCTTATACCTAAGATACCTCACTTAGATATGAGAACCTCCTCTCACTTCTAATCATCACAATGATGTCTAACAGTCAACATCCCAGCCACTGCATCAACAACTTGGTTTCCACTAACTCTTCAAACTCAGAAAATTAGAATCATACTTCTATCACAAACTAACTAAATCTAAAGCCTATAGCTTATAACTTAGGACACACCTTGGAGTTACTTCACATCTTCCTCCAAGAACACAACTGCACTCATTACTTCACAGCTTCTAAATGAGTAACATAATCCTCTTGCCTATAAGATTCGAGGTACATTCAATGACCATCCCACAATTTGGGTGGTTCACCTACAAACCAACTTTCCTAGAGAGTTGTTACAGACTCACCCCTAAAAACTACATCATTACTAAATTCTGTTGGTACAAAACTTAGGTTACAAAGCTTCTATTTATAACCAATTACCCAACTGGATTTGGGCCTTCAAATAATATCTTGAAGCTGTAACAAACTGCAATAACAAACTTTCTGCAGAAAACAAACAAGCAGATAACTTCTGCTACAATCAAGGTCCTTGATAATTTTTCTCCTTAGCTCTTGGACCTCCACAAATTCCTTCATAAACACTCCACATTAGGATGCATCATATTTCCAGAATATTCTGCACTAATTAAAATAGAACTGTAACAAACTTAACAGTTTCTGTGTTGTGATGTCCTGATGTCTAATATCTCGATATCTCATTTGACATGCTGTTCCAGTTGTTGAAAGTCTTCAACACAAAATGTTCAAGCATTCTAATAGAACTTTAACATGCTTTCCCCTTACAAGTTATAAATCATATTTAACCTATTGCTGCTATATTAGTTTTACCAAACATAAAGCCAATCCTAAAAATAGAGAATCAACAATCTCCCCCTTTGGCTTATTTTGGCTAAAACTAATTTACATAACCTTGTATTATAGAAGTATAATAAAATATACAAGGGTTTAAACAATTTAATCCATCAGTAGAAATTTAGAAATCTTCAATAGTCACCGTTTTTGATATTTCAAACTTTACAAGTGACAGTCTTGAGTCTTCTTTTATGATGTCGAAAAATCATACTAGGACATCTTTCTGGAAGGTCTAATTCCAATGTTCTCTCTCTTTTAAGGATCCCACAGATCACACAAATTTTCTCCCCTTAAAAGTTTCTCTTCCGAGATAACATAACATAACCACTTTTCCCCCTTTTTAGCCATAATATGGCAAAGTCTTCTTGAAGGAGAACTCACTATAGCATAGGAAACATAACACCACAGACACCATCTTCACAAACAAGGAGAAAAACTGAGGCCATGATGCACATGAGGAAGAATATACTAAATACTCCCCTCAAACTGAGAACCATGCTACGACACAAATTGACACAACATCCTATTTTAGAGAACAAGAGGAAATATACTAACAGAAACAAACACTTGAATTAACCATTTACAAATATAGAGAACCAGAACTCTATATTGGATAACTCAGAACACAAGACAAAATTTGTGTTCATAACTCAAAAAAAGTCACAGAACAAAAATACTTGCAGAAAATGCAAGAACCAATAGACTCAGAATAGGACATCCTATTCAACACCTTTGCAAAAACAACTGCAAAGATTGACCTCAGACTTAACAATGTCTGAACACTACCCTATTTCCCTAAGTTTGCCACAAGTTGACAGACATAACCTTCACAAACTCTAAACTTACAAATATTCGAACGAAGGACATGAGAGCAAAACAAGCAAAGACACAACAAAGAGTGAAGTAAAGAAAAAGAAACAGAAAGACACTCTAAATACCTGAGCAACTAAGATAACGTACCTAGACTATAACAATTGTCTTGGTCAAGAAATGCTACTTCAACAAGAACCGCATCAGGTGAATTTGTGCATCGGCTGAAAGAAATGAATGCCTTTAATACAACCTGTTTATTCTAGAACTGACAGTTTCCAAAACATGCACCAAGTCTGAACACGTGATACACTCCATCAATACACGTCTTAGATGAAAAGTTTAAGAACTATCCCTGCTGGTCTTTAAGGATAAAACATGTCTTGAGATATGTCCCGACTTCTTGTTCGACATTATTCTTCTGGTTTGAAAAGATTAGTCTTTAAAAGACTTTCCATATGATTAGAAGAAGAAGTACAATGTCTTTGCTGATCTCAACACCTCTTCACAACCGTGCTGATTAATTCCAGAATAGTAATTATGCATTGGCTTAGCATACTCCTCTAAACAAACTCAGAATCTTCTTATTCTAAACCAAAGATAAAACTGCCACTTCTGAATGAGGTGATATAATATCAAGTTTCATAATCCCAAATATCTTCCACAGACTATCATCAACAATGATGTTACAACATCATTTGGGACATCGACAACTTTACTACAGAACCTATCAACTTTGGTTTTGGAATCACCATCCAAGGGATTTATTTCTATCCATTCCCTTTAAAAAAAGTCCCCATTCTCACAAATTAAGGACATATTTAATTTTGTTCCTTACAATACTAGAAGCATTATTTATTTGGAATTTTCCACAGTTTCCAAATTTGGAATCCTTAGTTTGCTTGCTATACAAGATACAAATTGCCACACTCTATTACTTATGATAGTAAAAAACTCATTATCAACCATGCGTATGAACAAAGATAAGTCTTCAAAATATAAAGAAGACTTTGTCTAAAAAAAACAAAAGAACAACTCGGTAAGTCAAAAACTCGAAAAGGGCGACTTAGACAAAAATGAGCGTCTCGGTGGACTGAAAACCTGAAAGGGCGGTCTAGGAAAAAATTAGAGACAATAAATAGGAAAATTTTATCCTGGTAGATTGAAAACATGAAAAAGAAATATAAGCAAAAATTAAGGATTAAATGACAAAGTAACTACATCAGTCTGTACTTCGTCAACTTGAAAAATCTTCCATCAACGGATCTTCAATCAAATCTTCTAAAGCAACAAGCACAGTTAGAATTCAAAGTTGTTAGGGAGAATAGTGGTCATTGCTTTCAATGTAGCCTTTTCCTAATATATTACCATTTCCAACTTTTGTAAATAGTCCATAGAATCACGCCTTTGGCTGATTACCATTCTATAAATAAAATTTGAGCCTTGTGCCCACTTGTTTGTAATTCTTGCTTTATTCTGTATTGCAAAATAATTTTTTTTCTTGTGATAATCACTTTTGAAACAAAAATAGAAAAAAGGTATTTAAATGAATTTTTACTTCAAAACTTTTCGAAATAAAAACGAAATTTTCCTTCGAATTGTGAACATAGAAGGAACAACAACAATTATCTCCATGAGTGTTTCGACCTCTAAAGGACAAACAACTGCCGAGAAGTTTTCTCTCCCCCGAAAGAGATCTTCAAAGACGGTATTCTTATCCAAAAATAATCTCCACCATTGCTGAAGATTTTGCTGAGTATTTGATTGAACTGCGACATAGTCCTTTTCCGAATACGCTTTGATGTCTTTTCAAGTATCGTCAACATGCATACGATATTCATGACACTCATTATTTATACATACTTGCATCATTAATGCATTCTTGCATTCTTCAACGTTTGTTCAATATCACTTGTTTAGGTTTCATTTATCCTCGAAAACAAGTATAAGCGTGTCATATCTCCATTAGACTGTCACCCTTAAGACGAAAGAGCATATTCTTTATCCTGTTCCCCAATAGAGATCATTACTTATTGGATCCAAAATCTTATTGGACTGTTTCTTTCCAGTTCGTTCCTGGATAGAATCTTGTATTCAACCAATTCAGGTCTAGATTTCACAAAAATCTACCTGCAAGCAATAAGAAATAGCCTCGTCATCCGAGCGGCTTATTTCCTTTTCATTTTTGAACTTATCATAAAATGATTGTCTTCCTAACAAGTCCAATCATTGAAAGTTCAAGAAATCCCCATAGTTGTCTTTCTCTCTAAGAAACCTGTATCTTTACAATCAAAACGCCGCATATTCTCAAAAAGATACCCAACACGATTGTAATTGGGAAAAAAGAAACTCATTTGAGATCTATTTTTATTACTGTCTGTTATTCACAAGGCTGAATACTCAATAAAAATTTCTCAAGAATTACATTGTTATAGTTATCACTTTTTGGTCAACTTTTGAAATTCAATTTTTTTCAATCATCTAATCATTTTAAATTATCCATCATGATCATAAAAAATCAAAATGTTTGAAAAAGTCAACAAAAAGTCAAAACTTGAAATTTTTCTAACACTTAGAAAATTTTTCAAGTGTTTTTATCACCTTTTTCATCATTTTCACGACCATTTTTCACCTAGATCCATTTTGATTCAAGAAAAACTTTCAACATAAAGTTTTAGATATTGTTCCAAGCTTTCCAAAATTTCCAAGAACTTGCAAAAACATTTTGTGTAGCTAGTGTTTTGAAATTGAAACTCAGAGGTCCATAACCATAATTTACAAGTCTTTTTTCCTTGTTTTTAAGTCATTTTTGCCAACTTTCTCTTCTAGAAGCCTTGTCACCATAAGGGATAAGTTTTCATTCAAAAGTATCCAAAGGCAATGATTGAAGAAGGATAGAATCACTTGAGTGATTTAACCATGGTTTAGAAAAGATTCCATGTGCATTTAATGTGAAGATTCCTTTCTTATTCCTTAAGCTCCAAGTGCAAAGTCACAAAGCTTATCTTTTCCTTGCTCTTCAAATCTATTGGCCTATAAATAGAGGTCTTTTATCACTTCTAAATCATACCAAAGCAACCATAAACTTGTTTTCTCACTTCTTTCTTCATTTGCAAGTTTTCTCATTTTTAAAGAGGTTAGAATTCCAAATTACAATCCTAGCAAATTCTAACCAAATGTGTCATTCAAATATCTTCTAAACATCTTTTAGAAGTTGTTTGAAACTTTAAACCATCACAAAAACAACCAAAAGTCATTTTCCTCACAAAAACTCCATTAAAGTACATATTGAGCCTTAAACCTCCAACTCTCAATCCACTTGTGGAAACTTCAATTTATCACTTCAAACATCATACATATACTCCATAGAAGTGATCCAAACCCTTGAATCACTTTTATAACAACTCTATCATCATCCTCCATTCGAAAACCAGTCACTTGCAATTTGACTCGGGTAGGAGAATCCATTGAGCTTCAAAGCAAGCTAGGAGTTGGAACACACTCAGGAAGGTCCAAGGAAGCTCGCAGTATCACAAATTTTCATATGGAATAACTCATACGAGTTCTGCAAATTTGCTTCAAGAGGTAAGTATTTCAAAAGTTGATTCTCTTATATAAGCATATTTGGCATCATTTTAATAGTTAGAAATGTAGATATCATATTGCTCTAGCTTTCTGAATTCTCAATTTCACTTAAAATCAATCGTGCCCTTAGATTAGTTGAAATTTTAAGTTAGGGTTCATTTGGTACTTTCTGGAAATTCTCTTTGATCTTTGAGTCTTAGTTTTAATAAGTTACATGGCTGAAATCGTGATGAAATTCTGAGCAACTTAGCTTTTTACATTTTTCAATTTGGTCAAGAATCAAAGAAATTCAAATATGGCCATGGAGTTTGTCACGATGAGGAAGATGATGGCCATGAAGCCATCTGTCTTATTTCTAAATTTGCATTTTAAATATATATGTTTGTTTGTGTTTAAATAAACAGATGTATAGTCACCCCAGTGCTAGAGTGCGCGCCTTTCATGTCATTCCTTGCCCAAGGTCTGGGGTTTGAACCCCACCCAGACCTTTTATTTTTTCATACTTTTCATTTTCAAACTATTTTCAACCTTTTTTTCAAAACCAACTTCACCAACTTATTTTCAAATATAATTAAACCAAGGCGTGTAAATAACAAGCTACGCATGTGGCCCAGTGGTTAGTCTTTTCACCTTTGATTGCAAGGTCCTGAGTTCAAACCTCCTTAGGACCAAAATCAAATTTTTACTACTTGTTTTTTTCACATTTTCTATCAAACTTCAACATTTTCAAAAACCAATCAAAACTTCTCATTTTGAGATGCTTTTTTGCACACTTGTCATTTAATATATCTATTTTACGAATATGTCAAAAAAATCCAAAATCATTTTCTTTTGATATATTTTTTATTAGGTTTAAAATAGACATTTTTAAGTGTTTTCAAATGCTTTCAAAAAATGTTTTCTTCTTGATTTTTCAAACCTAATCTTTTGCAAAACTTGTGAATACTTTTCACTTTTCAAACATTTTAAAAACTTTAAAAAACATTTTAATTAACTTAGACACCTATTTTCCATGATCGATTCGATTAAATCTTTGAAAATACAAACCAAACTAGGTTCTTCCTCGAAAATCTTTCGAACTCAAAATCAAATTGATCACAGACGTCCCTTACGGTGTAAGTCCCAACCCTCCTAAGTACATACTTAGTTTCCTTGTACATATACACCATTTTGTGTACATATTCAATTCCTTGTACATATTCAACTTTTTTGCAAATATTCAAGTATAACTAGTATCTTTCGCTAGTTTTATCCGCTTGTTTATACACCATTTCCACTGGTATTAAGAGGAGCATTATTCTCGGTGAAACTGCTCTATTCCAGTGGGCCTCCCTTAAGGTGTAAGTCCTAATCCTTTGTATATATCTAAGTATACTAGCTTATCCGCTTGTTTTAAACACTTGTTTATATATTGCTTTCACACTCCTTTGTATATATCCAAGTTCACTAGCTTTAATTGCTTGTTTTAAACATTTGTTTATATATTTCCTTCATAAACTCCTATGAATGCACACATACACATTTTTTCATATATATATATATATATATATATATATATATATATATATATATACTTGTTCATATACTTGTTCATGTTTATTTATGTCATTACAACTAGTATAACAACTAGGTTCCCCATAGCCTCCTCTTGGGCTTCGTACAAAAGAACTCACTTGTTGAGTTAGCCTCCTCTTGGGCTTCGTACAAAATAACTCCCCTGTTGAGTTAGCCTCCTCTTGGGATTCATACAAAAGAACTCCCTCGTTGAGTTTAGCCTTATCTTGGGAATCATACAAGAAAGTGATATGGAAATCTCAAGATGCCTCATATTGGGATTCCAATACAAAGAATCACCTTCGCAAGGATAGAACCCTAAGAGTATGGTTTCCCAGTGAAATCACTCTTAAATCAAAGCCATCCATACCCTATAGCCTCCTCCTGGGCTTCATACAAGGACCCCCTCGAGGTCCCTCGAAAATCCTCCTCTTGGGCTCACAATACAAGGACCCTCGATGTCCCTCGGATAGCCTCCTCTTGGGATTACAATACAATGACCCACATGCTTCTTAAAAGCACCCCCTAATCAATAATAAAACAATTCTCCTTAGAGATAAGACATGAATCATCTCTATGGAAGAAGTATCTCATCTATAACATCACATACAAATCAAACATTTTTCAAAACAAAACACTTTTTCAAATAAAACATCTTTCTTAGCTGTAAGTGGCAATGCTTGTACACTCAAGCAAAATGCCCAATGCTTACAATGAAAGATTCAATGTTTTTTCAAACATATTTCTTAACTTGTAAGTGGTAAGACTTGTACACTCAAGCAAAACACCCAATTCTTACAATGAAGGATTTAAACAATTAACTTTTCAAAAATGTATGTGATGAAATAGATTAGATACATTTTTCATTAAGATGACACTTGTCGTTGTCTCTTAATTTTTGCTTCCACTAGCACATAAGTGGGAACTACAATTAATCTTACTTTCTCAACCTCCTTTTAAGAATATGTAGGCACAAGGTCTCACCCTTGGTGAGCATACTTCTTTCTCCCTCAAAACAAACAAACCTTAGTTTTCTTAGATCCGAGCTACAGATGCTCCGATTCCCACTAGGGGATATGTATGCAGAGGATCCCAATGATCTTTGAGAGTATAATAATAATAAACAAACTTAGGTTCTGGCCTAACCTACCTTTCTTAAATCCCAAAAGAGAAACTTTCCCGAAATAGCTTAGCAAATAAAACACACAAAAATGCATAAAAAAGTTCCTATAGAAAACTATTGATATATAGGGTGCTAATACCTTCCCTTTATATAACCATCCCTCTTACCCTAGTCTCTCCCCAATGCGTTGCGTCTAGTTCACGCTAGTTGCATCACATATCTTATTTAGGGTATTTGAGCTTTCCCCTTTTTCCATTTTCATTCTTGTTTGTAAACAATAAAGCTTGGTGCTCGCGACATCTTTTAAACAAAAAAATCAAAAGAGTAAATCATTTTGAGCTGGAGATTCGAATTCTGATTTGATTCCCTCGTTCGTCACTTTTTACCGCGAACAGTAAAATGGAGACTCTACTAGGGAACGCCAATATTTTATTTGTTTCTAAATAAGAAAAAGGGCTAAGCTTCATTTGTGCATATGTTTGTTTTTCTTTATTGCGTGTTTTGTTCCGTTACTCACGATTTCATCTGATGGAAAAAAATCCTAACCCAGATTTAAGAAACATTTTAAGAATTAGGTAGGGGTATAGTCCTATTAACTTACGAGGAGTCTCAGTCCTTAATAAGTTAATTTGAGATCCCTTGCTCAGTGGAGGTTTTCTTGGGGGTAATTGTGTTTACCAAGTTATTTGCAAAGACATTTTTTCTATTCAAGCGAATCAGCAAAGCTAAGTTGGCTGTAGAACCCATAACCCATCCCGGCCATTTAGGATGTAGTACAGAAACTATTCAGGTATAGACTTGGATTAATTGTCATGCGAGACTATGATTAGGCGAGTTTCTCTTGAAAAATATTATTGGACTACGAGTTAGTTGTTTAATCTGATAATATTTCAAAGAGAAGCGTTGACCCTGTATTTTCTATTCTTATGGATGCATTTCATACTTAGTTCTGATGTGTTACAAAATTCAAAAATGGAAATATTAAAAGTAACGGCTGCCTGCAAACAAGATCTGTATTTATGGAAAGGAGCACTTAATGCAAATTATCAACATTCCTTTTGTAAACTCTGGTGACTCCCAACGGATCAAATCAATTGCCTATATAAAGGAGTATCATCTTTAATCTTCATATGCATAATCTCACTCTCTGAAAACAACTCAAAAGCTCACTTCGTATTTTCCTCAAAATTGTATTATTTCCTGTGTCCAAATACTGTATAAATCACAGTTGTGATATAGCTTGTAAGATGCATTATTAACACATATTCTTGCTATAAATTGTTTGTACCTTGAGTAACCAAGTTATGGTTAGATTTCAAGAAGACGTTACCAGTTGTCATCGTGGTTGTAATCAAAGATTTGATTAGTGGATTAAGACCTCGTTGAGAGAGGCAAATCACCTTGACGGGTGGACTGGATTAGTTTGAGTTTAAATGAACCAGGATAAAAATAACTTTGTCAAATTGTTTTAATTTCAAAACCCCAATCCAAACCCCTCACTTCATGTGTTTTTCAACCTTCAATTATCAGAGCGTCTGGTTCTGGGTGCTAACACTTAACCGTGTCAGATAAAAGATCCAGCTAGAAAAACACTATGGTAGAACATGTTCAGAACAACAATGATCACTATGATGATAAAGACAGAATCAACCGCAGACCCCCAATGTTTGGTGGAGAAAACTTCGACTACTAGAAGGACAAAATCAAAAGTTTCTTTCTGGCCCATGACACTGATCTCTGGGACATGGTGATAGATGGCTATAGTTATCATATTGATGCAAGTGGTCAGAAGATTGAAAGGAAAAAATGTCAGATCAGCAGAAGAAGGAATTCAAAAATCACCACAAAGTTATAACTATCCTCCTAAGTGATATCTCGTACAAAGAGTATGTGAAGATCACAAACATAGACTCAACTAAGAACATCTTTGACTCCTTAAGAATGACACATGAAGGCAACACGCTGATCAAAGAAACAAAATCCCTTGCTCTCATTCAGAAGTAAGAAACATTCAAAATGGAGGAAGATGAAAGTGTTGAAGCAATGTTCTCGAGGTTTCAAATTTTGGTAGCTGGTCTAAAGGTTCTGGAAAAAGGATATTCTATTATAGATCATGTAAAGAAAGTCATCAGAAGTCTACCCAAGAAATGAAGACCCATGGTGACAACTTTTAAGCTTGCAAAAGATCTGAATAAGATTTCTCTAGAAGAACTCATTAACTCTTTAAGAAGTCACGAGATAGAATTAGAAGAAGATGAGCTCCAGAAGAAAGGTAAGTCTATTCTTTTAAATCTAACAAAAAATATGATTCCAAAGCTTTTCAGGCTGAAGAAGAAAACTATGGAGGACCATCATCATCAGAAGATGAGCTATCTTTGCTCTCCAAAAGATTTCAACAACTCTAGCAGAATAGACAGAGGAAGGTTACAAATCCCATAAAATCTAGCAAATTCTCTAATTTATCCTCTAGACACAAAAATTCTAGAAGAAAAGAAGTGTTCTGCTACGAATGTAAGGAACCTGGTCACTACAAAAGCGACTGTCCTAAGCTTTAGAAAGAGAAGTCGAGGAAAAGGTTTGATAGAGAAAAGAAGAAACGTCTTTTGGCAACATGGGACGATTCAAATCCCTCTGAAGCGTTGTTAGAATCAGAAGATGAAAGAGCCAATATATCTTTAATGGCCAACATAGCTGACAACTCAGATTCCTCTTAATTTGATTTTAATATTGAAGAGGTATTTCCAAATTTTGCTGTTAATTTCTCTTAAGCTGAATTAGCAGAAAGCTTATCTGAAATATTTGAAAACTATGAGAAGCTTCAAATCAAATACAAGAATCTGAAACAAAATCTTGTATTTGATTTTGAAGATACTAAGAAACATGAAACAAAAAATTCTGAGCTTAAGGAAATCATTTCAGAACTAAAAATTGAAAACTTTGTTTTTAAAGAAAATCTACAAAAAGCTCAAGAAAAATCTGCTTCAGAAGTTCTAAGTAATACTGATAATATTATAAAAGGATATGACATTGGTTTTCAATATTTTCTTGCTAATATCATAGATAGAAGAAACATGGCTTCAATGATCCATAAAGTTAGCAGAAACAATAGAAAAGGTTTAGGATATGTGCCTTTTAAAAATGGAAAACCTTATTCTAAACTAGATGACTTGGTCATAAAATACACTCCTCTGAAATCACACTTCACTTATGATCTCCCTCATGACATAAAATATACTAGTGATTCATATTATGCAAGATCTTATGTTAAACCAAAGTTCAAACAGAACTTTAGAAACTCTAACCAAAGAGGACCCAAAAAGATATGGGTACCTAAGGACAAAATAGTATATGTTGCAGATGTACTTGAAAGCAAAGTTGAAACACCAATCTTGGTACCTGGACTCTGGATGCTCTTGACACATGACGAGAAGAAAGCATATATTCCAAAGTTTGGAACTTAAAGTTGGTGGTTACATAGGTTTCGGAGGTAACCAAAAGGGTAAAATCACCGACTCTGGAACTATCGGTAACAGTTCTTTATCTTTATTACTAATGTTATATTAGTAGATGGATTGATGCATAATTTGTTATCCATAAGTTAATTAAGTTATAACGGTTATGATATAATATTTAACTAAAAGTCCTGTAAAGTTGTTAGTCAGAAAGATGGAACAATCCTCTTTAATGGTAAAAGGAAAAAAACATTTATAAAATCAAACTTTCTAAACTTAAGAGTCAGAATGTTAAATGCCTTATGTCTATGGAAAATGAGCAATGGGCCTGGCCTAGACGATTAGGACATGTTAGTATGAGAAGAATATCTTAGATTAACAAGCTCAATCTAGTAAGAGGACTTCCAAATTTGAAGTTCAGCTCAGATGCTCCGTGTGAAGCATGTCAGAAAGGAAAAATTGCAAAACCTCCTTTTAAATAAAAAATGTTGTTTCTACCTCTAGGCCATTAGAACTTCTGAATATTGCTCTATTTGGACCAGTGAAAACTGCATCCATCAGTCGCAAGAAGTATGGATTGGTGATCATAGATGACTATAGCAGATGGACATGGGTAAAGTTCTTAAAACATAAGGATGAGTCACATTCTGTGTTTTCTAACTTCTGTAATGCGGTCCAGAATGAAAAAGAGTTTAGAATTGTAAAAGTCAGAAGTGATCATGGTGAAGAATTTGAAAATAAAGATTTTGAATTTTTTTTTAATGAAAATGGTATTTTTGATGATTTTTCTTGTCCTAGAACTCCACAACAAAATGGAGTTGTAGAACGTAAAAACAGAACTTTACAAGAAATGACTCGAACCATGATCAATGAGACTAACATTGCTAAACAATTTTGGGCAGAAGCAGTGAACACAACGTGCTATATTCAGAATAGAATCTCTATAAGACCTATTTTGGAGAAGACTCATTATGAATTGTGGAAGAACAGAAAGCCCAACATTTCTTATTTTCATCCATTTGGGTGTACTTGTTTCATTCTAAATACAAAAGTTTATCTGAATAAATTTGATTCTAAGGCACAAAAGTGTTTAATGTTAGGGTATTCTGAACACTCAAAAGGCTACAGAGTATATAACATTGAAACACGAATTATAATCTATTAAAGTCAGATTTGATGATAAGATTGGCCCTCAAAAGTCAAAGCCAAAAGATTCTCTTGCGGATATAAAAGTTCATATTTCAGGATCAGAAAATAGTCCGGACAAAGAAACAGATTCTGAAGAAACCATCAAAGAAACATCCGAAGGACCCATTTAAAAAAACCTTTTAGAAGCAGCGTAGCTCACCCTGAAGAAATGATTATGGGAAACAAAGATGATTCAATCAGAACCAGATCAACATTCAGAAATTCTGAAGAATCTCTCATGGGACTGGTGTCCTTGATTGAACCAACTTCTGTACATGAAGCTCTTCAATACAATGACTGGATCATGGAAATGCAAGAAGAGCTAAATCAATTCACCAGAAATGACGTATGGGATCTTGTACCCAAACCAAAAGGTTTCTACATTATTGGAACTAAGTGGGTCTTCAGAAACAAGCTTAGCGAACAAGGAGAAGTTGTCAGAAACAAAGCTCGACTGGTAGCACAAGGTTATAGTCAGCAAGAAGGGATCGACTATACAGAAACCTTTGCTCCAGTCGCTAGGTTAGAATCTATCAGACTTTTAATTTCATATGCTGTTAATCACAATATCACACTTTATCAAATGGATGTAAAAAGTGCATTTCTAAATGGTTACATTGATGAAGAAGTATATGTGCATCAACCCCTTGGGTTTGAAAATTCAAAACATCCAGATTTTGTTTATAAGCTCAAAAAATCTTTATACGGTCTAAAACAAGCTCCCAAAGCTTGGTTTGAAAAACTAAGTAATTTTTTATTAGAAAAAGACTTTACCAGAGGGAAAGTGGACACAACTTTATTCTGTAAGACATTTAAAAATGATATTATGATATTTAAAATTTATGGTGACATAATTTTTGGTTCTACTAAAGCCTCCGTTGGGAGAGAATTTCCTAAGTCTATGCAGACAAAGTTTGAAATGAGTCTCATGGGAGAACTCAAACTCTTTATGGGAATTCAAATAAATCAGACCTTAGAAGCAACTTACATACATCAGAGTACGTATGTTAAAGAACTTCTGAAGAAATTTGACATGTCAGTCAACAAACCTGCTAAAACTCCTATGCATCGCACATGTATCTTGGAAAATGAAGAGGTAAGTAAGAAAGTAGATCATAAGATCTTCAGAGGTATGATTGGCTCTCTCCTATATTTAATTGCGTCAAGACATGATATTCTATATAGTGTTTGTCTCTGTGCTAGATTTCAATCGGATCATAGAGAAACTCACTTAACTGCTGTTAAGCGAATTCTCAAGTATCTGAAAGGTACTACTAATCTTGGTTTGTGTTACAGAAAATCTAGAGAATACAAACTTGTAGGATACTGTGACGCTGACTTTGCTAGAGACAGAACAGAAAGAAAAAGCACTTCTGGAAGTTGCCAATTTCTGGGAGAAAATCTGATATCTTGGTCCAACAAAAGACAATCCAGTATTGCACTATCAACTGCAGAAGCAGAATATATAGCTGCAGCTGGATGTAGCACTTACATGCTTTGGATGAAAAGTCAGCTTGAGGACTTTCATATATTCGAGAGTAACATTCATATCCTCTGTGATAACACTTCTTCCATTTGCTTATCTAAAAATCCTATTTTAAACTCTAGAGCTAAACATGTAGAAATTAAACATCACTTTATTAGGGACTATATTCAGAAGGGAATTCTTTTTTTAAAATTTATTGACACAGACCATCAATGGGATGATGTTTTCACAAAACCCCTTTCTGAAGATAGGTTTAATTTCATTTTGAGACATCTCAGCATGGAATTATGCCCATAATGAACAATTTAATTCTGTACGTTTATCCCTTAGAGTATTATTTCTTTTGTAAACATCTGATCAATTGTCCTTCATAAGTGAGAAGGGTAAATGAATCAGAATCTATCAAGAAGATCTGAAAGATTAGTCAGCTTGAGATAGATGCATGCATTTCACCAAATCAACATTTGTCAAACTTAATCACTAAGTAACTCAGCAAATGAACACGTGTTCAAATTCTGATAGAAGTGAAACGGTTGAGTTGATGCATTGAGGCACTAGTCACATCGGTAACTATTCTCAAAATCTTCACGTTATCTCCTGTGTCAGTAATCATTATGTTTCCTAATCATTATTATTTTTTCATTATATTTAATTTATTTCATGTTTTCAATTTTTTTTCTATATATACTCAATCTTTAACCCTTTTTAAAACCATCGTTTCAAAAACCCTTATTTTGCATTCTTCTCTCTTTTGAACCCTTATTTTCAAAGTCACTTCTTTCCTCTCTCAAAACCTACTTCTTGAGAACAATGGCTTCACCATCATCCCAATAACAACAACAGCAGCAACAACAGCCTCAACCCATCTCTAATGAGGAAGTTTTCTCCAACCCTCTTAGAAATCTTCTCACACCTTGCAACAATCTTGAAGTTCTCTATGAATTTCTTGTGGATTTCGAAAGTATGAAGGAAAACAGGCATGATCTCCTTGAAGAAGTGAAATTTCAAGGGTGGTCTCAATATTTTGATCGCTTGATAGGTCCAATTTTTCCTAAGTTAGTGAAGGAATTCTGGATTCACGCCTCAGCCTCTAAAAATCAGGTCACCTCATATGTTATGGGGAAGAAAATAATCATTATTGAAGATCTCATTGGAAGACTTATTGGTCATGACGACAATGGAGTAAAGTGTGCTGATATGGATGAGAAAACAGGTTCTGACCTAACCAAAGTCTCCCAAGAGATTTTTACTTATGGGAAACATTCGAACAAAACCAAGGATCTTAAAGATCACTTCAAAATTTGGGCCAAAATAATTCTGGGGTGCATCAATCACAGAAAACCATCAAGTTCTGCTTACTACATCAACATTGATCAACAGTTCCTCCTCTAATTCATTGAAACAAAAAAAAAATCCATCTCCCTCACAGTCTGTTCAATCATCTGAGAATAAGCATCAAGGAAACAAGAGAAGGAGAAAGAACCAAAAGAGACTGGATTCCTATGGGAAGGCTTATTTCAGATATTCTGAGAGAGAATCAGCTGATCGATTATCTAAGTGAAGCCAAACTAGTAGATGATCTAAATCCAATCCTTAGAAAGCCTCTCAACGCAAAAAACCTCAAGAAGATGAAAATCATTACTTCTCTTAAAAAGAAACCCACATCTATGATACAAGACCAAATATTATTTCTCACTATTTGCAAACTTGCAAAGAAGATGGTATAGATCCTAATCTCAATATCCTAATTCTTCATCAACCAGCTCCAGATGTTGCTATCGGAAACTCCAAGAAGAGGAAACCAGCTGATGAAGGAACCTCTCAGAAGAAACAAAAAGTTGCCAAAAATAAAGGTACCTCATCTTTTGTTTCTGTTTTTGAACCAATATTGACATCAACATATTCTCAATCTTCACCTCCAAAAACTTTCGTACCAGAAAATTCACCCCAAACTCTTGATGACTTTGATATTGAAATTGATACCTATGTTCCTGTTACTGAACCAATAACTCATCCTCAACCAGAACTTGCCAAAGTTCTTTCTAATATTGAAACATTTGATTTTACCCTTGAAACACAACCAAAAACTGCCACCTCTACTACCCAAAAGTCTCCCCATGCTCCCCAACCAGAAAATCCAAAAGAATCGTCTGAACCACAACCAAAAGATACCACCACTACGACTCCACAAATAATTACTGCTCCACAACCAGAAAATCCAAACATGTCATCTGATCCATCTCCAGAACTTAATCCCATTATCCCTGGAATCACCTGTCCACTCAACATATCACAACCATAACATAATACTTTCACCATTCCAGATCTTCCATCTCCTTATGAATCTACACCACCTAACTCTCCAAATTCTCCAATTGTCCTCACAAAATCTCCATCACCTTAAAAATCACCAGATAATTCCCACAAAACCATCATTGATCTTGATACATGGAACTACCTTCTGACCACTCCAAACAAAACAACAGTTCCCAAACTAAAACCCCAACCCTCCCAAGCAGATGTTGGTGATTATTTATTGGTTTTTGGAATAGAAATCCAAGCCTGGGTTGAATCTCTGAAACAAGATACTTTGGATAATCTGAATCCACCAGCGTCTGACTACCTCTGGAGTTAGTTCAGAAAATGGTTTATGTCTGAATCTAAGAGGCAGAAAGAGCTTTGCTATGGTCTGGCTCAACAGAAGTTTGGTGAATGGCTGAAGATGTTTAAAGACCATGTTGCCCAGTTTAAGGACACCCATAATATGATCCTCACAAATGCTCCATGGGAATCCATAGCAGCAGTATCATCTCTCCAGAAGTAGAAGTCTCAACCTCTAGTTATTTTTCAAGACAAAGGAAAGTCTGTTGCGGAACCCTCTGAAGCTCCTGCTACTGAGTCTCTTGCAACTGCTGAAAAGGATGCTTCTCCACCTTCTTTTGTTATTCAAACTCTTGAAGATTTAAAGAAGGAAAATGAGGAGGTTAGAAAAAGACTGGACAAGCAACATGAAACAAACCAAGAGCTCAATGAGATGATGGGAAAACAAGAAGCTTCAATATGTGAGATCAAATGGATGCTAGAAGCACTGTTCTCAAGAATTGCTCCGCCTTCTTAAGATTTAGTTTTCTCAACGTGTTTTTCTGCAATGTTTTTTTTTTTAATTTTCTTTCCGTTTTCTCTATATGCATCTTTGCTTCTGAACTTTGTTTTGCTCCATTAATACAATTAGCTTCTTCTATTTTTGCTACATTTTCTTTTTGATTTATGACAAAAAGGGGGAGACCGTAAGATATTTTTAACATCATAGTTGCTGGTAGACTAAGTCTCAAACATTCTGATATCACCCTTGATTCTATTTTGTCTAAGTATAAAACAGGGAACATCTATGCTGGAAAGCAACTTATGCCACGTGGATCTATAAGAATATTCATCATATTCTGAACGAATATTCTCAGGGAATTACACTATCACTATATTCATATGAATATTAAACTCAGGGGGAGATCTCTCTTTACAAAATATTTATGTTTTGTCATCACCAAAAAGGGGGAGATTGTTAAAACATAGTTTGGTTCTACATCTTCTAAAGAGGTTTTAATGATAACAAATTCTATTGATGATAATTATATTCTGACTATGATAGATAAATATTTTATATTGTTATCTTCTAGTGTTAATGTGCACAGATAAAGTTATGGTTCTAAAAGAATAAGAAGAATAAGTTGCGCTTGTATTTGTAAGAAGAAGTTATGATTGATAAGAAAGATACGCTAAAAGAATCCTTCAAATTCTCACGCTCATTAGAAGAATTTATGCTTAGTTCAAGTCAAACATCTGAAAGCATCAAGCTGCATCTTAAAATCTGATATCTGTCCTTCTGGATGCATTTCATACTTAGCTCTGATGCATTACAAAATTCACAAATGGAAATATTTAAAGTATCGATTGGCTGCAAACAAGATCTGTATTTATGGAAAGGAGTACTTAATGCAAATCATCAACATTCCTTTTGTAAACTGTGGTGACTCCCAACGGATCAAATCAATTGCCTATATAAAGGAGAATCACCTTCAAGCTTCAAGCGCAGAATCTCACTCTCTGAGAACAACTTAAAAGCACACTTCATATTTTTCTCAAAGTTGTTTTATTATTTTCTGTGTCTAAATACTATATACATCACAATTGTGATATAGCTTGTAAGAAGCATTATTAACACATATTCTTGCTGTAAACTGTTTGTACCTTGAGTAACCAAGTAGTGGTTAGATTTCAAGAAGACGTTGGCAGTTGTCATCGTGGTTGTAATCAAAGATTAGATTAGTGGATTAAGACCTCACTGAGAGAGGCAAATCACCTTGACTGGTGGACTGGAGTAGTTTGAGTTCAAATGAACCAGGATAAAAATAACTTTGTCAAATTATTTTAATTTCAAAACCCCAATTCAAACCCCCCTTTCTTGTGTTTTTCAACCTTCAATTATATCTCCAGATTTATCTCTCAAATAACTGCTACTTGTGGACGAATATTCAAGCTTCTCTGCAAAAATCAAGAGGTTGTGTGGACAGAAGATTGCCAAAAAGCGTTCGACAGTATCAAGGAATACTTGTCAGAACTTCCGATATTGATTCCTCCGATCGAAGGAAAACCTCTAATTATGTACCTCACAGTGTTGGAAGATTATATGGGATGTGTGCTTGTACAATAAGATGGAACCGATAAGAAGGAGCATGCCACCTATTACTTGAGTAAAATGTTCACAGATTGTGAAACTCGTTACTCCATGCTCGAGAAAACCTGTTGTGATTTGGTATGGGCTTCAAAACGTCTCCGCCAGTACATGATCAATCACACGACTTGGTTAATCTCCAAAATGGATCCAATCAAGTACGTCTTTGAAAAGCCTGCCTTAACAGGTAGGATTTCCCAATGGCAGATGCTATTATCTTAATATGACATCGAGTATCGCGTCCAAAAAATGGTCAAAGGAAGCATTCTCGCCGATCACTTGGCTTATCAACCAATCAACGAATACCAATCTCTCAAGTTTGACTTCCCTAGCGAGGATGTTATGTACTTAAAGATGAAAGATTATGACGAACCGTTACCTGAAAAAGGTCCTGATCCTGAATCAAAATGGGGCCTAATTCTTTATGGAGCAGTTAACGTTTTTGGAAATGGAATTAGGGTAGTCATCATTACTCCCGAGGGTACTCATATCCCGTTTTCCACCAAATTGCTATTTGATTGCACTAACAACATTGCAGAATACGAAGCTTGTATCATGGGTATCGAAGAAGCCATCGACTTAAGGATCAAGATCCTTGACATATATGGAGATTCAACCCTTGTGATCAATCAAATCAAAGACAAGTACGAAACTCATCACCTTGGTTTGATTCCCTACCGAGATTATGCAAGACGCCTGTTGACTTTCTTCAATAAAGTTGAATTGCATCATATTCCTCGAGATCAGAATTAAATGGCAGACTCCTTGGCTACTTTATCTTTCATGTTCAAAATCAACCATTGGAACGATATTCCTAAGATCAACATCAACCGTCTTGAAAGACCTGCCTATGTGTTTGCAACTGAAGAAGTCATCGATGATAAACCGTGGTTCCACGACATCAAACACTTCCTTCAAACTCAAGAGTACCCACTCGGGGCATCACAAAAAGATAGGAAAACTCTAAGGAGGCTTTCTGAAAATTTATTCCTTAATGGACATGTGCTATACAAACGAAACTTTGACATGGTCTTGCTTAGATGCATGGACAGACACGAAGCAAATGTGTTAATACACGAAGTGCATGAAGGGTCCTTTGGAACCCATTCAAATGGGCATGAAATGTCCAGAAAAATCTTAAGAGCAGGTTACTATTGGATAACAATGGAATCCGATTGCTGTAAACACGTTAAGAGATGTCACAAGTGTCAGATCTATGCATATAAGATCCATGTGCCACCGACTCTACTGAACGTTCTCTCCTCTCCATGGCCTTTCTCCATGTGGGATATCGACATGATTGGAATGATAGAACCAAAAGCTTCAAACGGTCATCATTTCATCTTAGTGGCCATTGATTACTTCACCAAATGGGTCGAAGCAGCATCTTACGCCAATGTTACAAGACAAGTGATTATGAGGTTCATCAAGAACAACCTCATTTGTCGATATAGAATTCCAAGCAAGATCATTACAGATAATGGATCGAAATTCAACAACAAAATGATGAAAGAACTGTGTGAGGAATTCAAGATTAAGCATCATAACTCGTCTCCTTGCCGACCAAAAATGAATGGCGTTGTGGAAACCGCCAATAAAAATATCAAGAAGATCATCCAAAAAATGGTCATCACGTACAAAGACTGGCATGAAATGTTGCCATTTGCTTTACATGGGTATCACACTTCAGTATGTACTTCAATATGGGCAAACCATTTCTATTTAGTGTATGGCATGGAAGCGGTGCTCCCCGTGGAAGTTGAAATTCCATCAATGAGAGTCCTCATGGAGGCTAAGTTATCTGAGGCTGAATGGTGTCAAAGCAGATACAATCCATTGAACTTAATCGAAGAAAAAAGTATGACCGCTTTGTGTCATGGACAATTGTATCAAAGAAGGATGAAGAAAACCTTTAATAAAAAGGTTCGACCTTGTAAATTCCAAGAAGGCGACCTCGTGCTTAAAAAAATATTGTCTTTTCAACCAAATTCTAGGGGCAAATGGTCTCGTAATTACGAAGGCCCGTACATTGTTAAGATAAGATTCTTTGGCGGTGCTATGACTCTCACAACCATGGATGGTGATGAACTCCCGCATCATGTAAACGCTGACACAGTCAAGAAATACTTTGTCTAAAAAAGACAAAAGAACAACATGGTAAGTCGAAAACCCGAAAAGGGCGGCTTAGGCAAACATGAGCGTCTCGGTGGACTGAAAACTTGAAAGGGCGATCCAGGCAAAAATTAGAGACAATAAAAAGAAAAAGTTTAACCTAGTAGATTGAAAACCTGAAAAGGAAATCTAAGCAAAAATTAAGGATTAAATGAAAAATTAACTACATCAATCTGTACTTCGTCAACTTGAAAAATCTTCCATCAACGGATCTTTAATCAAATCTTCTAAAGCAACAAGCACAATTAGAATTCAAAGTTATTAGGGAGAATAATGGTTATTGCTTTCTGTCATACCCCAAAATTTGCCCTCCAACTTCTCAAGATATTCCATACATCCATGCTCAAAGATTCTTCAAGGGTTGATCAGACAAACCCTCTCCTAGACAATCAACCCAAACTAGGGTTTGGTATTCCTCAGATCAAGATGGGTTCCCAAAATCTCCAATGGTCTTCATGCCTCCTCATATGCTTCAAATATTCTCCATGTCAAGTTTCAAGCCTCACAAGTAGAGTTTCCTCAGACAATTGCTCAAGATGGTTGAAAATCAATTGTATTGGACAAAAAGTCAACTATGGTCAACATACAGTCAAACTTCATAATTTTTGGTCAACATCCTCATTTTGAAGTTACATTCATCATTTGATCAAGGGTTGATCATGATTCATCAAGAAAACTCAAGATTTGCTCAAAAGTCAAACTTTCTAAATTAGGGTTTCTTAGTGAAAAGTCAACCAAACTTTGACTGAGCATAACTTCTTCATACTTTCTCAGAAATTTTTCCACGACCTCTTGTTTTGAAGGAAATTCAATTCTCTACAACTTCATGTCTCACAAGAATGTTCAAAAAATGCTTCATTTGGAAGGTATGGATCAAAACATTATAGGTCCTTTTCAAAGTCAACAAAAAGTCAACATTTTGTTTTGAAGATATATTGAGCATGGTAACTCCAATTGAGATGAAACCAAAGAGGTTAGTTAGAGGACTCTTAGAGATTTCGAAAAAGTCCAAGAACACTAAAAAATGTGGAAAATTGAGCAAGATACACTATTCACAAGTTGGGCAATTTTGGACAATTGCACAAAAGGAGATTTTGGCCAAAATGCAAAATTTTCCAAATGGGCCTATAATCTTTTGATCCAAACTTGTTCATGACATTACTTGTGACTCATAAATGCTTGGCCATGGCAATTTTCTATTTTATTAATTTATTTTTGAATTTTAAACCATTTAATTCAAAATTAAATTATATAAAATATGAAAATAAGATATTTTTCGAGAGTGATTTTATATCATGCTTGAGGTCCAAGGAAGCCCAAAATACATATCAATTTCGTGCATGATCATTCATTTAAGAGAAAATCAAATTTCTTTCAAAAATTTGATTTGATTTGAAAATCATTCAATGCATTCAAAATCAAATCTTTTTGCCTTGTTTTTTCTCTCTCAATTCACTCTATAAATAGCCAGCAATATGTTCAAGAAGAGACACGAAACCCTAGCCCTTACAACAACCAAAACTTTGCCAAATTTTTTTCAAGGATTCTCAAAAATCGAATTTTATTTTGCACCCCCTTTCAGCCTCATTCAACCATCCAAACGTGCTCAGGGGGTAAGATTGAGTAAGAATGCATCATTGTTATTGATCAAAGCAAGCAGAATCGAGCCATATACATGCATACATATTCAATTCTTTTTTGATTTTGCACTTTTATTATTTGCTCGTTTCAATTGATTCTAATGCTTTTATTGTGTTCATGAGACTCCATATACATGATCTGGGCAATTGTTGTTGAGTTTGAACGTCCAAATCGCGTGATGCCATGATTAGGGTTTTGGAACTGTTGAGTTTCGAACTGATAGTTAGAGGCACTTTCAGGAAAAACTGATACCACCATTGGACTCAGAAGGGTCGATTTAGGGGGATAGGGTGTTCTTTTTCTGTTTGTTCATCGTATTTTGCAGGTTTGAGAAATTGGGTGGCCGGAGAAGACGACCGGAGCTAGGGCTCCGGCGTCGTGGACTCCTTTGACCGGCAGCGAGCGTGCGTGGCGTTTCTGGGCAATCCGACTGGCTCTCTCATTCAACGGGGACCCCACGCATGGTGACTCGTTTTCAAACCTTTCCCTGACGCGTCATCACTCATATGCCATTGATTTTCACTTTCAAAACACCAGATGACACTTGGCCTAGTGGTTAAGGCGTGGACTGTGCAAAGATGCTCCTCTTGGTCCCCTGTTCGAACCATGCCAGGACCAGTTTTGTTTTCTCTTTTTCACAAACTCATATTTTCTATATTTTCTTTTATTTAATATTTTGCATTCATTTTAATTAACTTCAACAATTTTTATCATGCATTAAAAAAATACCAAAAAATATTTTTCTTTTTGCATTATTTCCAGAAAATGTTTATTTAATTTATAAAATTAAAAAATGTTATTTTGCATGCATATTTAATTTAATTGCTAATTTATCATTTAAATCACTTTTAATTAGTTTTTAATTATTAAATTATCTCCAAAAAATCCCAAAAAATTATTTTAGCATATTAATGTTATTTCCAGCATGAAATATTTTTCTAATTTTAAAATTATCATTTTTACTAACATTTGTCTCTTATTCGATTTCTTCGTATTTTCCGATTTCTCATCTTTTCACAGGTTATCTTGTTTCGGACGATTTCTTTTTACTGTTTTTTTCTTCCAATAATGTAATTGCTTATGGGATGTAATAGCTTAATTAGGGCTTTTATTTTCCGCAAGTTTAAATTATGTATCTGCCCCAAAGCCATGTAATAGCGTAGGATTTATCTTTCCGCACTTTAACTTCCGCATTTTACTTTCCGCATCTTATGAACTGTTAGTAATTAGGCGTGTATGGCAAGACTAAAATCAACATAGCTCACTCTAATTTTCAAAGGTAACATGTATCTGAATCAACACACTCTTTCACACACGCACTCCTTAGGGTAATTCTCTCTCGTTGCCTTTACGAATCCAAATATGGTCAAGTTACTCGAACGTAGAGGTATTCTAGCACCGTTGCCTTCAAAACAAATCATCATAGTCCCTTCGATACAAAGATCATAGACCCACGATGTCGCCTCCGAATACATGATCTTGACCCTCGATTGTCGCCTACGAAAAATGATGATAGTCCCTTCGAATGTGCTAGGATACTTCCTACAAGTTGCTTTCTATGACCATCCGATGTCCCTTCAAATGTCCCGCTTACATCCAACAAATAGGGTTACCTACCAACTAATGGTATGGATAACACTATTCTAAAGGAACGTAAAATAACACGAAAACGACCGATTCTGAGTAGGTAATAAGACTTTTAGTTGCTTGCTCTATCAAAATACTTTTTACACCTCACACTTTTGTCAAAGTTCAAACTCTTTTCAAAACGAAACATTTCTGAACACTTTGTATACATTCCTACATGAATCATTACAAAGTCAAAGTGAAATGCCTTTTCAAAACATTTTTGTCAAACACACAGAAAGCACAATTTTTAAAGTGATCTAAGAGCAACTAAGAGCCCGTAGATAACTACGGATGAAAAGGGGTGCTAATACCTTCCCTTTTCATAACCTTCTCCCTTACTCAGAATCTAACGAAGGTCTTTTTCTATACTTTTTACCTTCCCTTAATTGGATAAAAGAAAAGTCGGTGGCGACTCTGTCTATCCGCACATTTGCGATACAAAAACCTACAAAGTCAGTTCACCGTGTTACATTTTCAATGTATCATTTTCGTAATATATTGCCATTTCCAACTTTTGTAAATACTCCATGGAATCACGCCTTTGACCGATTACCATTCTATCAATAAAATTCGAGCCTTGTGCCCACTTGTTTGCAATTCTTGCTTTATTCTGTTTTGCAAAATAACGTTTTTTCTTGTGATAATCACTTTTGAAACAAAAACAAAAAAAAGGGTTTAAATGAATTTTTACTTCAAAACGTTTCGAAATAAAAGGGAAATTTTCCTTTGAATTGTGAACATAGAAGGAACAACAACAGTTATCTCCATGAGTGTTTCGACCTCTAAAGGATAACCAACTGCTGAGAAGTTTTCTCTTCCCCAAAAGAGATCATCAAAGACGGTATTATTATCCAAAAAGAATCTCCACCATTGCTAAAGATTTTGCTGAGTATTTGATTGTACTGCGACATAGTCCTTTTCCAAATACGCTTTGATGTCTTGTCAAGTTTCGTCAATATGCATACCACATTCATGACACTCATTATTCATACATACTTGCATCATTAATGAATTCTTGCATTCTTCAATGTTTGTTCAATATAACTTGTTTAGGTTGCATTTATTCCTGAAAACTAGTATGGGCGTGTCATCTCTCCATTAGACTGTGTGATACGGTGGGAGAGCTGACTTGTTTGTTTTGCGTTTTATCGTAAATGTTGTGGATATCAAGAGTCGCCACCAAATTTTCTTTTATCCAATTAAGGGAAGGCGAAAATAATAGGAAAAGACCTTCGTTAGATTCTGAGTATGGGAGGCAGTTATGAAAAGGGAAGGTATTAGCACCCTTTTCATCCGTAGTTATCTACGGGATCTTAATTGCTTAGCTTACTTTATAAATTGCTTTTTGTGTGTGTTTGAAAAGACATTTCTCTTTGACTTCGTAATGATTCTCGCTGGAATGTATACAAAGTGTTTGGAAATGTTTTGTTTTGGAAAAGTGTTTAACGTTGTAATGATTCACGCTGGAATGTATACAAAGTGTTTGAAAAGCTTTGAAAATAGTGTGAGGTGTGAAAAGTATTTTTGAATTGATTGGAGAAAGCAATTAAGAGTCTATTACCTAGTCAGAATGGTCGTTTCCATGTTATTTTGCTTTCCTTTAGGGTAGCGCTATCCATACCATTAGTTGTTAGGTAACTCTATCCATTGGATGTAAAGGGACGTTCGTAGGGTCATCGTATGGTCATAGAAGACAACATGTACGGATACCTTTGCATATTCGTAGGCATGACCATCACCTTTCATAGGCAACAATCAAGGGACGAGATCATATATTCGTAGGCAACAATCGAGGGTCATCGAGGGACTATGATCTTTGTATCAAAGGGACTATGATGCTGTTATTCGTAGGCAACTATGGTAAGATATCTCTACATTTGAGGGACATGACCATATTTATTCGTAAGGCAACAAGAGAGGATACCCTAAGGTGTGAGTGAGTGCAAAGAGTGTGTTGTATTCAGATATTTATCTTGTGATTAATGTTAGCTATATTGATTGAATTAGTCTTGCCATACATGCCTAGTTACTAGCAGTTAATATATGTACATAATAATACTGGTGCGGAAAGTAAAAGTGCAGAAACGTAAATCCTACGCTATTATATGGCTTTGGGGAAGATACATAATAGGAAGTGCGGAAAATAAAGGCAGAAATGTAAATCTACGCTATTACATGATAAAACTTTGCGACATATACATCCTTTCTATAATTGTAAATGCAGAAATAATCAGAAACAATAATAAAATGTTAGTGAAAATGATTTGGAAATTAGTAAAAAAGGTTTTAGGTTAGTAACCCTAATTACTAGAAAAGAAATAATTTTTTGGAGTTTTTGTGATTAATTTTAATGAATAAAACCTAATTCTATGTTAATTAACATTTAATTAGAAAAATAAACAAAAATAGGAATAAAAAGAAAATGTTTTTGTGTCAAAAATTAAATAAAGGTTTTATTAACCTAAATCTAAGATTAAACATTTTATAGAGTTTTAGAAAAAAAATTTAAAAATTAATAGAAAAGAAAATAAATTGGTTAGAAACTAAGAGAAATATAAAAATGGAAAGGAAACAAGTAGTAAAAATTAGGTTGGCCTTGCTCAGGTTTGAACCCACGCCCTTGAGGTTGTGGATTCAAAAGTTTACCACTGGACCACATTGCACGTGGTGTCAATATTCTGCTTCCAATTGATTATATGTGATAACCTGCGAAAACCTGAAATTATATAAAGAAAGAGCAAAAGGTGGGATTCGAACTCGCGACCTTAGAGAGGGCAAGGGACTAGCACGCGCATGTTGAACCGCTGGAGCGGTGATACATCCAGTTATAATGCTACAATCATAAATATATATGTGATATTAATTCTAGAAAATCAGAATAAGTATAAACGTGCGTGTGGGTCCCCTATTTTAAACGTAGAGCCAATCAAATCGCTCCCAATTGCCACGCCTGCAGTCAAAGGAGTCAAATGATTGACTGAACGGAGAAGCCACCAGAACCCTACCTCCGGTCATATTCTCCGGTGACCCCAACTTCCAAACCTGCAAAAACATCCAAATCGAGATAATAGAAGGACCTTATCCACCTAATTCGACCATTGCGAATCTAATGGTGCTATTGTTTTGACCTGAAATTGCCTGTGGAGTGAATTTCGAAGAAAACCAATTAAGCTGCCCTAACAATGGCAACTACTTATTCCTGCGTTCAAGCTTGCATGTAAGACGTTAGTCTGGTTCTAATGATGAATATGAATCGATCTGGAATGTTAGTAATGATTGAAAATACGCGAGATTAAAGATTCGAAACTTACCTACTTACCAAACCAGTGTGAATCGGTTGACACATTCTGGGAGCTCTCAAGCTTGAGTGAGGATTGGTATGAACTCCTGGGATCTTCAGGAACACGAATGGATGGATGGAACGACTTGCAACTGGCTGGAAATAGGGTTTTGACTTTTGCAAGTTTCTTTGATTTTTTTTGGAGGATTAGGGTTGCTTGTGGAGGCCAGGGTTTGTTTTTTTGGCTTCTGATCTTGTAATATATATAGAGCAAGAGTTTTGATCAACAATAATGAGGAAATATATTGCTTTGAATACAAGAATATTCCCTTTGAAATTTTATCCAATCCTTCCCAAAATGTATCAATATTGCCTTAAACTCTTGTGCACGAAATTGGTAGCTTGTGATGTGCTTCCTGGGTCCTCAAGACAAGTAGAAACCAAGCCTAACTTGTATTATCAATTATCTTTGTATTTTATTTAATTAATTTTGAATTTTGACCATTTAATTTAAAAATAAATTAAATAAAAAGATAATAGGCGTGGAAAGGAGTATAGGGGTCATGGATAATCTCAAGAATAAGTGTGGATCATGAAAACTTAAGCACATTTGAAAAATATTTGCCTTCGCTAGGTATTTTCCTTTGTGCACCTCCTCAAATATGTCAAACTTGCACAATTTGTATCTTGCCCAATTTTCAACATTTTTGAGTGTTCTTGGAATTTTTAGAAAGCTCAAGATGTCTTTTAAACACTCCTTTTGGTTTCATCTTCATTGAAGTTTCCATGTTCATGTACACTTCTTTTCAAAAAGATGACTTTTTGTTGACTTCTAAAAAGACCTATAATGTTTCGATCCATAACTCTCAAATGATGCATTTTTGGCCAAATCTTGTGAGACATGAAGTTGTAGAGAATTAAATTCTCTTCAAAATGAGATTTGGTAGAAAAATGTCTGATAAAGTATGTGAAAGTTATGCTTGGTCAAAGTTCTGTTAACTTTTGTCTAAAAACCCTAATTTAGAAGCTTTGACTTTTGATCAAATATTGACTTTCCTTGAGGAATCATGGTCAAACCTTGATCAAATGATGAATATTACTTCAAAATATTGATGTTGACCAAAAATTATGAAGTTTCACTGTATGTTGACCACAATTGACTTTCTGTCCAATATAGTTGATTTTCAACCATCTGAGCAATTGGATGAGCAAATTTGACTTTTAAGGCTTCAAACTTGACATGGTGATCCCTTGAAATATATGAGGAGGTATGATTACCACTTGAAGCATTATAAATCCATTTTGACTTGAGAGGAGCAAAACCCTAATTTTGCTTGATTGCTTAGAAGAGGGTTTGTCTGGTCAACCCTTGTGAATCCTTAAGTATGGAGATGTGAATTGTCTTGAGAAGTAGGAGGGAAAATTTTGGGGTATGACAGTTGCCCCTGTTCAATCTTCTTGTACCAGAACGGTTAGATTTGTATGCTTGCCTTTCGTGACTTGAAGGTAGAAGATGATTGAACACTCGAGTATACTTGAAAATTTGCACTCGCTGTTGTATGGAATGGGATCGTCAGTTGATGATGCGCTGGAATGGGCTTATAGATGCCATTTGGAGAAGCTAATGCTAGAGAGTGACTCGTATGCTAGACTCTGCGTCTTTTGGATGAGAGAAATATCGGAGATGGGCTTAAAGATGCCATCCGGAGAGATGAATAGTTGTAGTCGGAGATGGGCTTAAAGATGCCATCCACGGCGGTTGATAATAAGAGAGAGTTAGAATAAACCTTTTGTCTTGGCTATTCCTAAAATGAATAGTTGTCAGCATGTGGATAGTTTTCCCATCTTGTTTCGGGTATTAATCCCTGGTCTGCTATTTATTGGTAAACCCGTCTGGTTTCGGGAGTTCATACCGCCAGATTTCTGTAGATTAGTCACCCTGTCTTGTTTCAGGAATTGACCTACAACCTGCTTTATTGGTAAACCCGTATGGTTTCGGGAATTAATACCAGATTGGTCACCTTGATAGTTTCCCCGTCTTGTTTTAGGTGTTAATCTTTGACCTGTTGTCTGGAAATAATTTGCATGGTCGTTCAGATAGTTCTCCCGTCTTGTTTCGGGTATTAATCTTTGACCCTCCATTTGGAAAATAGCTTTTACCTGCTGGGGAAATAAATCTTGACAAGATATGGTTAGTTCTATGCAGATTATGATGCATGCGAGTATATGACAATGTTCGTGAATAATGTATGCACACATTATGATTTATATGGGTGATGTATGAAGGTAGATGTTGTATTTCAAAATAAGGTAGATGTTGTATGAATGTCCTGCTTACATCCAACGAATAGGGTTACCTACCAACTAATGGTATGGATAACACTATTCTAAAGGAACGTAAAATAACACGAAAACGACCGATTCTGAGTAGGTAATAAGACTTTTAGTTGCTTGCTCTATCAAAATACTTTTTACACCTCACACTTTTGTCAAATTCAAACTCTTTTCAAAACGAAACATTTCCGAACACTTTGTATACATTCCTACATGAATCATTACAAAGTCAAAGTGAAATGCCTTTTCAAAACATTTTTGTCAAACACACAGAAAGCACAATTTTTAAAGTGATCTAAGAGCAACTAAGAGCCCGTAGATAACTACGGATGAAAAGGGGTGCTAATACCTTCGCTTTTCATAACCTTCTCCCTTACTCAGAATCTAACGAAGGTCTTTTTCTATACTTTTTACCTTCCCTTAATTGGATAAACGAAAAGTCGGTGGCAACTCTTGCTATCCGCACATTTGCGATACAAAACCTACAAAGTTAGTTCACCGTGTTACAGAACTGGCGACTCTGTTGGGGACACCCTAAAGAGAGAATGCCTTAAGGATTTCTAAATCACCTTTATTGCTTTCTGTTTGACTTGCTTGCTTTATCTTTAAGGGTTGCTTGGGTATTATATTGTTGGGGGATCCTACACCCGGATCCGGGTTTCCTTTTAGGTAAGTAGCAATAAATCGTCGCGACCGTTAGACGTATATCGAAACGGTAAACATGATGGCTACGTTAGTGTGACACTTTAGATGTCCTGATACTCTTCATTTCCAAGTTGAGGATAGTATTTGGCTTCTGCGTGGTGTCATCAAGCACTAACTAAACTTTTAGAACCTTAATTGACCCATCTTGGCCATTAGAAGGTAGTGAGATGGCGGCTTTGGTGCAGACTAAGGTTGGTTGATACTCGATGCTACGCTCATTGAGATCAGACTTTTGGGATATTTTCGGTCGACCACTTGGTAGTCGTATTGAAATAAACACCTACGAGAAAGATCAATGATGTGAGATTCCTAGAACCCAGTTACTATTATAGGACAGGATGAACCAACTCAAACTTTTGGTGGGGTAATCATCTATACCTCATGCAAGCCTTAAACCTAGGCTCATTGTGTGAATTGTTTGTGTATGCTAAACATGACATCATGACATCATTTGTATCGCATATCATTTCTAACTATTTCAAGGACCTATGGATTTATCTTTGCTCTGTTTTGTAGGGAATTATGGCTTCTAGAAAGACTATCCGAATCAACTTCATGGGTATACCTTCTTAGCTCAAAGAATTGGTTTCAGAAATTCCCGACCATGCTCAGTTCATCAAAAGACATGGTTATCTACTCGATTTGGTTATCTCCGGTTTTGAAGAAGATATGATGCATGTCCTATTCCAGTTCTTTGATCCGAAACACCATTGCTTTACATTCCCAGATTATCAGTTGGTTCCTACCTTGGAAGAGTTCTCTAAGCGACTTGGGATACCTATTCTTGATCAAATGCCATTCACCGGTTTAGAAAATGTTCCTAAGTACGAAGACATCGCATCCGCCTTACACCTAAAGTGCTCAGATATTTAAGCCAATTGGGAAACTAGAAGCGGAGTTAAGGGTTTACTTGCTAAGTTTCTGATTAAGAAAGCCCGAGAATTCCTCAAAGTTATGAGTTTCCATGCATTTGAAGACATTGTGGCCTTGCTAATCTATGGTTTGGTTCTATTCCCTAACTCGAATCAATTCATAGATGTCAACGCCATCAAGTTGTTTCTTACCCGCAATCCAGTGCCTACTTTACTTGGAGACATCCTACATTTTCTCCACACTCGTACTACTAAAAGACAAGGAACTCTCATGTGTTGCATACCGTTACTTTCCAGGTGGTTTATTTCGCACCTTCCTCCATTAGTTTTGAAGAACAAACAAAGGTTGAAGTGGTCTCAAAGGTTAATGTCACTCTCTCATTCCGACATCCGCTGGAGTCTTTTCTCTCAAAAGGATTTCACCTTCATTGAGCGTTGTGGAGAATTCCCTAATGTACCACTACTTGGTATAAGGGGAGGTATTACTTACAACCCAGTTTGGTTTTGCTCGAAGAGATGGTCCTCATGATATGCTTCTCCAAGACATTGTGTTCGACTACAACCACGATCTCCAGAATTACCGACGAAGGTTTATACACGCTTAGGGCATGGTAAAGAAGATTGATACCAAGACTTTGGGGCACCAGAACTCCATTCCTTGGGAACCTTACCTCAGATGGGTGCGAGCTCGAGCTCAAAACCTCATGATGCCATTCACGCCTGTTTTACCAGTAATTATGGAACCTGTTGCTATAGGTGATGAATCCTATACTGTTCTCCATCCTGACATGCCAACTGATTTTGAAGACTTGAAGAGATCTTGGATTCAGCTTAAAGAAGAAAGGGATACCTTTGAAGCTCAGTGTTACGCAAGCGAGAAGAAGGTACTAGAGTTGACAAAGCTACTTCATGAGGAGCGAAGCATCAACGCCTACCTCGGCACCAAGAGGAAGCGCCCATGGGAGACTTAGATCTTTAGAATTTTTATCTTTCCTTTTATTGTTTTGAACTGTCTTTTGTACTTAAAAAGAAAAAGAATAATAGAAAGAGTACTAATAAATGTTTGTTCATTGCCTGTTTAACAAATTTAAATCTCTAAGGTCCTTGAAAACATTGCATTGCATTCGAATAAACATTGCATATCATAGCATAACATTGCATCACAGGTACATTGAAGATCGGTTTTCTCATTTGCTCGCTATTTATTTTAGCAGAAATGGCTCTCGAACAGTCTGTCAAAGATCTCCAGGCTCGAATGCTCGGTTCAACAGATGTTCACCGTTTGGTCCAAGGCCAAGAAGATCTGAAGAAGCTCATCAACAGAAAGAAGAAGGTTGTTGGTCTTCTCAACATGGGCAGACGCTACAAAGGTGGTCCTAAGAGGGTCAGTCGGATAGAGCTCTTTGAAGGAAGTGTCAAGAATGAAGGGAGTGTTGAGGGTAATGAAGATGACCAACGCGCCCATGCCTAACCATGACAAGAGTTCCAATGATGTTGGTGATGATACTTACGTTTTCAACATAGATGACTTGACCATTCCTCTGATGACTGTTAAGAAGAATTTGCTACAAGCCGGTGTCAACCCAGGATGCCGAGAGAATTATCGTTGGTGCCCATCTGCACCTGGTGGTTGTGCTTGGTTGAGAAGACGTGTTCAGTGCATGATGGATAACCGTGAGATACTATTTCTAAAACCACCTGCGGTGTGTGAAGATATGACTAAGCGAAGATCAAAGATGTGAGCAACGCACCATCTGTGGGATACCTTGGGGCAGCCAAGTGGAAAGTATGATTACATGGTGAAGTACACTGTTCCTGAAAGCTACAAGATTCCTATTGAAGATGTTAAAGCAACCAGATGGGGTGACGATTTCCCAGAAGATTGTGCTGATGTTAACACCATAAGGATTTCCTTTGCTGATCCTGTGCTTAGAGTGGCACCTCTCATCATTACTTCTCCCAAACCAGTTCCATATTCCTCTGATAAGGCTATCCCTTGGAATTATGGAGCTGATGTTTACTATCATGGCGTCAAGCAAGACCCTCTGACCATTGAAGATCTTACAGTTGAAGCTACCATTCCTGACATTGACAACATAACCGGATCAAGCAAGGTGACCAGAACCGGAAGGGTTTTCTCTCCAGATATCTCTCCTCCGAAAGACAACGCGACTCCAGCTCGTATTCCAGCTATTCAACCCATTCCTCAAGCTAGAGGGAAAGAACCAGTGACTCATCCTGCTCAACCAGAAGAGTGACTACAATGTTGTGGAACAGTTGAGACAAACTCCGTCCAAGATCTCCATGCTTGCTCTGCTCTTGTGCTCTGAGGCTCATGCTAATGCCTTGGTGAAGTTTCTAAAGAATGCTCACGTGCCGCAAGACACTACTACGGATCAATTTGAAGTTTGTATTACTAGCCTGGCTGCCAACAACGGTTCAGGCTTCTCTGATGCTGATTTGATTCCTGCCGGAAGGAAACACAACAAAGCCTTGCACATCTCTGTTGAATGCAAGGGCATTACATTGTCTCATGTTTTGGTTGATCTGGTTCGCTCGAATATCCTTCCAAGACGCTTTTGATCGACTTGATATCGAAGGGTTGGTTCTGAGACCCAGTGATATAATTGTAAGAGCTTTTGATGGTTCTAAGCGAACAGTACTTGGAGAGCTCATTCTGCCTGTTAAGGTCGATTCCCATACCTTTGATTCCACATTCTTTGTCATGGACATCCGTCCAGCTTACTCTTTCCTACTTGGACGCCCTTGGATACATGGGGCAGGCGCTGTTACCTCTACTTTGCATCAGAAACTGAAGTATCCGGTGAAAGGGAAGGTTGTTACAGTGTGTGGAGAAGAAGAATATATGGTCAGTCATCTACAATCATTCCGATACCTCGAGATGGAAGGTGAATTCTTTGAGACTCCCTATCAATCTTTTGAAACAATCCCCAAAGTCATGCCTGTTGACTCTCCTGCTACTCCTGAAAATACGCAAGTTCCGCCGAGGATGGCCTCGCTGAAAGATGCTCAAGCTGCTATTGAAGGAGGTAGTACTATTTGGTCGCTCCACGATCTTCCTTTCAAATCGACAAGGCGGTTTAGGCTTCACCATCAAAGGTCGAGGTTGATACGCATGAACGCCCCAACTTCCTTTCCGGCCAGTGGAATCCATGCTATAGAAGGCGGCGACAACGGCTTCGACATCGCAAAGTGGATCTTCCCAACTCCGTGGACTCGGCAATTGGAAGGCAAGGCGTCATACCAATCTCCTTTAGACAAGAGCAATTGCTCTTGTTTTTTTTTCGTATTTTTTATATTTTGAACAATAAACTCTAAAGCCTAGTGCCTTCGGGGCATCATGGCTCGTTGTGAGGCTTATTATCATCATTTGCATATTTTCATTCAATAAAATCGTTGGGCTTTTGCATTCAATTGTTGTTTGTTTTCTTTTACTTTATCACCCTTTCAAAAGCTATGTGTTTCTTACACACACCCACGTGATACATCAATCACTCGAATCTCGTTGATACACTATGCTATTTCTAAATATGACTTGATAATCCGATCTACCAAGCGAAGGCGAAAGTGAGGAAGATTGTGAAGTGCCGGAGAACTTGTCGGCTACAGAAGAAGAGCGAGTTATACAACCACACGAAGAGCAAGTTGAGGTTGTGAATTTGGGTACTGATGAAGACAGAAAAGAGATCAAGATAGGAGCGGGTCTTGAGAACAGTGTTAAAGAAAGGTTGGTTCAGATGGTACGAGACTACATTGAGGTTTTTGCTTGGTCATACGAAGACATGCCGGGTTTAGACATTGATATTGTGGTACACCGACTGCCGACAAAAGAAGGTTTTGTCCCAGTGAAACAGAAGTTTCATCGCATGCGTCCTGAAATGTCAGAGAAAATCAAAGCCGAAGTTATGAAGCAGTTCAACACCGGTTTCTTAGCTGTTACTTCTTATCCACAATGGGTTGCGAATGTGGTTCCTGTACCTAAGAAGGATGGTAAGGTACGAATGTGTGTGGATTATAGAGATCTGAACAAAGCGAGTCCGAAAAACGATTTTCCCCTCCCTCATATTGATGTTCTGGTTGACAACACCGCTCAGCATAAGGTTTTCTCCTTCATGGATGGTTTCTTCGGTTACAATCAGATCAAAACGGCTCCTGAAGACATGGAGAAGACTACTTTTGTTACACAGTGGGACACTTTTTGCTACAAGGTTATGCCGTTCGGACTGAAGAACGCGGGCGCCACTTATCAGCGTGCTATGGTGACACTATTTCATGACATGATTCATCACGAGATAGAGGTCTACGTCGACGACATGATAGCTCGGTCACGGACTAAAGAAGAACATCTTGGTCATTTGCAGAAACTATTTGACAGATTGAAGAAATACAGACTGAGACTTAATCCCAACAAATGCACCTTTGGAGTCAGATCCGGTAAACTCCTAGGATTTGTTGTCAGTGGTAAAGGTATTGAAGTTGACCCCGCCAAGGTTAAAGCCATTCAAGAGATGCCAGCTCCCCCCACCGAGAAGGAAGTCAGAGGTTTCTTGGGCCGATTGAATTACATTGTCAGATTCATTGCACACCTAACTTCTACTTGTGAGCCAATCTTTAAGTTATTGAAGAAAGATCAAGTAGTGGAATGGAGCAGCGATTGCGGATCGCGTTTGACAAAATCAAGGAGTACCTAACCCTCCTATCCCGATGCCGCCAAGGAAGACCTCTTATCATGTACTTGGCGGTGTTAGAGAACTCAATGGGGTGTGTGTTGGGGTAACATGGCGAGTCAGTCGAAAAGAGCATGCAATATACTACCTTAGCAAAAGTTTACCGATGTGAAACAAGATACTCACAACTCGAGAAAACTTGCAACGCTTTGCTTGGGCTTCTCGCCGCTAAGGCGTATATGTTGACTCACACTACCTTGTTGATTTCAAGATGGATCCGATAAAATACATATTTGAGAAACCACTCTCTCGGAAGAATAGCAAGATGGCGATGATCTTGACCGAGTATGACATCCGACATTTCTCGAAAGCGATCAAAGGGTGTAGTAGCCGATCATTTGGCTCATCAAGCCGTAGATGACTATCGATCTATGCGGTCAATTTCAGACGAAGATGTTTTACTAGTTCTTGATTGTGAAGAACCGGACGAAGGACACGAGCGAGGATCCCGATGGACCATGGTCTTTGATGGAGCCTCAAACGCACTTGGTAATGGCATTGGCGCCATCATTACATACCGCAGCGGACATCGCCTTTCACCGCCAGATTATGTTTGATTGCACCAACAACATGGCGAATCTGAGCGTGCATCATGGGTATCAAAGCTGCTATTGACTTAAGAATCAAGTTCTTGCAAGTGTATGGAGACTCAGCTTTGGTGATCAGTCAGATTGAGGGTGAGTGGGATACGAAGCATCCGAATCTCATTCCGTATTGAGAGCATGTTCTGAGTTTGATTCCCTACTTCGAAGAGATTACTTTCAATCACATTCTACGAGAAGAGAATCAGTTGGCAGACGCGTTAGCTACTATGTCATCCATGTTCAAGGTTAGGTGGGACAACGAGGCTCCCCAGATCATCATTGAGAAGTTTGACGAACCATCATATTGTTATGAGCTTGATATAGAAGAGAAACCTTGGTACTATGACGTGAGGAGGTATCTTGAGACTCAGGAATATCCCGAAAGGGCATCTGTTAATGATAAGAAGTTTTTGAGAAGGTTTGCATCCAAATTCTTCCTCAACAACGACATCTTATACAAGCGCAACCACGACTTGTGCTTACTCCGCTGTGTAGACCGGAAAACAGCGGATCGTATCATGGAAGAGTTAAACGAAGGCGCATTTGGTACTCATTCCAGTGGGCATACGATGGCTAAGAAGATTCTGAGAACAAGTTACTATTGGTCCACCATGGAAGCTGATTGTCACCGCTACGCTCGATCTTGTCACAAATGTCAGATTTATGCAGACAAAGTGCACGTACCTCCAGTACCTCTGAATGTTCTAACAGCTCCTTGGCCTTTTGCAATGTGGGGCATTGACATGATCGGAGAAATCAAGCCCACAACTTCCAATGGACGTCGTTTCATCGTTGTGGCAATTGATTATTTCACCAAGTGGGTAGAAGCAGCCTCGTTCGCATCTGTTACTAAGAATGTTGTGGCTCGATTCATTAAGCATAATCTTATCTGTCGGTATGGCACTCCCGAAAGGATTATCACAGATAACGGCTCCAATCTCAATAATAAGATGATCACCGAACTCTGCACGCAGTTCAAGATCAAGCATCACAACTCTTCTCCTTATCGGCCAAAGATGAATGGCGCTGTGGAAGCCGCTAACAAGAACATTAAGAAGATTATACAAAAAATGACAGTGAATTACAAAGATTGGCATGAGATTTACCATTTTCTCTCCACGGTTATCGCACTACAATACGGACATCAACAGGGGCAACCCCCTTCTCTCTTGTATACGGTATGGAAGCGGTCCTACCCATCGAGGTTCAGATACCCTCAACCAGAGTCCTCCAGGACACAGAGTTAGGTGAAGACGATTGGATCCAGACTCGCCTTGACCAAATAAACTTGATTGATGAGAAACGACTCGCGTCCATCTGCCATGGACAGATCTATCAGAAACGAATGATCAGAGCATTTAACAAGAAGGTCAAGCACCGAGTCTACCAAGTCGGCGATCTAGTAGTCAAGCGCATCAATCTTCCACAAGGTGATCCCAGGGGCAAATGGACTCCCACCTACGAGGGACCGTTTGTAGTCAAGACAGTATTTTCCGGCGGAGCTATGATACTTAGCACCATGGATGGTGAAGACTTCCCACACCCTGTGAGCGCAGACATAGTCAAAAAATACTACGCATAAACGAGACCCGCTAGGTCGATTGACCTAGGCAAAAATAAGGGCATCCTGGCGAACCAAAAGGGTTCGGGCAAAAGTTAAGGATATATACAAAACATGTACACCCGGCAAGTCGAAAACCTAAAAAGGCGGCTTGGGCAAAAAAGGGTATCCCGGTAGACTGATAACTCGAAAGGGCGGTCTAGGCAAAAGTTAGGGATTTAAGCGTACGATTATGTCTCGTCCAGATCACCTACTTCCAAACTACTATCAGCATTCAAGATTCAAATGGTGGAGATCAATCTACTCACTTTCTACTAACAGCAAGGAGATGAAATAGTTGAAATATATGAGTACTAGCATAGTTGGAACTTAACGAGATTGTTTCCGCATAGCTTTTTACTTTTCTTGTGTACAAACTACTTGGCCATACGCCACATTTCAAATAAATACAAGTTTCTTTCTCTTTACAACTTTCACCGTTGTTGTTTGCATAAAGTCCAATGTTTGCTTTGAATGATTATATGCATTTGACAATAAAAATCTAGTCACGAACATGCGAAAAGTGAACATACGAAAGTAATTGCTACAGGCTCTAGGAATTGAGATGACGACGAAAGTCACCAATGCATTTCCCCCACAGAGTGTGATCCCCACAGAGATGTCGCTCACCGCAAAACCTTCCCCAACAAAGAAGAGGAGGATCCCCAAGCAATGATTCCACTCAACTTAATCGGGCCACACCCATCTTCGAGCAATAACACTTCATCCCCAGCCAAGGTGTTTATCCCCAGCAGAATATCTCTCAACAATTTCCCTTTCTTTTTCTCCAACAGTAGTATCCAGACTTGAAACTTGGTCAGATAGTGCACCGGAGGAAACCTACATCCTTTTTCCCCAACTAGAGATTACGAAGGGCCCCCAGATCCTTCTAACCCGGTCTCCCAACAACTATCAAATGCTCTCTAGTAGGATTTACACGCAAAATCCCCAACAAGTACCTCCCAGATTCTCCCCAGCAGGGTCTGTGTATGAGATCCTCAACAACGTGTTTCTCGATCTCTACCATCCTCAACAATATCTAGGACCAAGACTTGGTCAGATAGTGCACCGGAGGAATCAAAGTTTTCTTTCTTCTCAGAGTTTCCGTCCCCAAACAGAAGTCAGAAATCTCCAAGCAGAACATCCACATCTTCTTCAAGATGGATATGTTTTGAAATACCACAACATCTATCATTCATACATTTCTCATATATGCATATGTCATTCATACACATCGTCATGCATCATTCCTTACATAAGACTAATCAATATTCTATCAAAATTTCTCTTGTTTTCTCCAAAACAGGTGAAAAATCGCTTCCGACGCATACAGGTCCAAGATTAATGTCCGAATCCAGACAGGAAAACTATCTGAACGACCGTCCTAGTTGTCCTCCGACAATTGGTCCAGGATTAAGACCCGAATCCAGACGGGAAAACTATCCGAACGACCGCCCTTGTTGTCCTCCGACAACATCCGAGATTAATACCGAATCCGACGGAAAACTATCTGAACGATCACAAGTTATCCTCCGATAACAGGCAATGGATCGATACCCGATGCACAACATGGAAGCTATCCACATTTTTGCCAGCTACTACATTCCCCAGAGTAGTCAGCACGAAGAACTATTCTGACTCATTCTTATTATCAACAAAGAACTGAGTGCGCGACTCGTTGCCTTGGATGGCATCTTAAGCCCATCTCCGACTACTTGTCAACATCTCTCCGCCTTCAGAATGTTGCATATTTGGTTAAAAAACCAATACAAACCAATAACTTCATTCAAAGATGAGCACGAAGTCTAACGTATGACTCCCTCCGGATGGCATCTTAAGCCCATCTCCATCCCTTTTCACTTCCAGAAACCTCTACAGAGCCTAGCGTACGGCTCACTCCTCAGCACCGTCCTTTCCAGATGGCATCTTAAGCCCATCCCCGTCAATTATCCTATCAACAATCTCAAGTCTGGCGTGCGACTCATTCCCCAACGAAGACTCCAATTTCTCCAAATGGCATCTGTAAGCCCATTCCCGCATCATCAGCCAACAGCGAGTGCAAATTTTCAGGTGTACTCGAGTGTTCAATCATCTTCTACCTCGAGGTCACGAAAGGTGAACATGCCAATCTAACCCTTCCAGTACAAGAAGACTGAATAGGGGCTGTTGTCATACCCCAAAATTTTCCCTCCATCTTCTCAAGATATTCCATACATCCATGCTCAAAGATTCTTCAAGGGTTGATCAGACAAACCCTCTCCTAGACAATCAACCCAAACTAGGGTTTGGTATTCCTCAGATCAAGATGGGTTCCCAAAATCTCCAATGGTCTTAATGCCTCCTCATATGCTTCAAAGATTCTCCATGTCAAGTTTCAAGCCTCACAAGTCAAGTTTCCTCAGACAATTGCTCAAGATGGTTGAAAATCAATTGTATTGGACAAAAAGTCAACTGTGGTCAACATACAGTCAAACTTCATAATTTTTAGTCAACATCCTCATTTTGAAGTTACATGCATCATTTGATCAAGGGTTGATCATGATTCATCAAGAAAACTCAAGATTTGCTCAAAAGTCAAACTTTCTAAATTAGGGTTTCTGAGTGAAAAGTCAACCAAACTTTGACTGAGCATAACTTCTTCATACTTTCTCAGAAATTTTTCCCCGAACTCTTGGTTTGAAGGAAATTCAATTCTCTACAACTTCATGTCTCACAAGAATGTTCAAAAAATGCTTCATTTGGAAGGTATGGATCAAAACATTATAGGTCCTTTTCAAAGTCACAAAAAGTCAACATTTGTTTTGAAGATATATTGAGCATGGAAACTCCAATTGAGATGAAACCAAAGAGGTTAGTTAGAGGACTCTTATAGCTTTCCAAAAAGTCCAAGAACACTCAAAAATGTGGAAAATTGAGCAAGATACAATATTCACAAGTTGGGCAATTTTGGACAATTGCACAAAAGGAGATTTTGGTCAAAATGCAAAATTTTCCAAATGGGCCTATAATCTTTTGATCCAAACTTGTTCATGACATTACTTGTGACTCATAAGTGCTTGTCCATGGCAATTTTCTATTTTATTAATTTATTTTTGAATTTTAAACCATTTAATTCAAAATTAAATTATATAAAATATGAAAATAAGATATTTTTCAAGGAGAGTGATTTTATATCATGCTTGAGGTCCAAGGAAGCCCAAAATACATACCAATTTCGTGCATGATCATTCATTTAAGAGAAAATCAAATTTCTTTCAAAAATTTGATTTTATTTGAAAATCATTCAATGCATTCAAAATCAAATCTTTTTGCCTTGTTTTTTCTCTCTCAATTCACTCTATAAATAGCCAGCAATATGTACAAGAAGAGACACGAAACCCTAGCCCTTACAACAACCAAAACTTTTCCAAATTTTTTTCAAGGATTCTCAAAAATCGAATTTTATTTTGCAGCCCCTTTCAGCCTCATTCAACCATCCAAACGTGCTCAGGGGGTAAGATTGAGTAAGAATGCATCATTGTTATTGATCAAAGCAAGCAGAGTCGAGCCATATACATGCATACATATTCAATTCTTTTTTGATTTTGCACTTTTAATATCTGCTTGTTTCAATTGATTCTAATGCTTTTATTGTGTTCATGAGACTCGATATACATGATCTGGGCAATCGTTGTTGAGTTTGAACGTCCAAATCGCGTGATGCCATGATTAGGGTTTTGGAACTGTTGAGTTTCGAACTGATAGCTAGAGGCACTTTCAGGAAAAACTGATACCACCATTGGACTCAGAAGGGTCGATTTAGGGGGATAGGGTGTTCTTTTTCTGTTTGTTCATCGTATTTTGCAGGTTTGAGAAATTGGGTGGCCGGAGAAGACGACCGGAGCTAGGGCTCCGGCGTCGTGGACTCCTTTGACCGGCAGCGGGCGTGCGTGGCGTTTCTGGGCAATCCGATTGGCTCTCTCATTCAACGGGGACCCCACGCGTGCCGACTCGTTTTCAAACCTTTCCCGACGTCATCACTCATATGCCATTGATTTTCACTTTCAAAACACCAGATGACACTTGGCCTAGTGGTTAAGGCGTGGACTGTGCAAAGATGCTCCTCCTGGTCCCCTGTTCGAACCATGCCAGGACCAGTTTTGTTTTCTCTTTTTCACAAACTCATATTTTCTATATTTTCTTTTATTTAATATTTTGCATTCATTTTAATTAACTTCAACAATTTTTATCATGCATTAAAAAATACCAAAAAATATTTTTCTTTTTGCATTATTTCCAGAAAATGTTTATTTAATTTATAAAATTAAAAAATGTTATTTTGCATGCATATTTAATTTAATTGCTAATTTATCATTTAAATCACTTTTAATTAGTTTTTAATTATTAAATTATCTCCAAAAAATCCCAACAAATTATTTTAGCATATTAATGTTATTTCCAGCATGAAATATTTTTCTCATTTTAAAATTATCATTTTTACTAACATTTGTCTCTTATTCGAGTTCTTTGTATTTTCCGATTTCTCATCTTTTCACAGGTTATCTTGTTTCGGACGATTTCTTTTTACTGTTTTTTTCTTCCAATAATGTAATTGCTTATGGGATGTAATAGCTTAATTAGGGCTTTTATTTTCCGCAAGTTTAAATTATGTATCTGCCCCAAAGCCATGTAATAGCGTAGGATTTATCTTTCCGCACTTTAACTTCCGCATTTTACTTTCCGCATCTTATAAACTGTTAGTAATTAGGCGTGTATGGCAAGACTAAAATCAACATAGCTCACTCTAATTTTCAAAGGTAACATGTATCTGAATCAACACACTCTTTCACACACGCACCCCTTAGGGTAATTCTCTCTCGTTGCCTTTACGAATCCAAATATGGTCAAGTCCCTCAAACGTAGAGGTATTCTAGCACCGTTGCCTTCAAAACAAATCATCATAGTCCCTTCGATACAAAGATCATAGACCCACGATGTCGCCTCCGGATACATGATCTTGACCCTCGATTGTCGCCTATGAAAAATGATGATAGTCCCTTCGAATGTGCTAGGATACTTCCTACAAGTTGCTTTCTATGACCATCCGATGTCCCTTCGAATGTCCTGCTTACATCCAACGAATAGGGTTACCTACCAACTAATGGTATGGATAGCACTATTCTAAAGGAACGTAAAATAACACGAAAACGACCGATTCTGAGTAGGTAATAAGACTTTTAGTTGCTTGCTCTATCAAAATACTTTTTACACCTCACACTTTTGTCAAAGTTCAAACTCTTTTCAAAACGAAACATTTCCGAACACTTTGTATACATTCCTACATGAATCATTACAAAGTCAAAGTGAAATGTCTTTTCAAAACATTTTTGTCAAACACAGAAAGCACAATTTTTAAAGTGATCTAAGAGCAACTAAGAGCCCGTAGATAACTACGGATGAAAAGGGGTGCTAATACCTTCCCTTTTCATAACCTTCTCCCTTACTCAGAATCTAACGAAGGTCTTTTTCTGTACTTTTTACCTTCCCTTAATTGGATAAAAGAAAAGTCGGTGGCGACTCTTGCTATCCGCACATTTGTGATACAAAAACCTACAAAGTCAGTTCACCTGTTACATTTTGAATGTATCATTTTCGTAATATATTGCCATTTCCAACTTTTGTAAATATTCCATGGAATCACGCCTTTGACCGATTACCATTCTATCAATAAAATTCGAGCCTTGTGCCCACTTGTTTGCAATTCTTGCTTTATTCTGTTTTGCAAAATAACGTTTTTTCTTGTGATAATCACTTTTGAAACAAAAACAGAAAAAAGGGTTTAAATGAATTTTTACTTCAAAACGTTTCGAAATAAAAGCGAAATTTTCCTTTGAATTGTGAACATAGAAGGAACAACAACAGTTATCTCCATGAGTGTTTCGACCTCTAAAGGATAAACAACTGCTGAGAAGTTTTCTCTTCCCCAAAAGAGATCATCAAAGACGGTATTATTATCCAAAAAGAATCTCCACCATTGCTAAAGATTTTGCTGAGTATTTGATTGTACTGCGACATAGTCCTTTTCCAAATACGCTTTGATGTCTTGTCAAGTTTCGTCAATATGCATACCACATTCATGACACTCATTATTCATACATACTTGCATCATTAATGAATTCTTGCATTCTTCAATGTTTGTTCAATATAACTTGTTTAGGTTGCATTTATTCCTGAAAACTAGTATGGGCGTGTCATCTCTCCATTAGACTGTGTGATACGGTGGGAGAGCTGACTTGTTTGTTTTGTGTTTTATCGTAAATGTTGTGGATATCAAGAGTCGCCACCGACTTTTCTTTTATCCAATTAAGGGAAGGCGAAAATAATAGGAAAAGACCTTCGTTAGATTCTGAGTATGGGAGGCAGTTATGAAAAGGGAAGGTATTAGCACCCTTTCCATCCGTAGTTATCTACGGGATCTTAATTGCTTAGCTTACTTTATAAATTGCTTTTTGTGTGTGTTTGAAAAGACATTTCTCTTTGACTTCGTAATGATTCTCGCTGGAATGTATACAAAGTGTTTGGAAATGTTTTGTTTTGGAAAAGTGTTTAACGTTGTAATGATTCACGCTGGAATGTATACAAAGTGTTTGAAAAGCTTTGAAAATAGTGTGAGGTGTGAAAAGTATTATTGAATTGATTGGAGAAAGCAATTAAGAGTCTATTACCTTGTCAGAATGGTCGTTTCCATGTTATTTTGCTTTCCTTTAGGGTAGCGCTATCCATACCATTAGTTGTTAGGTAACTCTATCCATTGGATGTAAAGGGACGTTCGTAGGGTCATCGTATGGTCATAGAAGACAACATGTACGGATACCTTTGCATATTCGTAGGCATGACCATCACCTTTCATAGGCAACAATCAAGGGACGAGATCATATATTCGTAGGCAACAATCGAGGGTCATCGAGGGACTATGATCTTTGTATCAAAGGGACTATGATGCTGTTATTCGTAGGCAACTATGGTAAGATATCTCTACATTTGAGGGACATGACCATATTTATTCGTAAGGCAACAAGAGAGGATACCCTAAGGTGTGAGTGAGTGCAAAGAGTGTGTTGTATTCAGATATTTATCTTGTGATTAATGTTAGCTATATTGATTGAATTAGTCTTGCCATACATGCCTAGTTACTAGCAGTTAATATATGTACATAATAATATTGGTGCGGAAAGTAAAAGTGCAGAAACGTAAATCCTACGCTATTATATGGCTTTGGGGAAGATACATAATAGGAAGTGCGGAAAATAAAGGCAGAAATGTAAATCTACGCTATTACATGATAAAACTTTGCGACATATACATCCTTTCTATAATTGTAAATGCAGAAATAATCAGAAACAATAATAAAATGTTAGTGAAAATGATTTGGAAATTAGTAAAAAAGGTTTTAGGTTAGTAACCCTAATTACTAGAAAAGAAATAATTTTTTGGAGTTTTTGTGATTAATTTTAATGAATAAAACCTAATTCTATGTTAATTAACATTTAATTAGAAAAATAAACAAAAATGGGAATAAAAAGAAAATGTTTTTGTGTCAAAAATTAAATAAAGGTTTTATTAACCTAAATCTAAGATTAAACATTTTATAGAGTTTTAGAAAACAATTTTAAAAATTAATTGAAAAGAAAATAAATTGGTTAGAAACTAAGAGAAATAGAAAAATGGAAAGGAAACAAGTAGTAAAAATTAGGTTGGCCTTGCTCAGGTTTGAACCCACGCCCTTGAGGTTGTGGATTCAAAAGTTTACCACTGGACCACATTGCACGTGGTGTCAATATTCTGCTTCCAATTGATTATATGTGATAACCTGCGAAAACCTGAAATTATATAAAGAAAGAGCAAAAGGTGGGATTCGAACTCGCGACCTTAGAGAGGGCAAGGGACTAGCACGCGCATGTTGATCCGCTGGAGCGGTGATACATCTAGTTATAATGCTACAATCATAAATATATATGTGATATTAATTCTAGAAAATCAGAATAAGTAAAAACGTGCGTGTGGGTCCCCTATTTTAAACGTAGAGCCAATCAAATCGCTCCCAATTGCCACGCCTGCAGTCAAAGAAGTCAAATGATTGACTGAACGGAGAAGCCACCAGAACCCTACCTCCGGTCGTATTCTCCGGTGACCCCAACTTCCAAAACCTGCAAAAACATCCAAATCGAGATAATAGAAGGACCTTATCCACCTAATTCGACCATTGCGAATCTAATGGTGCTATTGTTTTGACCTGAAATTGCCTGTGGAGTGAATTTCGAAGAAAACCAATTAAGCTGCCCTAACAATGGCAACTACTTATTCCTGCGTTCAAGCTTGCATGTAAGACGTCAGTCTGGTTCTAATGATGAATATGAATCGATCTGGAATGTTAGTAATGATTGAAAATACGCGAGATTAAAGATTCGAAACTTTCCTACTTACCAAACCAGTGTGAATCGGTTGACACATTCTGGGAGCTCTCAAGCTTGAGTGAGGATTGGTATGAACTCCTGGGATCTTCAGGAACACGAATGGATGGATGGAACGACTTGCAACTGGCTGGAAATAGGGTTTTGATTTTTGCAAGTTTCTTTGATTTTTTTTGGAGGATTAGGGTTGCTTGTGGAGGCCAGGGTTTGTTTTTTTGGCTTCTGATCTTGTAATATATATAGAGCAAGAGATTTGATCAACAATAATGAGGAAATATATTGCTTTGAATACAAGAATATTCCCTTTGAAATTTTATCCAATCCTTCCCAAAATGTATCAATATTGCCTTAAACTCTTGTGCACGAAATTGGTAGCTTGTGATGTGCTTCCTGGGTCCTCAAGACAAGTAGAAACCAAGCCTAACTTGTATTATCAATTATCTTTGTATTTTATTTAATTAATTTTGAATTTTGACCATTTAATTTAAAAATAAATTAAATAAAAAGATAATAGGCGTGGAAAGGAGTATAGGGGTCATGGATAATCTCAAGAATAAGTATGGATCATGAAAACTTAAGCACATTTGAAAAATATTTGCCTTTGCTAGGTATTTTCCTTTGTGCACCTCCTCAAATATGTCAAACTTGCACAATTTGTATCTTGCCCAATTTTCAACATTTTTGAGTGGTCTTGGAATTTTTAGAAAGTTCAAGATGTCTTTTAAACACTCCTTTTGGTTTCATCTTCATTGAAGTTTCCATGTTCATGTACACTTCTTTTCAAAAAGATGACTTTTTGTTGACTTCTAAAAAGACCTGTAATGTTTCGATCTATAACTCTCAAATGATGCATTTTTGGCCAAAGCTTGTGAGACATGAAGTTGTAGAGAATTGAATTCTCTTCAAAATGAGATTTGGTAGAAAAATGTCTGATAAAGTATGTGAAAGTTATGCTTGGTCAAAGTTCTGTTAACTTTTGTCTAAAAACCCTAATTTAGAAGCTTTGACTTTTGATCAAATATTGACTTTCCTTGAGGAATCATGGTCAAACCTTGATCAAATGATGAATATTACTTCAAAATATTGATGTTGACCAAAAATTATGAAGTTTGACTGTATGTTGACCACAATTGACTTTCTGTCCAATATAGTTGATTTTCAACCATCTGAGCAATTGGATGAGCAAATTTGACTTTTAAGGCTTCAAACTTGACATGGTGATCCCTTGAAATATATGAGGAGGTATGATTACCACTTGAAGCATTATAAATCCATTTTGACTTGAGAGGAGCAAAACCCTAATTTTGCTTGATTGCTTAGAAGAGGGTTTGTCTGGTCAACCCTTGTGAATCCTTAAGTATGGAGATGTGAATTGTCTTGAGAAGTAGGAGGGAAAATTTTGGGGTATGACAGTTGCCCCTGTTCAATCTTCTTGTACCAGAACGGTTAGATTTGTATGCTTGCCTTTCGTGACTTGAAGGTAGAAGATGATTGAACACTCGAGTACACTTGAAAATTTGCACTCGCTGTTGTATGGAATGGGATCGTCAGTTGATGATGCACTGGAATCGGCTTATAGATGCCATTTGGAGAAGCTAATGCTAGAGAGTGACTCGTATGCTAGACTCTGCGTTCGTCTTTTGGATGAGAGAAATATCGGAGATGGGCTTAAAGATGCCATCCGGAGAGATGAATAGTTGTAGTCGGAGATGGGCTTAAAGATGCCATCCACGGCGGTTGATAATAAGAGAGAGTTAGAATAAACCTTTTGTCTTGGCTATTCCTAAAATGAATAGTTGTCAGCATGTGGATAGTTTTCCCATCTTGTTTCGGGTATTAATCCCTGGTCTGCTATTTATTGGTAAACCCGTCTGGTTTCGGGAGTTCATACCGCCAGATTTTTGTAGATTAGTCACCCTGTCTTGTTTCAGGAATTGACCTACCACCTACTTTATTGGTAAACCCGTATGGTTTCGGGAATTAATACCAGATTGGTCACCTTGATAGTTTCCCCGTCTTGTTTCAGGTGTTAATCTTTGACCTGATGTCTGGAAATAATTTGCATGGTCGTTCAGATAGTTCTCCCGTCTTGTTTCGGGTATTAATCTTTGACCCTCCATTTGGAAAATAGCTTTTACCTGCTGGGGAAATAAATCTTGACAAGATATGGTTAGTTCTATGCAGATTATGATGCATGCGAGTATATGACAATGCTCGTGAATAATATATGCACACATTATGATTTTTATGGGTGATGTATGAAGGTAGATGTTGTATTTCAAAATATATCCATCTTGAAGAAGATAGGAACGTTCTACTGGAGATCTTTGATTTCTGCTCGGGGATGAAGTTGTTGAAAACCCTAACTAGAGATAAAGGAGATTTAGATTTCGCCGATGCTCTATTAGACCAAGTTTAGAGTCTGGATATTTTTGTTGTTGGGGGAATGATAATCATTGAGAGATACTCAGTTGAGGATGAATATCTTGTGTATAGACCTTGCTGGGGGACGATGTGGTATGAAATAACCTGTTATTTCTTGGAGACTGATGTAATTGGTTGATGTGTTACTGCTCGAGGACCAATGTAACGTGATGATTTGAGAATGTAGATAAGTTTGATAGGATCACTACTCGGGGACTACCGTGATGAAGTTAATAGGATCACTGCTCGGGGACTAATGTGATGCAGATGATAGGATCACTACTTGGGGACTAACGTGATGAAGTTGAAGTTGATAGGATCACTACTCCGGGACTAACGTGATGATGTTGAAATGTTTGAACACTGTCGGGAGGAGATGATAATGTAATACTTCATTGGAGAAGATTTGTCTTTGTAGGGAGAGCGATGGCTCTGTGGGGATTGTAGAGATGATCCTGTGGTGGTATTTCTTGTGAAAGTGACTCTGTGGGGATGTATTGGTGACTATAGTCGTCATCTCAATTCCTAGAGCCTGTAGTAATTACTGTTTCTGTTTGATTTTCATATGTTTGTGAATAGATGTTTATTGTCATATGCATATAATCATTCAAAGAAATCATTGGACTTTATGCAAACAACACAACAAAAATTGGAATTGGAAAAGAGGATTTGCATTAAATTTGAAAAGTGGCCTATAGTCAGGCAGTTTGTATACAAGAGACAATCTTGTCAAGTTTCAACTATGCTATTGCTCATATATTTTCGACTATCTCATTTCCTTGCTTTCAGAAGAAAGTGATTGAACTAATTTGCGCTATTCGAATCTTGAAGCTGATAGTAGTGTAGTATGTAAGTAGGTGATCTGGACGAGACATAGTCGTACGCTTAAATCCCTAACTTGTTTCGGGAGTTCATACCGCCAGATTTCTGTAGATTAGTCACCCTGTCTTGTTTCAGGAATTGACCTACAACCTGCTTTATTGGTAAACCCGTATGGTTTCGGGAATTAATACCAGATTGGTCACCTTGATAGTTTCCCCGTCTTGTTTCAGGTGTTAATCTTTGACCTGTTGTCTGGAAATAATTTGCATGGTCGTTCAGATAGTTCTCCCGTCTTGTTTCGGGTATTAATCTTTGACCTTCCGTTTGGAAAATAGCTTTTACCTGCTGGGGAAATAAATCTTGACAAGATATGGTTAGTTCTACGCAGATTATGATGCATGCGAGTATATGACAATGTTCGTGAATAATATATGCACACATTATGATTTTTATGGGTGATGTATGAAGGTAGATGTTGTATTTCAAAATATATCCATCTTGAAGAAGATAGGAACGTTCTACTGGAGATCTTTGATTTCTGCTCGGGGATGAAGTTGTTGAAAACCCTAACTAGAGATAAAGGAGATTTAGATTTCGCCGATGCTCTATTAGACCAAGTTTAGAGTCTGGATATTTGTGTTGTTGGGGGAATGATAATCATTGAGAGATACTCAGTTGAGGATGAATATCTTGTGTATAGACCTTGCTGGGGGACGATGTGGTATGAAATAACCTGTTATTTCTTGGAGACTGATGTAATTGGTTGATGTGTTACTGCTCGGGGACCAATGTAACGTGATGATTTGAGAATGTAGATAAGTTTGATAGGATCACTACTCGGGGACTACCGTGATGAAGTTAATAGGATCACTGCTCGGGGACTAATGTGATGCAGATGATAGGATCACTACTTGGGGACTAACGTGATGAAGTTGAAGCTGATAGGATCACTACTCCGGGACTAACGTGATGATGTTGAAATGTTTGAACACTGTCGGGAGGAGATGATAATGTAATACTTCATTGGAGAAGATTTGTCTTTGTAGGGAGAGCGATGGCTCTGTGGGGATTGTAGAGATGATCCTGTGGTGGTATTTCTTGTGAAAGTGACTCTGTGGGGATGTATTGGTGACTATAGTCGTCATCTCAATTCCTAGAGCCTGTAGTAATTACTGTTTCTGTTTGATTTTCATATGTTTGTGAATAGATGTTTATTGTCATATGCATATAATCATTCAAAGAAATCATTGGACTTTATGCAAACAACACAACAAAAATTGGAATTGGAAAAGAGGATTTGCATTAAATTTGAAAAGTGGCCTATAGTCAGGCAGTTTGTATACAAGAGACAATCTTGTCAAGTTTCAACTATGCTATTGCTCATATATTTTCGACTATCTCATTTCCTTGCTTTCAGAAGAAAGTGATTGAACTAATTTGCGCTATTCGAATCTTGAAGCTGATAGTAGTGTAGTATGTAAGTAGGTGATCTGGACGAGACATAGTCGTACGCTTAAATCCCTAACTTGTTTCGGGAGTTCATACCGCCAGATTTCTGTAGATTAGTCACCCTGTCTTGTTTCAGGAATTGACCTACAACCTGCTTTATTGGTAAACCCGTATGGTTTCGGGAATTAATACCAGATTGGTCACCTTGATAGTTTCCCCGTCTTGTTTCAGGTGTTAATCTTTGACCTGTTGTCTGGAAATAATTTGCATGGTCGTTCAGATAGTTCCCCCGTCTTGTTTCGGGTATTAATCTTTGACCTTCCGTTTGGAAAATAGCTTTTACCTGCTGGGGAAATAAATCTTGACAAGATATGGTTAGTTCTACGCAGATTATGATGCATGCGAGTATATGACAATGTTCGTGAATAATATATGCACACATTATGATTTTTATGGGTGATGTATGAAGGTAGATGTTGTATTTCAAAATAAGGTAGATGTTGTATGAATGTCCCGCTTACATCCAACGAATAGGGTTACCTACCAACTAATGGTATGGATAGCACTATTCTAAAGGAACGTAAAATAATACGAAAACGACCAATTCTGAGTAGGTAATAAGACTTTTAGTTGCTTGCTCTATCAAAATACTTTTTACACCTCACACTTTTGTCAAAGTTCAAACTCTTTTCAAAACGAAACATTTCCGAACACTTTGTATACATTCCTACATGAATCATTACAAAGTCAAAGTGAAATGCCTTTTCAAAACATTTTTGTCAAACACACAGAAAGCACAATTTTTAAAGTGATCTAAGAGCAACTAAGAGCCGTAGATAACTACGGATGAAAAGGGTGCTAATACCTTCCTTTTCATAACCTTCTCCTTACTCGAGAATCTAACGAAGGTCTTTTCTATACTTTTACCTTCCCTTAATTGAATAAAAGAAAAGTCGGTGGCGACTCTTGCTATCCGCATTTGCGATACAAAACCTACAAAGTCGTTCACCGTGTTCTGAGGCGACTCTTGGGGACACCCTAAAGAGAGAATGCCTTAAGGATTTCTAAATCACCTTTATTGCTTGACTTGCTTGCTTTATCTTTAAGGGTTGCTTGGGTATTATATTGTTGGGGATCCTACACCGATCCGGTTTCCTTTTAGGTAAGTAGCAATAAATCATCGCGACCGTTAGACGTATATCGAAACGGTCAACATGATGGCTACGTTAGTGTGACACTTTAGATGTCCTGATACTCTTCATTTCCAAGTTGAGGATAGTATTTGGCTTCTGCGTGGTGTCATCAAGCACTAACTAAACTTTTAGAACCTTAATTGACCCATCTTGGCCATTAGAAGGTAGTGAGATGGTCGGCTTTGGTGCAGACTAAGGTTGGTTGATACTCGATGCTACGCTCATTGAGATCAGACTTTTGGATATTTTCGATCGACCACTTGGTAGTCGTATTGAAATAAACGCCTCCGAGAAAGATCAATGATGTGAGATTCCTAGAACCCGGTTACTAATATAGGACAGGATGAACCAACTCAAACTTTTGGTGGGGTAATCACCTATACCTCATGCAAGCCTTAAACCTAAGCTCATTGTGTGAATTGTTTGTGTGTGCTAAACATGACATCATGACATCATTTGCATTGCATATCATTTCTAGCTATTTCAAGGACCTAGGGATTTATCTTTGCTCTGTTTTGTAGGGAATTATGGCTTCTAGAAAGACTATCCGAATCAACTTCATGGGTATACCTTCTCAGCTCAAAGAATTGGTTTCAGAAATTCCCGACCATGCTCAGTTCATCAAAAGACATGGTTATCTACTCGATTTGGTTATCTCCGGTTTTGAAGAAGATATGATGCATGTCCTATTCCAGTTCTTTGATCCGAAACACCATTGCTTTACATTCCCAGATTATCAGTTGGTTCCTACTTTGGAAGAGTTCTCTAAGCTACTTGGGATACCTATTCTTGACCAAATGCCATTCACCGGTCTAGAAAAGGTTCCTAAATCAAGACATCGCATCGACCTTACATCTTAAGCGCTCGACATTGAAGCCAATTGGGAAACAAGAAGCGGAGTTAAGGGTTTACTTGCTAAGTTTCGATTGAGAAGGAGAATTCCTCAATGTTATGAGTTTCCATGCATTCGAAGACATTGTGGCCTTGCTAATCTATGGTTTGGCTCTATTCCCTAACTCGGATCAATTCATAGATGTCAACGCCATCAAGTTGTTTCTTACCCGCAATCCAGTGCCTACTTTACTTGGAGACATCCTACATTCTCTCCACACTGTACTACTAAAAGACAAGGAACTCTCATGTGTTGCATACCGTTACTTTCCAGGTGGTTTATTTCGCACCTTCCTCCATCAGTTTTGAAGAACGAACAAAGGTTGAAGTGGTCTCAAAGTTTAATGTCACTCTCTCATTCCGACATCCGCTGGAGTCTTTTCTCTCAAAAGGATTTCACCTTCATTGAGAGTTGTGGAGAATTCCCTAATGTACCACTACTTGGTATAAGGGGAGGTATTACTTACAACCCTTCTCTAGCTCTACGTCAGTTTGGTTTTGCTCGAAGAGATGGTCCTCATGATATGCTTCTCCAAGACATTGTGTTCGAGTACAACCACGATCTCCAGAATTACCGACGAAGGTTTATACACGCTTGGGGCATGGTAAAGAAGACTGATACCAAGACTTTGGGGCACCAGAACTCCATTCCTTGGGAACCTTACCTCGATGGTGCGAGCTCGAGCTCAAAACCTCATGATGCCATTCACGCTTTACCGGTAATTATGGAACTGTTGCTATAGGTGATGAATCCTATCTTGTTCTCCATCGACATGCCAACTGATTTTGAAGACTTGAAGAGATCTTGGATTCAGCTTAAAGAAGAAAGGGATACCTTTGAAGCTCAGTGTTACGCAAGCGAGAAGAAGGTACTAGAGTTGACAAAGCTACTTCATGACAAGAGTTCTAATGCTGTTGGTGATGATACTTACGTTTTCAACATAGATGACTTGACCATTCCTCTGATGACTGTTAAGAAGAATTTTCTACAAGCCGGTGTCAACCCAGGATGCCCAGAGAATTGTCGTTGGTTCCCATCTGCACCTGATGGTTGTGCTTGGTTGAGAAGACGTGTTCAGTGCATGATGGATAACCGTGAGATACTATTTCTAAAACCACCTGTGCAGAAGCTGTGTGAAGATATGACTAAACTGAAGATCAAAGATGTGAGCGAAGCGCACCATCTGTGGGATACCTTGGGGCAGCCAAGTGGAAAGTATGATTACATGGTGAAGTACACTGTTCCTGAAAGCTACACGATTCCTATTGAAGATGTTAAAGCAACCAGATGGGGTGACGATTTCCCAGAAGATTGTGCTGATGTTAACACCATAAGGATTTCCTCTACTGATCCTGTGCTTACAGTGGCACCTCTCATCATTACTTCTCCCAAACCAGTTCCATATTCCTCTGATAAGGCTATCCCTTGGAATTATGGAGCTGATGTTTACTATCATGGCGTCAAGCAAGACCCTCTGACCATTGAAGATCTTACAGTTGAAGCTACCATTCTTGACATTGACAACATCACCGGATCAAGAAAGGTGACCAGAACCGGAAGGGTTTTCTCTCTAGATATCTCTCCTCCGAAATACAACGCGACTCCAGCTCGCATTCCAGCTATTCAACCCATTCCTCAAGCTAGAGGGAAAGAACCAGTGACTCATCCTGCTCAACCAGAAGTACCAAAGGAAGTTGCTGAAGACACCTCCAAACAAGAAATGGAGGAAATTTTGAAGATCATCAAGAAGAGTGACTACAATGTTGTGGAACAGTTGAGACAAACTCCATCCAAGATCTCCATGCTTGCTCTGCTCTTGTGCTCTGAGGCTCATGCTAATGCCTTGGTGAAGTTTCTAAAGAATGCTCACGTGCCGCAAGACACTACTACGGATCAATTTGAAGTTTGTATTACTAGCCTGGCTGCCAACAACGGTTCAGGCTTCTCTGATGCTGATTTGACTCCTGCCGGAAGGAAACACAACAAAGCCTTGCACATCTCTGTTGAATGCAAGGGCATTACATTGTCTCATGTTTTGGTTGATACCGGTTCTGCTCTGAATATCCTTCCGAAGACTGCTTTTGATCGACTTGATATCGAAGGGTTGGTTCTGAGACCCAGTGATATAATTGTAAGAGCTTTTGATGGTTCTAAGCGAACAGTACTTGGAGAGCTCATTCTGCCTGTTAAGGTCGGTTCCCATACCTTTGATTCCACTTTCTTTGTCATGGACATCCGTCCAGCTTACTCTTGCCTACTTGGACGCCCTTGGATACATGGGGTAGGCGCTGTTACCTCTACTTTGCATCAGAAACCGAAGTACCCGGTGAAAGGGAAGGTTGTTACAGTGTGTGGAGAAGAAGAATATATGGTCAGTCATCTACAATCATTTCGATACCTCGAGATGGAAGGTGAATTCTTTGAGACTCCCTATCAAGCTTTTGAAACAATCCCCAAAGTCATGCCTGTTGACTCTCCTGCTACTCCTGAAAATACGCAAGTTCCGCCGAGGATGGCCTCGCTGAAAGATGCTCAAGCTGCTGTTGAAGGAGGTAGTACTATTTGGGGTCAGCTCCCTGATCTTCCTTTCAAATCTGACAAGACTGGTTTAGGCTTCACCATCAAAGGTCAGAGGATGATACGCCGCGAACGTGCCGGCCAACTTCCTTTCCGCATCAGCCAGAGTGGAATCCATGCTATAGAAGACGACGACAACGGCTTCGACATCAGCAAGTGGATCTTCCCAACTCCAGACAGAGGACTCAGCAATTGGATGACTGAAGACGTCATACCAATCTGCTTTAGACAGGAGTAATTGCTCTTGTTTTGTTTTGCTTTTCGTATTTTTCTATATTTTGAACAATAAACTCTAAAGCCTAGTGCCTTGCCCGGGGCATCATGGCTCGTTTGTGAGGCTTATTATCTGTCATTTGCATATTTTCATTCAATAAAATCGTTGGGCTTTTGCATTCAATTGTTGTTTGTTTTCTTTTACTTTATCACCCTTCAAAAGCTATGTGTTTCTTACACACCCACGTGATACATGCGAATCACTCGAATCTCGTTGATATGACTATGCTATTGCTAAATATGACTTGATAATCCGATCTACCAAGCCAAGACGAAAGTGAGGAAGATTGTGAAGTGCCGGAGAACTTGTCGATGCTACTGACAAGAAGAACGAGTTATCTGACCACACGAAGAGCAAGTTGAGGTTGTGAATTTGGAGTGCGATGAAGATGAAAAGAGATCAAGATAGGAGCGGGTCTTGAGAACAGTGTTAAAGAAAGGTTGGTTCAGATGTTACGAGACTACATTGAGGTTTTTGCTTGGTCATACGAAGACATGTCGGGTTTAGACATTGATATTGTGGTACACTGACTGCCGACAAAAGAAGGTTTTCTCCCAGGGAAACAGAAGGTTCGTCGCATGCGTCCTGAAATGTCAGAGAAAATCAAAGCCGAAGTTATGAAGCAGTTCAACGCCGGTTTCTTAGCTGTTACTTCTTATCCACAATGGGTTGCGAATGTGGTTCCTGTACCTAAGAAGGATGGTAAGGTACGAATGTGTGTGGATTATAGAGATCTGAACAAAGCGAGTCCGAAAGACGATTTTCCCCTCCCTCATATTGATGTTCTGGTTGACAACACCGCTCAGCATAAGGTTTTCTCCTTCATGGATGGTTTCTTCGGTTACAATCAGATCAAAATGGCTCCTGAAGACTACTTTTGTTACACAGTGGGGCACTTTACAAAGGTTATGCCGTTCGGATCAAGAACGGCGCCACTTATCAGCGTGCTATGGTGACACTATTTCATGACATGATTCATCACGAGATAGAGGTCTACATCGACGACATGATAGCTCGGTCACAGACTGAAGAAGAACATCTTGGTCATTTGCAGAAACTATTTGACAGATTGAAGAAATACAGACTGAGACTTAATCCCAACAAATGCACCTTTGGAGTCAGATCCGGTAAACTCCTAGGATTTGTTGTCAGTGGTAAAGGTATTGAAGTTGACCCCGCCAAGGTTAAAGCCATTCAAGAGATGCCATCTCCCCCCACCGAGAAGGAAGTCAGAGGTTTCTTGGGCCGATTGAATTACATTGTCAGATTCATTGCACACCTAACTGCTACTTGTGAGCCAATCTTTAAGTTATTGAAGAAAGATCAAGTAGTGGAATGGAACGACGATTGCCAGATCGCGTTTGACAAAATCAAGGAGTACCTACAGAACCCTCCTATCCGATGCCGCCAGGGAAGACCTCTTATCATGTACTTGGCGGTGTTAGAGAACTCAATGGGTGTGTTGGGGCAACATGACAAGTCCAGTCGAAAAGAGCATGCAATATACTACCTTAGCAAAAAGTTTACCGATTTTGAAACAAGATACTCACAATGAGAAAACTTGCAACGCTTTGGCTTGGGCTGCTCGTCGGAGGCAGATATGTTGACTCACACTACCTTGTTGATTTCAAGATGGATCCGATAAAATACATATTTGAGAAACCGATCTCTCCTAAGAATAGCAAGATGGCGATGATCTTGACCGAGTATGACATCCATTACACTTCTCGAAAGCGATCAAAGGAGTGTAGTAGCCGATCATTTGGCTCATCAAGCCGTAGATGACTATCGATCTATGCGGTTCAATTTCGACGAAGATGTTTTACTAGTTCTTGATTGTGAAGAACCGAGGCGGACGAAGGACACGAACGAGGATCCGATGGACCATGGTCTTTGATGGAGCCTCAAACGCACTTGGTAATGACATTGGCGCCATCATTACATCCCCGCAGTGGACATCGCCTTTCACCGCCAGATTATGTTTGGTTGCACCAACAACATGGCCGAATCTGAGCGTGCATCATGGGTATCAAAGCTTCTATTGACTTAAGAATCAAGTTCTTGCAAGTGTATGGAGACTCAGCTTTGGTGATTAGTCAGATTAAGGGCGAGTGGGATACGAAGCATCCGAATCTTATTCCGTATCGAGAGCATGTTTTGAGTTTGATTCCCTACTTCGAAGAGATTACTTTCAATCACATTCTACGAGAAGAGAATCAGTTGGCAGACGCGTTAGCTACTATGGCATCCATGTTCAAGGTTAGGTGGGACAACGAGGCTCCCCAGATCATCATTGAGAAGTTTGACGAACCAACATATTGTTATGAGCTTGACCTAGGCAAAAATAAGGGCATCCTGGCGAACCAAAAGGGTTCGGGAAAAAGTTAAGGATATATACAAAACATGTACACCCGGCAAGTCGAAAACCTGAAAAGGCGGCTTGGGCAAAAAAGGGTATCCTTGTGAAAACCGAAAGGCGGTCTAGGCAAAAGTTAGGGATTTAAGCGTACGATTATGTCTCGTCCAGATCACCTACTTCCAAACTACTATCAGCATTCAAGATTCAAATGGCGAAGATCAATCTACTCACTTTCTACTAACAGCAAGGAGATGAGATAATTGAAATATATGAGTACTAGCATAGTTGGAACTTAACGAGATTGTTTCCGCATAGCTTTTTACTTTTCTTGTGTACAAACTACTTGGCCATACGCCACATTTCAAATAAATACAAGTTTCTTTCTCTTTAAAACTTTCACCGTTGTTGTTTGCATAAAGTCCAATGTTTGCTTTGAATAATTATATGCATTTGACAATAAAAATCTAGTCACGAACATGCGAAAAGTGAACATACGAAAGTAATTGCTACAGGCTCTAGGAATTGAGATGACGACGAAAGTCACCAATGCATTTCCCCCACAGAGCGTGATCCCCACAGAGATGTCGCTCACCGCAAAACCTTCCCCAACAAAGAAGAGGAGGATCCCCAAGCAATGATTCCACTCAACTTAATCGGGCCACACCCATCTTCGAGCAATAACACTTCATCCCAAGGTGTTTATCCCAGTAATATCTCTCAACAATTTCCCTTTCTTTTCAAAGTAGTATCCAGACTTGAAACTTGGTCAGATAGTGCACCAGAGGAAACCTACATCCTTTTTCCCCAGCTAGAGATTACGACGGGCCCCCAGATCCTTCTAACCCGGTCTCCCAACAACTATCAAATGCTCTCCAGTAGGATTTACACGCAAAATCCCCAACAAGTACCTCCCAGATTCTCCCCAGCAGGGTCTGTGTATGAGATCCTCAACAACGTGTTTCTCGATCTCTACCATCCTCAACAATGTCTAGGACCAAGACTTGGTCAGATAGTGCACCGGAGGAATCAAAGTTTTCTTTCTTCTCAGGGTTTCAGCCCCAAATGTGTCGAAATCTCCAAGCAGAACATCCACATCTTCTTCAAGATGGATATGTTTTGAAATACCACAACATCTATCATTCATACATTTCTCATATATGCATATGTCATTCATACACATCGTCATGCATCATTCCTTGCATAAGACTGTCATACCCCAAAATTTGCCCTCCATCTTCTCAAGGCATTCCATGCATCTATACTCAAGGATTCCTCAAGGGTTGATCAGACAAACCCTCTCCTAGACAATCAACCCAAACTAGGGTTTGGTGATTCTCAGATCAAAGTGGATTTCCAACATCTCCAATGTTCATCATGTCTCCTCATATGCTTCAAATGTTCTCCATGTCAAGTTTCAAGCTTCACAAGTCAAGTTTCCTCAGACAATTGCTCAGATGGTTGAAAATCAGTTGAATTGGACAAAAAGTCAACTGTGGTCAACATACAGTCAAACTTCATGATATTTGGTCAACATCCTCATTTTGAAGTTACATTCATCATTTGATCAAGGGTTGATCATGATTCATCAAGAAAACCCAAGATTTGCTCAAAAGTCAAACTTTCTAAATTAGATTTGACTGATCATAACTTCGTCATACTTTCTCAGAAATTTTTCCACCACCTCTTTTTTTGAAGGAAATTCAATTCTCTACAACTTCATGTCTCACAAGAATGTTCAAAAAATGCTTCATTTGAGAGGTAAGGATCAAAACATTACAGGTCCTTTTCAAAGTCAACAAAAAGTCAACATTTTGTTTTGAAGATATATTGAGCATGGAAACTCCAATTGAGATGAGACCAAACAGGTTGGTTAGAGGACTCTTAGAGCTTTCCAAAAAGTCCAAGAACACTCAAAAATGTGGAAAATTGAGCAAGATACACCATTCACAAGTTGGGCAATTTTGAAGAAGTGCACAAAGAGAAATACTTCTAAAAATAAAAAATTTTGCAAATGGGCTTACTTTTTCTTTATCCAAACTTGTTCCTTATGCAATTAAGAATATCCAAGCCCAATGCCACGGATTTTTATTTTATTTTTCTATTTAATTTGGAATTTATTCATTTAAATACAAATTAAATTTAAAAATAAAGTATAAAATCAAAATTAAATGCAAACTTGATTTTTCTCTCTTCCTTGAGAGCCAAGCAACTCAATAAAGCCAGCAAATTTCGAAATTTGGATTGATATGGCAAGATTTGATTGAAAATTGATCAAAAAAATGAAAAATTGATTTTGTACAAAATCAAATTTGATTTGCATTGATTAGTGATTGATTCTTTCTCAAAACAACTTTGAATCCATCTACTATATATACACAACTCATGCCACACGAATTAGGGTAGAAAATTGGACTGGAGAAACCCAATTGAAGCTCAAGAAAATCGTGCTATACAAGCTACTAGCAGCCATCGATCCAGCCGTTTTCAATCGCTTTTGAGGATTCAGACACATTGCTTGGCATCCCTGGAAGCATTCCAGACTCTTACTTTGCCCAAAACCATCAAGAAACTCGAAAATCAGATTTCGGTTTGTTCATCTTTTTCAAAATTCGATTTCTCATAATCATGCATTATTAACATGTTTCATTGTTGTTTTTGTGATCAGTGATAAGTTTGCAAGCGATCTGGGCAAGTTAATCGTATTTCTATGGCCTGAAACTCGAATTGCCATGGCTAGGGTTCCTGGAAACGATTTAGGGTTTTGCTTATTAGGATAAATTGGACCACGAGACTATTACCGTTGCATTCGGAATGATGTCTGGAATCGAACCATGGCCTTAGAATTCATTTATATTATCGTGTGTGATTTTCAATTTTGCCAGGGACGTAGCGTCGAACAATGGCCGACGCTGAATTTTCAAAAATTCAAATCGGGGAAGACGAAGCTTGGCGCGGAGACGAGGCAATGGGGATGAGACGCGTGCTTGTAATCTACTCGCTCCGATTTCCAAACACACGTGCACTGGCTCGGCTGGTTAAGCCTCGTTGATAGATGCTCTCCATGTCACGAGTTCGAACCTCATGGACCGTTTTGATTTCTTTTTACAAACTTCAAACTTTTTCAATTATTTTCATTATTTAATATATTTCATGCATTTTTAATTCTTTTCAATATTTTTATTCATGCATTAAAAATTGTAAAAAATATTTTTCCTTTTGCATTTATTTTCATAAAATGTTTATTTAATTTATAAAGTTAAAAAATATTATTTTGCAAGCATATTTAATTTTATTCATAATTTACCATTTAAATCACTTTTAATTAGTTTTTAATTATTAAATTACATCCAAAAAATCCCAAAAAATTATTTTAGCATATTTATGTTATTTCCAGCATGAAATATTTTTCTCATTTAAAAATTTGCATTTTTACTAGTATTTTTCTCTTATTCGATTTCTCTCGTATTTTCCTATTTCTCATCTTTTCACAGGTTATCCCGTTTCGGACGATTTTTCTTTATCGTTTCTTTTTTTTTCAATAATGTAATTGCTCATGGGATGTAATAGTTTTAATTAGGGCTTTTATTTTCCGCAAGTTTAAATTATGTATCTGCCCCAAAGCCATGTAATAGCGTAGGATTTATCTTTCCGCACCTTTACATTTCCGCATTTTAATTTATGCACCCTATAAACTGCTAGTAATTAGGCGTGTATGGCAAGATAAAATTGAACATAGCTCACTCATAATACCATCCGATGTCCCTTCAAATGTCCCGCTTACATCCAACGAATGGAGTTACCTACCAACTAATGGTATGGATAGCGCTATTCTAAAGGAAAGTAAAATAACACGAAAACGACTAATTCTGAGTAGGTAATAAGACTTCTAGTTGCTTGCTCAAACAAAGTACTTTTCACACCTCACACTTTTGTCAAAGTTCAGACTCTTTTCAAAAACGAAACATTTCCAAACACTTTGTATACATTCCGACATGAATCATTACAAAGTCAAAGCGAAATGCCTTTTTTCAAAACATTTTTGTCAAACACACAGAAAGCACAACTTTAAAGTGATCTAAGAGCAACTAAGAGCCCGTAGATAACTACGGATGAAAAGGGGTGCTAATACCTTCCCTTTTCATAACCTTCTCCCTTACTCAGAATCTAACGAAGGTCTTTTTCTATACTTTTTACCTTCCCTTAATTGGATAAACGAAAAGTCGGTGGCGACTCTTGCTATCCGCACATTTGCGATACAAAACCTACAAAGTTAGTTCACCGTGTTACAGAACTGGCGACTCTGTTGGGGACACCCTAAAGAGAGAATGCCTTAAGGATTTCTAAATCACCTTTATTGCTTTCTGTTTGACTTGCTTGCTTTATCTTTAAGGGTTGCTTGGGTATTATATTGTTGGGGGATCCTACACCCGGATCCGGGTTTCCTTTTAGGTAAGTAGCAATAAATCGTCGCGACCGTTAGACGTATATCGAAACGGTAAACATGATGGCTACGTTAGTGTGACACTTTAGATGTCCTGATACTCTTCATTTCCAAGTTGAGGATAGTATTTGGCTTCTGCGTGGTGTCATCAAGCACTAACTAAACTTTTAGAACCTTAATTGACCCATCTTGGCCATTAGAAGGTAGTGAGATGGTCGGCTTTGGTGCAGACTAAGGTTGGTTGATACTCGATGCTACGCTCATTGAGATCAGACTTTTGGGATATTTTCGGTCGACCACTTGGTAGTCGTATTGAAATAAACACCTACGAGAAAGATCAATGATGTGAGATTCCTAGAACCCAGTTACTATTATAGGACAGGATGAACCAACTCAAACTTTTGGTGGGGTAATCATCTATACCTCATGCAAGCCTTAAACCTAGGCTCATTGTGTGAATTGTTTGTGTATGCTAAACATGACATCATGACATCATTTGTATCGCATATCATTTCTAACTATTTCAAGGACCTATGGATTTATCTTTGCTCTGTTTTGTAGGGAATTATGGCTTCTAGAAAGACTATCCGAATCAACTTCATGGGTATACCTTCTCACCTCAAAGAATTGGTTTCAGAAATTCCTGATCATGCTCAATTCATCAAAAGACATGGTTATCTACTTGATTTGGTTATCTCCGGTTTTGAAGAAGATACGATGCATGTCCTATTCCAGTTCTTTGATCCGAAACACCATTGCTTTACATTCCCAGATTATCAGTTGGTTCCTACCTTGGAAGAGTTCTCTAAGCGACTTGGGATACCTATTCTTGATCAAATGCCATTCACCGGTTTAGAAAATGTTCCTAAGTACGAAGACATCGCATCCGCCTTACACCTAAAGTGCTCAGATATTTAAGCCAATTGGGAAACTAGAAGTGGAGTTAAGGGTTTACTTGCTAAGTTTCTGATTAAGAAAGCCCGAGAATTCCTCAAAGTTATGAGTTTCCATGCATTCGAAGACATTGTGGCCTTGCTAATCTATGGTTTGGCTCTATTCCCTAACTCGGATCAATTCATAGATGTCAACGCCATAAAGTTGTTTCTTACCCGTAATCCAGTGCCTACTTTACTTGGAGATATTCTGCATTCTCTCCACACTTGTACTACTAAGAGACAAGGAACCCTCATGTGTTGTATACCGTTACTTTCGAGGTGGTTTATTTCGCACCTCCCTCCATCAGTTTTGAAGAACGAACAAAGGTTAAAGTGGTCTCAAAGGTTAATGTCACTCTCTCATTCCGATATCCGTTGGAGTCTTTTCTCTCAAAAGGACTTCACCTTCATTGAGCGTTGTGGAGAATTCCCTAATGTACCGCTACTTGGTATAAGGGGAGGTATTACTTACAACCCTTCTTTAGCTCTACGTCAGTTTGGTTTTGCTCGAAGAGATGGCCCGCATGATATGCTTCTCCAAGATATTGTGTTCGATTATACTCACGATCTCCAGAGTTACCGACGAAGGTTTATACACGCTTGGGGCATGGTAAAGAAGACTGATACCAAGACTTTGGGGCACCAAAACTCCATTCCTTGGGAACCTTACCTCAAATTGGTGCGAGCTCGAGCTCAAAACCTCATGATGCCATTCACGCTGCTTTACCAAGAATTATGGAACCTGCTATAGGTGACGACCCTATACCGCTCTCCATCCCGACATGCCTACGATTTTGAAGACTTGAAGAGATCCGGATTCAGCTTAAAGAAGAAAGGGATACCTTTGAAGCTCAGTGTTATGCAAGTGAAAAGAAAGTGCTAGAGCTGACAAAGCTACTTCACGAGGAGCGAAGCATCAGCGCCTATCTCGGCACCAAGAGGAAGCGCCCATGGGATACTTAGAGCTTTAGGATTTATATGCTTTTCTTTTATTGTTTTGAACTATCTTTTGTAAAAAGAAAAAGAATAAAAAGAGTACTAATAAATGTTTGTTCATTGCTTGTTTAACAAATTTAAATCTCTAAGGTCCTTGAAAACATTGCATTGCATCCGCATAAACATTGCATATCATAGCATAACATTGCATCACAGGTACATTGAAGATTGGTTTTCTCATTTGCTCGTTATTCATTTTAGTAGAAATGGCTCTTGAACAGTCTGTCAAAGATCTTCAAGCTCAGAATGCTCAATTTCAGCAAATGTTCACCAGCTTGGTCCAAGGCCAAGAAGATCTCAAGAAGCTCATCAACAGGAAGAAGAAGGTTGTTGGTGTTTTCAACATGGGCAGACGCTACAAAGGTGGTCCTAGAGTGGTTAGTCGAATTGAGCTCTCTGAAGGAAGTGTCAAGAAGGAGGATGAGCAAAGTAACAAGGGTGATGGCGAAGGCAGCCAGCATGAGCCTGAAAAAGACTATGATGATGGCCAATACTCTGATGAAGATGACAAGTACAAACAACTTGAAGACCGTCTGAATGCTGTGGAAAACCTAAAGATGTCCGGGCTGAATTTTGATGATCTAAGTCTTGTCCCTGGTGTTGTGATTCCTCCCAAGTTCAAAGTTCCAACTTTTGCTAAGTATGACGGCATGTCTTGCCCTAAGCTGCATTTGAAGTCCTATGTTCAGAAAATCAACCCCCACACTAATGACAGAAAGTTGTGGATGCACTATTTTCAAGAGAGTCTGTCCGGAACTCAATTGGAGTGGTATTATCAGCTAGAGAATGACCGTATCCGTATTGGAGTAACTTAGCGATGCTTTCTACAAGCATGAGTACAATGAATTGACACCCACTCGCATGCAACTACAAAGCATGTCTATGGGTCGTGATGAGAAGTTCAAGGAGTATGCTCGTAAGTGGAGAGATCTAGCAGTAGTTCAACCACCCTTGTCCAATACGGAGTTGGTTGATATGTTTATGGGAACACCGACAGCCCGTTCTTCAATCATCCGATTGAAACTCTTCACCGGATTCACCGATGATATTAACAGCAGCGATCGCGGTATCAAGAGGGAAGATTCAGAATCATCATCAAATGTCGCAAGAGATCTTTTGGTGGTAAGAAAGAAGCTAATCGTATGGTCGAAAAGCCGAGCCAAGACCGACCGTGCTCAACTGTGGGGCCAGTGATTTCCAATCCTACATCAAGACAACCTCAGAGACAACGCGCAGAGTAACGCGCCACGAAGACAAGCTTATAAAGATCAACATGCCATTGTCGCAAGCCTTGCAACACATGTTGAAAGCAGAATTGATTACCTTGAGGGATCCTCCTCAGAATGTCAACACTTCCTCTCCGAGATACAATCCTAATGCTAAGTGTGCTTACCATTCCAATAGCCCAGGACATAGTAATCGATGATTGTTGGGCTCAAGAACAAGATTCAAGATATGATTGAAGCTAAGCATTGAGTTTGGTCCTCCGCTGAGACCAATGTGATTAACGCGCCTATGCCTAATCATGACAAGAGTTCCAATGCTGTTGGCGAAGATACTTATGTTTTCAACATAGATGACTTGACCATTCCTCTGATGATTGTTAAGAAGAATTTGCTGCAAGCCAGTGTCAATCCAGGATGCCCAGAGAATTGTCGTTGGTGCCCATCTGCACCTGATGGCTGTGCTTGGTTGAGAAGACGTGTTCAATGCATGATGGATAACCGTGAGATACTATTTCTAAAACCACCTGTGCAGAAGCTTTGTGAAGAAATGTCTAAGTTGAAGATTGGCAATGCGAATGAAGCCGCACCGTCTGTGTGGGATACCTTGGGGCAGCCCAGTGGAAAGTACGATTACTTGGTGAAGTACATTGTTCCTGAAAGCTACAAGATTCCTATTGAAGATGTTAAGGTGACCGGATGGGGTGACGATTTCCTAGAAGACTATGCCGATGTTAACACCATAAGGATTTCCTCTGCTGATCCTGTGCCTAGAGTGGCATCCCTCATCATTACTCCTCCCAGACCAGTTCCATATTCCTCTGGCAAAGCTATTCCTTGGAACTATGGAGCTGATGTTTACTATCATGGCGTCAAGCAAGACCCTCTGACCATTGAAGATCTTACAGTTGAAGCTACCATTCCTGACATTGACAACATCACCGGATCAAACAAGGTGACAAGAACCGGAAGGGTTTTCTCTCCAGATATCTCTCCTCCGAAAGACAACGCGACTCCAGCTCGCATTCCAGCTATTCAACCCATTCCTCAAGCTAGAGGAAAGAACCAAAGGACTCATCCCCGCTCAACCAAGTACCAAAGGAAGTTGTCAAGACACCTCCAAACAAGAAATGGAGGAAATTCAAGATTATCAAGAAGAGTGGCTACAATGTTGTGGAACTGTTAGGACAGACTCCGTCCAAAATCTTCATGCTTGCTTTGCTCCTGTGCTCTGAGGCTCATGCTAAAGCCTTGGTGAAGTTTCTGAAGAATACTCACGTACTGCAAGACACTACCACTGACCAGTTTGAAGTTTGTATTGCTAGCCTAGCTGCCAACAATGGCCTAGGCTTCTTTGATGCTGATTTAACTCCTGCCGGAAAGAAACACAACAAAGCCTTGCACATCTCTGTTGAATGCCAGGGCGTTACATTGTCTCATGTTTTGGTGGATACCGGTTCGGCTCTGAATATCCTCCCGAAGATTTCTTTTGATCGACTTGATATCGAAGGGTTGGTTCTGAGACCCAGTGATGTAATTGTGAGAGCTTTTGATGGTTCTAAGATAATAGTACTTGGAGAGCTCATTCTGCCAGTTAAAGTCGGTTCCCAGACTTTTGATTCCACTTTCTTTGTCATGGACATTCGTCCAGCTTACTCTTGCCTACTTGGACGCCCTTGGATACATGGGCAGGTACTTTACCTTGCATCGAAACTCAAGTACCCAAAGAAAGGGAAGGTTGTCACGATGGTGAAGAAGAGTATATGGTCAGTCATCTACAGTCATTCCGATACCTCGAGGTGGAGGGTGAATTCTACGAGACTCCCTGTCAAGCTTTTGAAACAATCCCCAGAGTCATGCCTGTTGACTATCCCATCACTCCTGAAATTACGCAAGTTCCGCCTAGGATGGCCTCGCTGAAGGATGCCCAAGCTGCAGTTGAAGAAGGTAGTACTATTTGGGGTCAGCTCCCTGATCTTCCTTTCAAATCCGACAAGACTAGTTTAGGCTTCACCATCAAAGGTCAGAAGATGATACGCCGCGAACGTGTCGGCCAACTTCCTTTCCGCATCAGCCAGAGTGGAATCCATGCTATAGAAGACTTACAACGACTTCGACATCGCAAGTGGATCTTCCCACCCAAACAAGGACTCAAAGAATTGGAAGATCAAGACGCTATACCAATCTCCTTTAGTCGAGTAATTGTTTTGTTTTGCTTTTCGATTTTCTATGTTTTGAACAATAAACTTTGAAAGCCTAGTGCCTTGCCCGGGCATCATGGCTCGCTTGAGAGGGTTATTATCCGTCATTTGCATATTTTCATTCAATAAAATCGTTGGACTTTTGCATTCTATTTTGCTTTCTTTACTTTATCACCCCTTCAAAAGCTATGTGTTTCTACACACACCCACGTGATACATCGCAGAATCACTCAATCTTGTTGATAACAAATATGCTATTGCTAAATATGACTTGATAATCCGATCTACCAAGCCAAGACGAAAGTGAGGAAGATTGTGAAGTGCCGGAGAACTTGCCGGATGCTACAAAGAAGAAGAGCGAGTTATACACCACACGAAGAGCAAGTTGAGGTTGTGAATTTGGGTCTCGATGAAGACAAAAGAGATCAAGATAGGAGCGGGTCTTGAGAATGTGTTAAAGAAAGGTTGGTTCATGCTACGAGACTATATTGAGGTTTTGCTTGGTCATATGAAGACATGCCAGGTTGGACATTGATATTGTGGTACACCGTTGCCAACAAAAGAGGGTTTTCCCAAAGGAATGTAGGTCGCATGTCCCGAGATGTCGAGAAAATCAAAGCCGGGTTATGAAGCGCTTCAACGCCTTTTAGTTGTTACTTCCTATCCACAATGGGTAGCTAATATGGTGCCCGTGCCTAAGAAGGATGGTAAGGTACGAATGTGTGGATTATAGAGATCCGAACAAAGCGAGTCCGAAAGACGATTTCCCACTTCCTCATATTGATGTTCGGTGACAACACCGCCAAAGATAAGGTTTTCTCCTTCATGGATGGTTTCTCCTACATAATCGATCAAAATGGCTCCAAGACATGGAGAAGACTACTTTCGTTACATAGTGAGGCTACAAGGTTATGCCGTCGGATCGAAGAACGCAGCGCCACTTATCGCGTATATGGTGACATTATTTCATGACATGATTCATCACGAGATAGAGGTCTACGCCGACGACATGATAGCTCGATCACAGACTGAAGAAGAACATCTTGATCATCTATAGAAATTGTTTGATAGGTTGAAGAAATACAGATTGAGACTTAACCCTAACAAGTGCACCTTCGGAGTCAGATCCGGTAAACTCCTAGGGTTTGTTGTCAGTGGTAAAGGTATTGAAGTTGACCCCGCCAAGGTTAAAGCTATTCAAGAGATGCCAACGCCTGCATCGAGAAGGAAGTCGAGGTTTCTCCGATTGAACTACATTGCCGATCATTGCACATCTAACTGCTACTTGTGAGCCAATCTTGTTATCAAGAAAGATCAAGTGGTAGAATGGAACGACGGTTGCCAGATCTCTTTTGACAAAATCAAGGAGTACCTACAGAATCCCCCTATCCTAATGCCGCCTGCCGAAGGAAGACCTCTTATCATGTACTTGACAGTGTTAGAGAACTCAATGGGGTGTGTGTTGGGGAAACATGACGAGTCTGGTCGAAAAGAGCATGCAATATACTACCTTAGCAAAAGTTTACCGATCCGAAACAAGATACTCACAAATGAGAAAACTTGCAACGCTTTTTGGCTGTCACGACTAAGACAAGATATGTTGACTCACACTACCTTGTTGATTTCCAAGATGGATCCGATAAAATACATGTTTGAGAAACCAGCTCTCTCAGGAAGAATAGCAAGATGGCAATTGATCTTGACCGAATACGACATCCAGTACACTTCTCAGAAAGCGATCAAAAGAAGTGTAGTAGCCGATCATTTGGCTCATCAAGCCGAGATGACTATCGCCTATGCTCAATTTCCAGATGAAGATGTTTTACTAGTCATAGATTGCGAAGAACCAGGCCCAGACGAAGGACCTGAACAAGGATCCCGATGGACTATGGTCTTTGATGGACCCTCAAACGCACTTGGCAATGGCATTGGCGCCATCATTACATCCCCACAAAGTGACATGCGCCTTTCACCGCCAGATTATGTTTCACTAACAACATGGCCGAATACGGTGCATTATGGGTATTAAAGTCGCTATTGACTTAAGAATCAAGTTCTTGCAGTGTATGGAGACTCAACTTTAGTGATCACGATTAAGGAGGGATACGAAGCATCCGAATCTCATTCCAGACGAGAGCATGTTTTGAGTTTGATCCCTCTTCAAGAGATTACTTTCAATCACATTCCACGAGAAGAGAATCAGCCACGATTGGCTACTATGTCATCTATGTTCAAGGTTAGATGGGACAACGAGGCTCCCCTGATCATCATTGAGAAGTTTGACGAACCAGCGTATTGTTATGAGCTTGATACAGAATAGAAACCTTGGTACTATGACGTGAAGAGGTATCTTGAGACTCAGGAATATCCTGCAGGGGCATCTGTCAACGATAAGAAGTTCTTGAGAAGATTTGCATCCAAATTCTTCCTCAGCAACGGCATCTTATACAAGCGCAACCACGACTTGCCATCTACTCCGTGTAGACCGAAAAAGAATACGTATCATGGAAGATTTACACGAAGGCACATTTGGTACTCACTCTAGTGGTCATACAATGGCTAAGAAGATTTTGAGAACAGGTTACTATTGGTCCACCATGGAAGCTGACTATCACCGCTACGCTCGATCTTGTCACAAATGCCAGATATATGGAGACAAAGTGCACGTACCTCCGACTCGAATGTTCTAGCAGCTTGGCCTTTGCAATGTGGGCATTGACATGATCGGAGAAATCAAGCCCACACTTCCAATGGACATCGTTTCATCCTTGTGGCAATTGATTACTTTACCAAATGGGTAGAAGCCCTCGTCAGATCATTACTAAGAATGTTGTGGCTCGATTCATTAAGCATAATCTTATCTGTCGATATGGCACTCCCGAAAGGATTATCACAGATAATGGCTCCAATCTCAACAATAAGATGATCGCCGAACTCTGCACGCAGTTCGAGATCAAGCATCACAACTCTTCTCCGTATCGGCCTAAGATGAATGGCGCAGTGGAAGCCGCCAACAAGAATATTAAGAAGATTATACAGAAGATGACAGTGACTTACAAAGATTGGCATGAGATGTTACCATTTGCTCTTCATGGTTACCGCACTACAGCACGAACATCAACAGCGGCAACCACCTTCTCCCTTGTATACGGTATGGAAGCAGTCCTACCCATCGAAGTTCAGATACCCTCAACCAGAGTCCTCCAAGACGCAGAGTTAGGCGAAGATGATTGGGTCCAGACCCGCCTTGACCAGATTAATTTGATTGATGAGAAACGACTCGCGTCCATCCACGATGCATCTATCTATCGCGGATGATCGAGCATTTAACAAGAAGGTCAAGCACCGAGTCTACCAAGTCGGTGATCTAGTAGTCAAGCGCATCATTCTTCCACAAGGTGATCCTGGGCAAATGGACTCCCACCCACGAGGGACCGTTTGTAGTCAAGATGATTTTTGGAGCTATGATACTTAGCACCATGGATGGTGAAGACTTCCCACACTCGTGAACGCAGACATAGTCAAAAATACTACGATAAAGAGACCCGCTAGGTCGATCGACCTAGGCAAAAATAAGGGCATCCCGCGAACCAAACGGTTCGGGCAAAAGTTAAGGATATATGCAAAACATGTACATCCGCAAGTCGAAAACGAAAAGGCGGTTTGGGCAAAAAGGGTATCCCGATCAAAACCAAAGGGCGGTCTAGGCAAAAGTTAGGGATTTAGGCGTATGACTATGTCTCTTCCAGATCACCTACTTCCAGACTACTATCAGCATTCAAGATTCAAATGGCGAAAATCAATTCACTCACTTTCTACTGACAGTAAGGAGATGAGATAGTTGAAATATATGAGTACTAGCATAGTTGGAACTTAACGAGATTGTTTCCGCATAGCTTTTTACGTTTCTTGTGTACAAACTATTTGGCCATACGCCACATTTCAAATAAATATGAGTTCTTTCTCTTTCCAATTTTCACTGTTGTTGTTTGCATAAAGTCCAATGTTTGCTTTGAATGATTATATGCATGTGACAATAAAGATCTATTTACAGACATGCGAAAGTGAACGTGCAAAAGTAATTACTAGACCTGTGAATCGAGATGACGAAGGAAGTCACCAAGACACTCCCCTGCAGAGCACTGATCCCCACAGAGATGTTGCTCACCACAAACCTTCCCCAGTGAAGTACGCGTCGGATTACGCCTGTCTTCGAGCAATAACATTTCATCCCCAGCTAAGATATTTATCCCCAGCGGATATCTCTCAACCGCCCTTTCTCCAAAGAGGATTAGACTTGAAACTTGGTCGATAGTGAACCGGAGGAAACCTACACCTCTTATTCCTCACCGAGATTCCAAATCTCCACTCTTCTAAACCCGGTCTCCGAACTACCATTACTCTCCGAAGAATCCCCAGAGTACCTTCAAGATTCTCCCAACAGGTCTACACACAAGATCCTCGACAACAGACTTCACCTCAACAATATCTAGGCCCAAACTTGGTCGATAGTGCCGGAGGAATCAAAGTTATCTTTCTTCTCGTGATCTCCATCCTCAAATGAAGTCGAAATCTCCAAGCAGAACTTCCGCATCTTCTTCAAGATGGATATGTTTTGAAATACCACAACATCTATCATTCATACATTACTCATAAAAGTCATAATTTGTGCATATGTCATTCATACGCATTGTCATGCATCATACTTTGCATAAGACTAACAAATATTCTATCAAAGTTTCTCTTGTTTTCTCCAAAACAGGTGAAAATCACTTCTGACGCAGACAGGTCCAGGATTAAGACCCGAATCTCGACGGGAAAACTATCTGAAAGACCACCCTAATTGTCCTCCGACAACTGGTCCAGGATTAAGACCCGAATCTCGACGGGAAAACTATCTGAAAGACCGCCCTAGTTGTCCTCCGACAACTGGTCCAGGATTAAGACCCGAATCTCGATGGGAAATCTATCTGAACGACCGCCCTCGTTGTCCTCTGACAATAGATCCAGGATTAATACCCGAAGCCGGACGGGAAACCTTATCCAAACGATCACAAGTTATCCTCTGATAACAGGCAGTGGATCAACACCCGATGCATAACAGGGAAGATATCCACCTCTTGCCAATTGCTGCCTCCCTCAGAGTAGTCAGCACGAAGAACTATTCTGACTCATTCTTATTATCAACAGCAACTACAGAGTCTGGTGTACGACTCAGTTGCCTTGGATGGCATCTTAAGCCCATCTCCGACTACTTGTCAACATTTCTCCACCTTCAGAATGCTGCATATTTGGTTAAAAACCAATATAAACCAATAAACTCCATTCAAAGACAAGCACGAAGTCTAACGTACGACTCCCTCAGGATGGCATCTTAAGCCCATCTCCATGCTCCTTCCAGAAATGTCTACAGAGCCTAGCATGCGGCTCACTTCCCAGTATCGATCTTTCCAGATGGCATCTTAAGCCCATCTCCAGCAGTTCTCCTACTCGGACAACAATCTTGAGTCTAGCGTACGAATCATTCCCCAACGAAGTCTCTACCTTCTCCAAATGGCATCTATAAGCCCATTCCCGCATCATCAATCAACAGCGAGTGCAAATTTTCAGGTGTACTCGAGTGTTCAATAATCTTCCACCTCCAGGTCACGAAAGGCACGCATGCCAATCTAACCCTTCCAGTACAAGAAGATTGAACAGGGGCAGCTGTCATACCCCAAAATTTGCCCTCCATCTTCTCAAGGCATTCCATGCATCTATACTCAAGGATTCCTCAAGGGTTGATCAGACAAACCCTCTCCTAGACAATCAACCCAAACTAGGGTTTGGTGATTCTCAGATCAAAGTGGATTTCCAAAATCTCCAATGTTCATCATGTCTCCTCATATGCTTCAAATGTTCTCCATGTCAAGTTTCAAGCTTCACAAGTCAAGTTTCCTCAGACAATTGCTCAGATGGTTGAAAATCAATTGTATTGACAAAAGTCAATGTGGTCAACATACAAACTTCATGATTTTTGGTCAACATCCTCATTTTGAAGTTACATTCATCATTTGATCAAGGGTTGATTATGATTCATCAAGAAAACCCAAGATTTGCTCAAAAGTCAAACTTTCTAAATTAGGGTTTCTCTGAGAAAAGTCAACTGAACTTTGACTGATCATAACTTCTTCATACTTTCTCAGAAATTTTTCCACCACCTCTTTTTTTGAAGGAAATTCAATTCTCTACAACTTCATGTCTCACAAGAATGTTCAAAAAATGCTTCATTTGAGAGGTAAGGATCAAAACATTACAGGTCCTTTTCAAAGTCAACAAAAAGTCAACATTTTGTTTTGAAGATATATTGAGCATGGAAACTCCAATTGAGATGAGACCAAACAGGTTGGTTAGAGGACTCTTAGAGCTTTCCAAAAAGTCCAAGAACACTCAAAAATGTGGAAAATTGAGCAAGATACACCATTCACAAGTTGGGCAATTTTGGACAATTGCACAAAAGGAGATTTTGGTCAAAATGCAAAATTTTCCAAATGGACCTATAATCTTTTGATCCAAACTTGTTCATGACATTACTTCTGACTCATAAATGCTTGGCCATGGAAATTTTCTATTTTATTAATTTATTTTTGAATTTTAAACCATTTAATTCCAAATTAAATTATATAAAATATGAAAATAAGATATTTTTCAAGGAGAGTGATTTTATATCATGCTTGAGGTCCAAGGAAGCCCAAAATACATACCAATTTCGTGCATGATCATTCATTTAAGAGAAAATCAAATTTCTTTCAAAAATTTGATTTTATTTGAAAATCATTCAATGCATTCAAAATCAAATCTTTTTGCCTTGTTTTTTCTCTCTCAATTCACTCTATAAATAGCCAGCAATATGTACAAGAAGAGACACGAAACCCTAGCCCTTTAAACAACCAAAACTTTGCCAAACTTTTTTCAAGGATTCTCAAAAATCGAATTTTATTTTGCAGCCCCTTTCAGCCTCATTCAACCATCCAAACGTGCTCAGGGGGTAAGATTGAGTAAGAATGCATCATTGTTATTGATCAAAGCAAGCAGAGTCGAGCCATATACATGCATACATATTCAATTCTTTTTTGATTTTGCACTTTTAATATCTGCTTGTTTCAATTGATTCTAATGCTTTTATTGTGTTCATGAGACTCGATATACATGATCTGGGCAATCGTTGTTGAGTTTGAACGTCCAAATCGCGTGATGCCATGATTAGGGTTTTGGAACTGTTGAGTTTCGAACTGATAGCTAGAGGCACTTTCAGGAAAAACTGATACCACCATTGGACTCAGAAGGGTCGATTTAGGGGGATAGGGTGTTCTTTTTCTGTTTGTTCATCGTATTTTGCAGGTTTGAGAAATTGGGTGGCCGGAGAAGACGACCGGAGCTAGGGCTCCGGCGTCGTGGACTCCTTTGACCGGCAGCGAGCGTGCGTGGCGTTTCTGGGCAATCCGATTGGCTCTCTCATTCAACGGGGACCCCACGCGTGCTGACTCGTTTTCAAACCTTTCCCTGACGCGTCATCACTCATATGCCATTGATTTTCACTTTCAAAACACCAGATGACACTTGGCCTAGTGGTTAAGGCGTGGACTGTGCAAAGATGCTCCTCCTGGTCCCCTGTTCGAACCATGCCAGGACCAGTTTTGTTTTCTCTTTTTCACAAACTCATATTTTCTATATTTTCTTTTATTTAATATTTTGCATACATTTTAATTAACTTCAACAATTTTTATCATGCATTAAAAAATACCAAAAAATATTTTTCTTTTTGCATTATTTCCAGAAAATGTTTATTTAATTTATAAAATTAAAAAATATTATTTTGCATGCATATTTAATTTTATTCATAATTTACCATTTAAATCACTTTTAATTAGTTTTTAATTATTAAATTGCATCCAAAAAATCCCAAAAAATTATTTTAGCATATTTATGTTATTTCCAGCATGAAATATTTTTCTCATTCAAAAATTTGCATTTTTACTAGTATTTTTCTCTTATTCGATTTCTCGATTTTCTCATCTTTTCACAGGTTATCCCGTTTCGGACGATTTTTCTTTATCGTTTTTTTTTTCAATAATGTAATTGCTCATGGGATGTAATAGTTTTAATTAGGGCTTTTATTTTCCGCAAGTTTAAATTATGTATCTGCCCCAAAGCCATGTAATAGCGTAGGATTTATCTTTCCGCACCTTTACATTTCCGCATTTTAATTTCCGCACCCTATAAACTGCTAGTAATTAGGCGTGTATGGCAAGATAAAATTGAACATAGCTCACTCATAATACCAAGATAATATACCTGAAATCAACACACTCTTTTCACACATGCACCCCTTAGGGTAATTCTCTCTCGTTGCCTTACGAATTCAAATGGTCATGTCCCACGAATGTAGAGGTATCCTAGCACCGTTGCCTTCAAAACAAATCATCATAGTCCCTTCGATACAAAGATCATAGAACCACGAAGTCGCCTACGAATACATGATCTTGACCCTCGATTGTCGCCTACGAAAAATGATGATAGTCCCCTCGAATGTGCTAGGATACTTCCTACAAGTTGCTTTCTATGACCATCCGATGTCCCTTCGAATGTCCCGCTTACATCCAACAAATGGAGTTACCTACCAACTAATGGTATGGATAGCGCTATTCTAAAGGAAAGTAAAATAACACGAAAACGACTAATTCTGAGTAGGTAATAAGACTTCTAGTTGCTTGCTCAAACAAAGTACTTTTCACACCTCACACTTTTGTCAAAGTTCAAACTCTTTTCAAAAACGAAACATTTCCAAACACTTTGTATACATTCCTACATGAATCATTACAAAGTCAAAGCGAAATGCCTTTTTTCAAAACATTTTTGTCAAACACACAGGAAGCACAATTTTAAAGTGATCTAAGAGCAACTAAGAGCCCGTAGATAACTACGGATGGAAAGGGGTGCTAATACCTTCCCTTTTCATAACCTTCTCCCTTACTCAGAATCTAACGAAGGTATTTTTCTGTACTTTTTACCTTCCAGACGGGAAAACTATCCAAACGACCGCCCTTGTTGTCCTCCGACAACAGATCCAGGATTAATACCCGAATCCAGACGGGAAAACTATCTGAACGATCACAAGTTATCCTCCCATAACAGGCAATGGATCGATACCCGATGCACAATATGGAAGCTATCCACATTTTTGCCAGCTACTACATTCCCCAGAGTAGTCAGCACGAAGAACTATTCTGACTCATTCTTATTATCAACAGCAACTACAGAGTCGCGACGACTCGCTTGCCTTGATGGCATCTTAAGCCCATCTCCGACTACTTGTCAACAGCTCTCCGCCTTCAGAATGCTGTATATCTGGTTAAAAAACCAATACAAACCAATAACTTCATTCAAAGATGAGCACGAAGTCTAACGTATGACTCCCTCCGGATGGCATCTTAAGCCCATCTCCATCCCTTTTCACTTCCAGAAACCTCTATAGAGCCTAGCGTACGGCTCACTCCTCAGCACCGTCCTTTCCAAATGGCATCTTAAGCCCATCCCCGTCAATTCTCCTATCAACAATCTCAAGTCTGGCGTGCGACTCATTCCCCAGCGAAGACTCCAATTTCTCCAAATGGCATCTGTAAGCCCATTCCCGCATCATCAGCCAACAATGAGTGCAAGTGTACTGAGTGTTCGATCATCTTCTACCTCCAGGTCACGAAAGGCGAACATGCCAATCTAACCCTTCCAGTACAAGAATATTGAACAGGGGAAGCTATCATACCCCAAAATTTGCCCTTCATCTTCTCAAGATATTCCATACATCCATGCTCAAAGATTCTTCAAGGGTTGATCAGACAAACCCTCTCCTAGACAATCAACCCAAACTAGGGTTTGGTATTCCTCAGATCAAGATGGGTTCCCAAAATCTCCAATGGTCTTCATGCCTCCTCATATGCTTCAAAGATTATATATGTCAAGTTTCAAGCCTCACAAGTCAAGTTTCCTCAGACAATTGCTCAAGATGGTTGAAAATCAATTGTATTGGACAAAAAGTCAACTGTGGTCAACATACAGTCAAACTTCATAATTTTTGGTCAACATCCTCATTTTGAAGTTACATTCATCATTTGATCAAGGGTTGATCATGATTCATCAAGAAAACTCAAGATTTGCTCAAAAGTCAAACTTTCTAAATTAGGGTTTCTCAGTGAAAAGTCAACCAAACTTTGACTGAGCATAACTTCTTCATACTTTCTCAGAAATTTTTCCACCACCTCTTGTTTTGAAGGAAACTCAATTCTCTACAACTTCATGTCACACAAGAATGTTCAAAAAATGCTCCATTTGGAAGGTATGGATCAAAACATTACAGGTCCTTTTCAAAGTCAACAGTTTGTTTTGAAGATATATTGAGCATGGAAACTCCAATTGAGATGAAACCAAAGAGGTTAGTTATGGGACTCTTAGAGCTTTCCAAAAAGTCCAAGAACACTCAAAAATGTGGAAAATTGAGCAAGATACACCATTCACAAGTTGGGCAATTTTGGACAATTGCACAAAAGGAGATTTTGGTCAAAATGCAAAATTTTCCAAATGGACCTATAATCTTTTGATCCAAACTTGTTCATGACATTACTTCTGACTCATAAATGCTTGGCCATGGAAATTTTCTATTTTATTAATTTATTTTTGAATTTTAAACCATTTAATTCCAAATTAAATTATATAAAATATGAAAATAAGATATTTTTCAAGGAGAGTGATTTTATATCATGCTTGAGGTCCAAGGAAGCCCAAAATACATACCAATTTCGTGCATGATCATTCATTTAAGAGAAAATCAAATTTCTTTCAAAAATTTGATTTTATTTGAAAATCATTCAATGCATTCAAAATCAAATCTTTTTGCCTTGTTTTTTCTCTCTCAATTCACTCTATAAATAGCCAGCAATATGTACAAGAAGAGACACGAAACCCTAGCCCTTTAAACAACCAAAACTTTGCCAAACTTTTTTCAAGGATTCTCAAAAATCGAATTTTATTTTGCAGCCCCTTTCAGCCTCATTCAACCATCCAAACGTGCTCAGGGGGTAAGATTGAGTAAGAATGCATCATTGTTATTGATCAAAGCAAGCAGAATCGAGCCATATACATGCATACATATTCAATTCTTTTTTGATTTTGCACTTTTATTATCTGCTCGTTTCAATTGATTCTAATGCTTTTATTGTGTTCATGAGACTCCATATACATGATCTGGGCAATCGTTGTTGAGTTTGAACGTCCAAATCGCGTGATGCCATGATTAGGGTTTTGGAACTGTTGAGTTTCGAACTGATAGCTAGAGGCACTTTCAGGAAAAACTAATACCACCATTGGACTCAGAAGGGTCGATTTAGGGGGATAGGGTGTTCTTTTTCTGTTTGTTCATCGTATTTTGCAGGTTTGAGAAATTGGGTGGCCGGAGAAGACGACCGGAGCTAGGGCTCCGGCGTCGTGGACTCCTTTGACCGGCAGCGAGCGTGCGTGGCGTTTCTGGGCAATCCGATTGGCTCTCTCATCCAACGGGGACCCCACGCGTGCTGACTTGTTTTCAAACCTTTCCTTGACGCGTCATCACTCATATGCCATTGATTTTCACTTTCAAAACACCAGATGACACTTGGCCTAGTGGTTAAGGCGTGGACTGTGCAAAGATGCTCCTCCTGGTCCCCTGTTCGAACCATGCCAGGACCAGTTTTGTTTTCTCTTTTTCACAAACTCATATTTTCTATATTTTCTTTTATTTAATATTTTGCATACATTTTAATTAACTTCAACAATTTTTATCATGCATTAAAAAATACCAAAAAATATTTTTCTTTTTGCATTATTTCCAGAAAATGTTTATTTAATTTATAAAATTTAAAAATGTTATTTTGCATGCATATTTAATTTAATTGCTAATTTATCATTTAAATCACTTTTAATTAGTTTTTAATTATTAAATTATCTCCAAAAAATCCCAAAAAATAATTTTAGCATATTAATGTTATTTCCAGCATGAAATATTTTTCTCATTTTAAAATTATCATTTTTACTAACATTTGTCTCTTATTCGATTTCTTCGTATTTTCCGATTTCTCATCTTTTCACAGGTTATCTTGTTTCGGACGATTTCTTTTTACTGTTTTTTTTCCAATAATGTAATTGCTTATGGGATGTAATAGCTTAATTAGGGCTTTTATTTTCCGCAAGTTTAAATTATGTATCTGCCCCAAAGCCATGTAATAGCGTAGGATTTATCTTTCCGCACTTTAACTTCCGCATTCTACTTACCGCATCTTATGAACTGTTAGTAATTAGGCGTGTATGGCAAGACTAAAATCAACATAGCTCACTCTAATTTTCAAAGGTAACATGTATCTGAATCAACACACTCTTTCACACACGCACCCCTTAGGGTAATTCTCTCTCGTTGCCTTTACGAATCCAAATATGGTCAAGTCCCTCGAACGTAGAGGTATTCTAGCACCGTTGCCTTCAAAACAAATCATCATAGTCCCTTCGATACAAAGATCATAGACCCATGATGTCGCCTCCGAATACATGATATTGACCCTCGATTGTCGCCTACGAAAAATGATGATAGTCCCTTCGAATGTGCTAGGATACTTCCTACAAGTTGCTTTCTATGACCATCCGATGTCCCTTCGAATGTCCCGCTTACATCCAACGAATAGGGTTACCTACCAACTAATGGTATGGATAGCACTATTCTAAAGGAACGTAAAATAACACGAAAACGACCGATTCTGAGTAGGTAATAAGACTTTTAGTTGCTTGCTCTATCAAAATACTTTTTACACCTCACACTTTTGTCAAAGTTCAAACTCTTTTCAAAACGAAACATTTCCGAACACTTTGTATACATTCTTACATGAATCATTACAAAGTCAAAGTGAAATGCCTTTTCAAAACATTTTTGTCAAACACACAGAAATCACAATTTTTAAAGTGATCTAAGAGCAACTAAGAGCCCGTAGATAACTACGGATGAAAAGGGGTGCTAATACCGTCCCTTTTCATAACTTTCTCCCTTACTCAGAATCTAACGAAGGTATTTTTCTGTACTTTTTACCTTCCCTTAATTGGATAAAAGAAAAGTCGGTGGCGACTCTTGCTATCCGCATATTTGCGATACAAAAACCTACAAAGTCAGTTCACCGTGTTACACTTTCAATGTATCATTTTCGTAATATATTGCCATTTCCAACTTTTGTAAATACTCCATGGAATCACGCCTTTGACCGATTACCATTCTATCAATAAAATTCGAGCCTTGTGCCCACTTGTTTGCAATTCTTGCTTTATTCTGTTTTGCAAAATAACGTTTTTTCTTGTGATAATCACTTTTGAAACAAAAACAGAGAAAAGGGTTTAAATGAATTTTTACTTCAAAACGTTTCGAAATAAAAGCGAAATTTTCCTTTGAATTATGAACATAGAAGGAACAACAACAGTTATCTCCATGAGTGTTTCGACCTCTAAAGGATAAACAACTGCTGAGAAGTTTTCTCTTCCCCAAAAGAGATCATCAAAGACGGTATTATTATCCAAAAAGAATCTCCACCATTGCTAAAGATTTTGATGAGTATTTGATTGTACTGCGACATAGTCCTTTTCCAAATACGCTTTGATGTCTTGTCAAGTTTCGTCAATATGCATACCACATTCATGACATTCATTATTTATACATACTTGCATCATTAATGAATTCTTGCATTCTTCAATGTTTGTTCAATATAACTTGTTTAGGTTGCATTTATTCCTGAAAACTAGTATGGGCGTGTCATCTCTCCATTAGACTGTGTGATACGGTGGGAGAGCTGACATGTTTGTTTTGCGTTTTATCGTAAATGTTGTGGATATCAAGAGTCGCCACCGACTTTTCTTTTATCCAATTAAGGGAAGGCGAAAATAATAGGAAAAGACCTTCGTTAGATTCTGAGTATGGGAGGCAGTTATGAAAAGGGAAGGTATTAGCACCCTTTCCATCCGTAGTTATCTACGGGATCTTAATTGCTTAGCTTACTTTATAAATTGCTTTTTGTGTGTGTTTGAAAAGACATTTCTCTTTGACTTCGTAATGATTCTCGCTGGAATGTATACAAAGTGTTTGGAAATGTTTTGTTTTGGAGAAGTGTTTAACGTTGTAATGATTCACGCTGGAATGTATACAAAGTGTTTGAAAAGCTTTGAAAATAGTGTGAGGTGTGAAAAGTATTTTTGAATTGATTGGAGAAAGCAATTAAGAGTCTATTACCTACTCAGAATGGTCGTTTCCATGTTATTTTACTTTCCTTTAGGGTAGCGCTATCCATACCATTAGTTGTTAGGTAACTCTATCCATTGGATGTAAAGGGACGTTCGTAGGGTCATCGTATGGTCATAGAAGACAACATGTACGGATACCTTTGCATATTCGTAGGCATGACCATCACCTTTCATAGGCAACAATCAAGGGACGAGATCATATATTCGTAGGCAACAATCGAGGGTCATCGAGGGACTATAATCTTTGTATCAAAGGGACTATGATGCTGTTATTCGTAGGCAACTATGCTAAGATATCTCTACATTTGAGGGACATGACCATATTTATTCGTAAGGCAACAAGAGAGGATACCCTAAGGTGTGAGTGAGTGCAAAGAGTGTGTTGTATTCAGATATTTATCTTGTGATTAATGTTAGCTATATTGATTGAATTAGTCTTGCCATACATGCCTAGTTACTAGCAGTTAATATATGTATAAAATAATAGAGGTGCGGAAAGTAAAAGTGCGGAAACGTAAATCCTACGCTATTACATGGCTTTAGGGAAGATACATAATAGGAAGTGCGGAAAGTAAAGGCAGAAATGTAAATCTACGCTATTACATGATAAAACTTTGAGACCTATACATCCTTTCTAGAATTGTAAATGCATAAATAATCAGAAACAATAAGAAAATGTTAGTGAAAATGATTTGGAAATTAGTAAAAAAGGTTTTAGGTTAGTAACCCTAATTACTAGAAAAGAAATAATTTTTGGGAGTTTTTGTGATTAATTTTAATGAATAAAACCTAATTCTATGTTAATTAACATTTAATTAGAAAAATAAACAAAAATGGGAATAAAAAGAAAACGTTTTTGTGTCAAAAATTAAATAAAGGTTTTATTAACCTAAATCTAAGATTAAACATTTTATAGAGTTTTAGAAAATAAATTGGTTAGAAACTAAAAGAAATAGAAAAATGGAAAGGAAACAAGTAGTAAAAATTAGGTTGGCCTTGCTCAGGTTTGAACCCACGCCCTTGAGGTTATGGATTCAAAAGTTTACCACTGGACCACATTGCACGTGGTGTCAATATTCTGCTTCCAATTGATTATATGTGATAACCTGCGAAAACCTGAAATTATATAAAGAAAGAGCAAAAGGTGGGATTCGAACTCGCGACCTTAGAGAGGGCAAGGGACTAGCACGATGTTGAACAGGCGATACATCCAGTTATAATGCTACAATCATAAATATATATGTGATATTAATTCTAGAAAATCAGAATAAGTAAAAACGTGCGTGTGGATCCCCTATTTTAAACGTAGAGCCAATCAAATCGCTCCCAATTGCCACGCCTGCAGTCAAAGGAGTCAAATGATTGACTGAATGGAGAAGCCACCAGAACCCTACCTCCGGTCATATTCTCCGGTGACCCCAACTTCCAAAACCTGCAAAAACATCCAAATCGAGATAATAGAAGGACCTTATCCACCTAATTCGACCATTGCGAATCTAATGGTGCTATTGTTTTGACCTGAAATTGCCTGTGGAGTGAATTTCGAAGAAAACCAATTAAGCTGCCCTAACAATGGCAACTACTTATTCCTGCGTTCAAGCTTGCATGTAAGACGTCAGTCTGGTTCTAATCATGAATATGAATCGATCTGGAATGTTAGTAATGATTGAAAATACGCGAGATTAAAGATTCGAAACTTACCTACTTACCAAACCAGTGTGAATCGGTTGACATATTCTAGGAGCTCTCAAGCTTGAGTGAGGATTGGTATGAACTCCTGGGATCTTCAGAAACACGAATGGATGGATGGAACGACTTGCAATTGGATGGAAATAGGGTTTTGATTTTTGCAAGTTTCTTTGATTTTTTTTGGAGGATTAGGGTTGCTTGTTGAGGCCAGGGTTTGATTTTTTGGCTTCTGATCTTGTAATATATATAGAGCAAGAGATTTGATCAACAATAATGAGGAAATATATTGCTTTGGATACAAGAATATTCCCTTTGAAATTTTATCCAATCCTTCCCAAAATGTATCAATATTGCCTTAAACTCTTGTGCACGAAATTGGTAGCTTGTGATGTGCTTCCTGGGTCCTCAAGACAAGTAGAAACCAAGCCTAACTTGTATTATCAATTATCTTTGTATTTTATTTAATTAATTTTGAATTTTGACCATTTAATTTAAAAATAAATTAAATAAAAAGATAATAGGCGTGGAAAGGAGTATAGGGGTCATGGATAATCTCAAGAATAAGTATGGATCATGAAAACTTAAGCACATTTGAAAAATATTTGCCATTGCTAGGTATTTTCCTTTGTGCACCTCCTCAAATATGTCAAACTTGCACAATTTGTATCTTGCCCAATTTTCAACATTTTTGAGTGTTCTTGGAATTTTTAGAAAGCTCAAGATGTCTTTTAAACACTCCTTTTGGTTTCATCTTCATTGAAGTTTCCATGTTCATGTACACTTCTTTTCAAAAAGATGACTTTTTGTTGACTTCTAAAAAGACCTGTAATGTTTCGATCCATAACTCTCAAATGATGCATTGTTGGCCAAAGCTTGTGAGACATGAAGTTGTAGAGAATATAATTCTCTTTAAAATGAGATTTGGTAGAAAAATGTCTGATAAAGTATGTGAAAGTTATGCTTGGTCAAAGTTCTGTTAACTTTTGTCTAAAAACCCTAATTTAGAAGCTTTGACTTTTGATCAAATATTGACTTTCCTTGAGGAATCATGGTCAAACCTTGATCAAATGATGAATATTACTTCAAAATATTGATGTTGACCAAAAATTATGAAGTTTGACTGTATGTTGACCACAATTGACTTTCTGTCCAATATAGTTGATTTTCAACCATCTGAGCAATTGGATGAGCAAATTTGACTTTTAAGGCTTCAAACTTGACATGGTGATCCCTTGAAATATATGAGGAGGTATGATTACCACTTGAAGCATTATAAATCCATTTTGACTTGAGAGGAGCAAAACCCTAATTTTGCTTGATTGCTTAGAAGAGGGTTTGTCTGGTCAACCCTTGTGAATCCTTAAGTATGGAGATGTGAATTGTCTTGAGAAGTAGGAGGGAAAATTTTGGGGTATGACAGTTGCCCCTGTTCAATCTTCTTGTACCAGAACGGTTAGATTTGTATGCTTGCCTTTCGTGACCTGAAGGTAGAAGATGATTGAACACTCGAGTACACTTGAAAATTTGCACTTGCTGTTGTATGGAATGGGATCGTCAGTTGATGATGCATTGGAATGGGCTTATAGATGCCATTTGGAGAAGCTAATGCTAGAGAGTGACTCGTATGCTAGACTCTGCGTTCGTCTTTTGGATGAGAGAAATATCGGAGATGGGCTTAAAGATGTCATCCGGAGAGATGAATAGGTGTAGTCGGAGATGGGCTTAAAGATGCCATCCACGGCGGTTGATAATAAGAGAGAGTTAGAATAAACCTTTTGTCTTGGCTATTCCTAAAATGAATAGTTGTCAGCATGTGGATAGTTTTCCCGTCTTGTTTCGGGTATTAATCCCTGGTCTGCTATTTATTGGTAAACCCGTCTGGTTTCGGGAGTTCATACCGCGATTTGAGATTAGTCACCTGCCTTGTTTCAGAATTGACCTACCACCGCTTTATTGGTAAACCCGTATGGTTTCGGAATTAATAGATTGGTCACCTTGATAGTTTCCCCGTCTTGTTTCAGGTGTTAATCTTTGACCTGTTGTTTGGAAATAATTTGCATGGTCGTTCGGATAGTTCTCCGCCTTGTTTCGTATTAATCTTTGACCTTCCGTTTGGAAAATAGCTTTTACCCTGGGGAAATAAATCTTGACAAGATATGGTTAGTTCTATGATTATGATGCATGCGAGTATATGACAATGCTCGTGAATAATATATGCACACATTATGATTTTTATGGGTGATGTATGAAGGTAGATGTTGTATTTCAAAATATATCCATCTTGAAGAAGATAGGAACGTTCACTGAGATCTTTGATTTCGCTGGGATGAAGTTGTTGAAAACCCTAACTAGAGATAAAGGAGATTTAGATTTCGACGATGCTCTATTAGACCAAGTTTAGAGTCTCGATATTTTTGTTGTTGGGGGAATGATAATCATTGAGAGATACTCAGTTGAGGATGAATATCTTGTGTATAGACCTTGCTGGGGGACGATGTGGTATGAAATAACCTGTTATTTCTTGGAGACTGATGTAATTGGTTGATGTGTTACTGCTCGGGGACCAATGTAACGTGATGATTTGAGAATGTAGATAAGTTTGATAGGATCACTACTCGGGGACTACCGTGATGAAGTTAATAGGATCACTGCTCGGGGACTAATGTGATGCAGATGATAGGATCACTACTTGGGGACTAACGTGATGAAGTTGAAGTTGATAGGATCACTACTCCGGGACTAACGTGATGATGTTGAAATGTTTGAACACTGTCGGGAGGAGATGATAATGTAATACTTCATTGGAGAAGATTTGTCTTTGTAGGGAGAGCGATGGCTCTGTGGGGATTGTAGAGATGATCCTGTGGTGGTATTTCTTGTGAAAGTGACTCTGTGGGGATGTATTGGTGACTATAGTCATCATCTCAATTCCTAGAGCCTGTAGTAATTACTGTTTCTGTTTGATTTTCATATGTTTGTGAATAGATGTTTATTGTCATATGCATATAATCATTCAAAGCAATCATTGGACTTTATGCAAACAACACAACAAAAATTGGAATTGGAAAAGAGGATTTGCATTAAATTTGAAAAGTGGCCTATAGTCAGGCAGTTTGTAAACAAGAGACAAATATCCTAGTAAGAGGAAATTGTCAAAATAGTAAAAATCTATGTGGAAACAATCTTGTCAAGTTTCAACTATGCTATTGCTCATATATTTTCGACTATCTCATTTCCTTGCTTTTAGGAGAAAGTGATTGAACTAATTTGCGCTATTCGAATCTTGAAGCTGATAGTAGTGTAGTATGTAAGTAGGTGATCTGGACGAGACATAGTCGTACGCTTAAATCCCTAACTTTTGCCTATACCGCCCTTTCGGGTTTTCAGTCTACCGGGATACCCTTTTTTTCCCAAGCCGCCTTTGCAGGTTTTCGACTTGTCATGTGTACATTTTTGTATATATATCCTTAACTTTTGCCCGAACCTTTTTGGTTCGCCAGGATGCCCTTATTTTTTCCTAGGCCAGTCAACCTAGCGGGTCTCGTTTATGCGTAGTATCTTTTGACTATGTTTGCATTCACAGGGTGCGGGAAGTCTTCTCTGTTAGAACAAAGTTTGTTTCTAATAATATATATTAAAGTTTTGATGATAACAAGCATAATAAATTTTGTATAATTGAATATGATACTCTGACGTGTAAATGTTTTATTTCAGAAGGTGTTCTGACTCTAGTGCAAAAACGGAAAATATCATACAGAGTAGAAGTTGAAGTTAGAAGTTCTAATGAGAAAAGAACTTCTGGACAAAGCACGCTAAAAAGAACTGCTAAAAGAAACACGCTGTAGAAGTTTGAATAAGACAAAACACGCTCATAGCAACTGCTGACAGAAACACGCCTTAGATGTTCTGCGAGAGAACTTCTAGAAGATACACTCCATAGAAAGCTTCTGAATTAAAGATTAAAATACAACTTTTGATGGAAGCTAGTAAAGCGCAACCACTAATGAAAAGCACCAACAATATGTTCTGAATAGAAGATGTATAACAAGGCTTACAGAAGATGAAGTATTAGAAGTTCTGATGAGAATAGAACTTCTGGTCAAGCAAACACAGCTGATAAGCACAACAAACTCCGACAGACGCAGTTCGGCCTCGATAGAAGCAAGCAGGCTCCGATAGAAGCAAGCACAACGCAGCTTCTGATAGAAGCAAGCACAACACAACTTCTGATAGAAGCAAGCACAATGCAACTTCTGATAGAAGCAAGAACAACGCAACTTTTGATAGAAGTAACTTCTGACAGAAGCATGCAAAGTAAACTTCTGATGGAAGCACCAACAAAAGTTTTGATGAGCAAATATTTAGAAGATGTTTATCATATGTACGTTATCTTCTAGATCTAAAAAGGCTAAGCACTTGAGTGGCACAACTTTCAAGGTTCATTGGTTAAGCAAAGTCACGTGAAGCTAAGCAAGTAATAATTACTTTTTTCATTCTTCAAGACAAGCCACCTCCAACGGACAGATTCTGGAAGCATTACTTGAGGATTCAAATTCAAAGAAGAATTCAAGAATTTTAATATACATATACAGTACAACAACGAAATACATCAAGAAGAAGCAACACTGTACGAAAGAGAACAATTAAAAAAGAGAATTCACATTGTTCTGTACGAACAACATCTTCTAGCAACTCACAGAAAGTCATTCCAAAGTAAACTTGTTGCAAGTACAAAGAAATATTTTTGTAAATTAGTTTATTATTTTTGAGTTTAATTTTTGTGTAAACTTAACTTAGTGAAGAAAAACTTTTCTAGAAGGACTTTTGTACACAATCAGTCAGAATATAACATTCTGATAGTTGTTCCTTGAGAAGACCAATTTGGGTCAGAATTCTTGAGAGAGCTATGACTAGTTGAGTCTTATAGGTGTTTGTCACAATTGTTGGGTGTGCGGTTTGTTCCTTGAGAAGACCAGTTGGGTCGGAATTCTTGAGAGGGCTAGGACTAGTGAGTCTTAGAGGAAGTTAGTCACACCAGTTGGGTAGTGCACTATGTAATTGTTGATTATAGTGGATTAAGTCCTCGTTGAGAGAGGAGAAATCACCTTGGCGGGTGGACTGGAGTAGTTTGAGTGTCAAACAAACCAGGATAAAAATACTTGAGTATTTTATTTGTTTTTTGGGTTAAAGAGTCTAAAAGTAAGAAAAACTTATTCAACCCCCCTTCTAAGTGTTTTTCCAAGCCTTCATTCTCCATCCATAATGCTTAGTATCATAGCTCCACCGGAAAATACTATTTTGACTACAAATGGTCCCTCATAGGTGGGAGTCCATTTGCCCCTGGGGTCAACTTATGGAAGAATGATGCGCTTGACTACTAGATCAACGACTTGATAGAATCGGTGCTTGACTTTTTTATTGAATGCTCTGATCATTCGCTTCTGGTATATTTGTCCATGACAGATGGCTACAAGCCATTTTTCGTCGATCAAGTTGATCTGGTCAAGGCGAGTCTGGATCCATTCATCTTCGTCTAACTCTGCGTCCTGGAGTACTTTGATTGAGGGTATCTGAACCTCGATAGGTAGGACTGCTTCCATACCATATACGAGAGAGAAGGGGGTTGCCCCTGTAGATGTTCGTGTTGTAGTGCGATAACCGTGGAGAGAAAATGGCAACATCTCATGCCAATTCTTATAGGTCACTATCATCTCCTATATGATCTTCTTGAGATTCTTATTGGCGGCTTCCACTACGCCATTCATTTTTGGTCGATATGGAGAAGAGTTGTGATGCTTAATCTTGAACTGCGTGCAGAGTTCGGTGATCATTTTGTTATTGAGATTGGTACCATTTTCCGTGATAATCCTTTCGGGGATGCCATACTGACAGATTAGATTATGCATGATGAATCGAGCCACAACGTTCTTGGTAACAGATGCGAACGAGGTGGCTGCTACCCATTTGGTAAAGTAATCAATAGCAACAAGGATGAAACGATGTCCATTGAAAGCGGTGGGTTTGATCTCTCCAATCATGTCAATGCCCTACATTGCAAAAGGCCATGGAGCGGTCAGAACATTCAATGAGACTGGAGGTATGTGCACTTTGTCTGCGTACTTCTGGAATTTGTGACAAGCTCGAGCATAGCGGTAACAACCAACTTCCATGGTGGACCAATAGTAACCTGCTCTTAGAATCTTCTTAGTCATTATATGTCCACTGGAGTGGGTACCGAATGCGCCTTCATGTAACTCCTCCATGATTCGTTCCGCTATTTTCTGATCTACATAGAGGAGTAAGCACAAGTCGTGATTGCGCTTGTATAAGATGACGTTGTTGAGAAAGAATTTGGAGGCGAACCTTCTTAAGAACTTCTTATCATTGACAGATGCCCTGCAGGATATTCTTGAGCCTTGAGATACCTCTTCACTTCGTAGAACCAAGATTTCTCTTCTGTTCCTTCGGTATCAAGTTCACAACAGTATGCTAGTTCGTCTAGTCTTTCAATAGTAATTTGGGGAGCTTCGTTGTCCCATATGACCTTGAACATAGATGACATGGTAGCTAATGCGTTTGCCAATTGATTCTCTTCTCGTGGGATATGATCAAAAGTGATTTCTTCGAAGTAAGGGATCAGATTCATCACATGCTCTCAATATGGAATGAGATTCGGATGCTTTCTTTCCCAATCACCTTTAATATGACTGATCACCAAAGCTGAGTCTCCATACACTTGCAAGAATTTGATTCTTAAGTCAATAGTAGCTTTGATACCCATGATGCAAGCTTCGTATTCGGCCATGTTGTTGATGCAGTCGAAACATAGTCTGGTAGTGAAAGGCGTGCGTCCGCCTGTAGGAGATGTAATGATGGCGCCAATACCATTTCCAGGTGCATTTGAGGCTCCACCAAAGACCATGGTCCATCGGGATCCTGGTTCAGGTCCTTCGTCTGGTCCAGGTTCTTCGTAATCAATAACTAACATAATATCCTCATCTGGAAACTTGGAATGCATAGACTGATAGTCATCTACGACTTGATGAGCCAAATGATAGACTACTATACTTCCTTTGATCGCCTTCGGAGTGGTATACTAGATGTCGTATTCGTTCAAGATCATTTTCCATCTTGCTATTCTTCTGGAGAGAGCAGGTTTCTCGAATATGTATTTTATCAGATCTATCTTAGAGATCAACAAGGTAGTGTGAGTCAACATATACTGTCTTAGTCGGCGAGCTGCCCAAGCCAAAGCGCTGCAAGTTTTCTCAAGTTGTGAGTATCTTGTTTCACAGTCGGTAAACTTTTTGCTAGGGTAGTATATTGCATACTCTTTTCGATTAGACTCTTCATGTTGCCACAACACACACCCCATTGATTTCTCTAATACTGTTAAGTACATGATAAGAGGTCTTTCTTTGACTGGTGGTATCAGGATAGGAGGATTTTGTAGGTACTCCTTGATTTTTTCAAAAGCTGTCTGGCAATCGTCGTTCCATTTCACTACTTGATCTTACTTTAGTAACTTGAAGATTGGCTCATAAGTAGCAGTTAGATGTGCAATGAATCTGGCAATGTAGTTTAGTCGTCCCAAGAAACCTCAGACTTCCTTCTCGGTACGGGGAGCTGACATTTCTTGAATAGCTTTAACCTTGGCAGGTTCAACTTCAATACCTTTACCATTGACAACGTATCCCAGGAGTTTACCGGATCTAACTCCAAAGGTGCACTTGTTGGGATTAAGTCTTAGACTGTATTTCTTCAGTCCATCAAACAACTTTCGCAAATGATCGAGATGTTCTTCTTCAGTTTGTGATCGAGCTATCATGTCGTCGACGTAGACCTCTATCTCGTGATGAATCATGTCATGGAATAAAGCTACCATGGCACATTGATATGTGGCGCCAGCGTTCTTCACTCTGAACGACATGACTTTGTAACAGAATGTGCCCCACTATGTAACGATAGTAGTCTTTTCCATGTCTTCGGGAGCCATTTTGATCTGATTGTAACCGGAGAAACCATCTGTGATGGATAAAACCTTGTGTTGAGCGGTGTTATCAACCAGGACATCAATATATGGAAGTGGGAAATCGTCTTTCGGACTTGCTTTGTTTATATCTCGGTAGTCCACACACATACGTACTTTGCCATCCTTCTTTGGTACGGGCACCACATTCGCAACCCCCTGTGGATAAGAAGTAACGGCTAGGAAACCGACATTGAACTGTTTCATAACTTCGGCTTTGATTTTCTCGGACATCTTAGGACGCATACGACGAACCTTCTACTTCACAGGGAGAAAACCATCTTTCATCGGTAGCCGATGTACCACAATGTCAATGTCTAAACCTGACATGTCTTTGTAGGACCAAGCAAAAATCTCGATATAGTCTCGCAGCATCTGGACCAATATCTTTGACATTGCTCTCAAGATCTACTCCTATCTTGATTTCCTTTCTGTCTTTGTCAGTACCTAGATTCACAACCTCGACTGGCTCCTCGTGTAGCTGTATAACCTATTCTTCCTGTTGTAGTAGCCTGTAAAGTTCTCTTGGAAATTCAAAATCTTCCTCACCTTCGTCTTCGACTTGGTAGATCGGATTATCGAAGTCATATTTAGAAATAACAGAGTCATTATCGACGAGATTCGGAGTGAATCTGCAGTGTATTATGTGGGTGTGTGTAAGAACACATGGCTTTTTGAAAGGGTGATAAATTAAAAAGAACGACAAAGAGAACAATATTTGAATGCAAAAGTCCAATGATTTATTGAATGAAAATATGCGAATGACAAATAATAACCCTCACAAACGAGCCGTGGTTCCTCGAGCAAGGCACTAGGCTTAAAGTTTATTGTTCAAAAGCATAGAATCAGAATAAGCAATAACTCCTGTCTAAAGGAGATTGGTATAACATCTTTAGTCTTCCAATTGTTGAATCCGTCGTCTGGAGTTGGGAAGATCCAATTGTTGATGTCGAAGTCACCATCGTCGTCTTTTATTGCATGGACTCCGCTTTTGTTGGTGTGGAAAGGAAGTTTGCCAGCATGTTTGCGGTGTATCATCTTCTGACCTTTGATAGTGAAGCCTAAACCAGTCTTGTCAGATTTGAATGGAAAATTGGGGAGCTGACCCCAAATAGTACAACCTCCTTCTTCAATCATAACTTTGGCGTCTTTCAGTGAGGCCATCTTCGGTGGAACTCTAGTAAATTCAGGTGTGATAGGAGAGTCAACAGGCACGACTCGTGGAATTGCTTCAAAATCTTGACATGGGGTTTCGATGAATTCACCTTCCATTTCGATGTATCAGAATGACTGCAAATGGCTTACTATATATTCTTCTTCACCGCATACTGTAACAATCTTCCCCTTCATTGGGTATTTCATCTTCTAATGTAGGGTAGAGGTGAAAGCACCTGCCCCGTGTATCCAAGGGCGTCCGAGTAGGCAATAATAAGCTAGACGAATGTCCATGACAAATAAAGTAGAGTCAAAAGTCTGGGAAGCGACTTTAACTGGCAGGTTGAGCTCTCCAAGTACTGTTCTTTTCGAACCATCAAAAGCTCTTACGATCATGTCACTGGGCTTCATGACCACTTCTTCAGCATTAAGTTGGTCAATAGCGCTCTTCGGAAGAACATTCAGAGTAGAACCAATATCCACCAATACGTGAGACAATGTAGTGCCATTGCATTTAATGGAGATGTGCAAGGCTTTGTTGTGATTCCTTCCGGCATGAGTTAAATCAGCATCAGAGAAACCTAAACCATTGTCGGCGGTCAGGCTAGCAATGCAACCTTCGAATTGATCAGTCATAGTGTCTTGCAGTATGTGAGCATTCTTCAAAAACTTTACTAAGGCCTTAGCATGAGCCTTAGAGCACAATAGAAAAGCTAGCATGGATATCTTGGACGAAGTTTGTCCCAACTGTTCCACAACATTGTAGTCGCTCTTCTTGATGATCTTCACAATTTCCTCCATTTCTTGCTTGGAGGTATCCTCAACAACTTCCTTTGGTACTTCTTTCTGAGCAGGATGAGTTACTTTTTCTTTCCCTCTAGCTTCGGGAATTGGTTCGATAGTAGGAATGCGAATTGGTGTAGTAGTGTCTTTTGGAGGATAGATATCTGGGGAAAATACTCTTTCGGTTCTGGTTACCTTGCTTGATTCAGTGATGTTGTCGATGTCAGGATTGGTAGCTTCAACTGCAATGTCTTCAATGGTCAAAGGTTCTTGCTTGACACCATGATAGTAAACTTCGGCTCCATAATTCCAAGGTATAACTTTGTTAGAGGAATATGGTGTTGGTCTGGGGGAGGTAATTATCAGGGGTGCCACTCTAGGCGCAGGATCGATAGAGGTGATCCTTATTATGTTTACATCAGCATACTCTTCTGGGTAATCGTCTCCCCATCCGGTTGCCTTGATGTCTTCGATTGGAATCTTGTAACTTTCGAGAGCGGTATATTTAACTATGAAATCAAACTTTCCACTTGGCTGCCCCAAGGTATCCTAGACTTCTGGTATGGCTTTGCTTGCATCTTCAATTTTCATATTTTTAGCAATATCTTTACACAGATTCTCCACAGATGGAGGTTTCAAAAATAGAGCTTCTCGGTTGTCCATCATGCGTTGAATATGCCTCTTCAACCAAGCACACCCGTCAGATTCAATTGCACACCAACGAGAGTCGTCCGGGCACCCTGGAGATACACCGGCTTGCAGCAAATTTTCTTGATAGTCATCAGAGGAATAGTCAGCTCGTTCACATCATAAACATAGTAGTCATTTTCAATAGCATTGGCACTTTTTCCATGGTCAGGCATTGGTGCATTGATCACATTCGGAGTTTCGCCGGGAGGGTCGAGTTCAATTTCCCTTGCTTCAATCATGTCTTGAATCTTGTTCTTCAGGGCCCAACAGTTGTTGGTGTCGTGCCTTGGGCTGTTGGAGTGGTATGCACACCTTGCATTAGGATTATACTTTGGAGAGGATGTGTATACGTGTTGAGGAGGATCCCTCAAAGTAATCAGCTCTACTTTCAACATGTGTTGTAGTTCTTGAGATAACGGCATGTTGATCTTTGTAAATTGTCTTCTTGGCGCGTTCTAGCTACGCACGTTGTTTTGTTCAGGTTGCGCTAGCGCATAATTGGAGATCAGGATTACCCCCACCGATTGAGAGCGATCAGTTTTGTCACGACTCTTCTAACCATACACAACATTGACTTCTTTCTTACCACCAAAAGCCTTTTCACAACATTTGAAGATGACTCTACTTGTATTTTTCCGCTCTTGATTCCAGCTTCGATATGTTCTCCTATCAATATTAGCTCGGTGAATCCGGCTGAAGAGTTTCCAATCAGATGATTAAAGAGTGGTCCTGTCAGTGTTCCCATAAACATGTCAACCAACTCCCTATTGGACAAGGGTGGTTGAACTCTGCTTGCTAAATCTCTCCATTTATGAGCATATTCCTTGAACTTCTCGTCACGACCCATAGACATGCTCTGTAGTTGCATACGGGTAGGTGCCAATTTAGCATTGTACTAGTAGTGCTTGTAGAAAGCATTCGCTAAGTCATTCCAGGTATGAATGTGGTTAGTCTCTAGCTGATAATACCACTCCAACTGAGTTCCGGATAAACTCTCTTGAAAGAAATGGATCCACAATTTCCTGTCTTCGATATGAAGATGGATCTTATGAACATAGGACTTCAAATGCAGCTTCAGGCAAGAGATTCCATCGTACTTAGCAAAGGTAGGAGCTTTTAACTTGCGGGGAATTACCACACCAGGAACAAGACTCAGATCATCAAAGTTAAGCCCTAACATTTTCAGATTTTCCACAACATTCAAACGGTCTTCAAGTTATTTGTATTTTTCATTTTCAGGAGGATACTTTTCGCTCACATAGTCTTCTTCTTCGTTTTCAGACTCATGATGGCTTCCTTCATTGTTTTTGACACTTCCTTCAGTTTTGCCGCTCTTGTTTGAGAATTCGAGCTGTCTGACCACATTAACTGGACCCTTGTGATTTCTTCCCATGTTGAGAATACCAATGGTCTTCTTCTTTCTGTTGATGAGCTTCTTCAGATCTTTCTGGCCTTGGGCTAAATTGGTGACCTTCTCCTGGAATTGGGCGTTCTGAGCCTGGAGATCTTTGACAGTCTGTTCAAGAGCCATTTCTGCTGAAATAAACAGTGAGAGAATAAGGAATCTGGTCTTGAATGTACCTGTTATGAAATGAAATCGTCTCCCATGGACAAATAAAAAGAAATTCCTAGAGCTTAGGTCTCCCACGGACGCTTTCTTTTTGTATTGAAGTAGGTGTTGATGCTTTGCTCCTTGTGAAGTAGCTTCGTCAGCTCCAACTCTCTTTTCTCGCTTGCATAGCACTGAGCTTTGAAATATACCTTTATTCTTTAATCTGAATCCAGGATCTCTTCAAGTCTTCGAAATTAGTAGACATGTCTGAATGGAGAATGGTATAGGGTTCATCACCTTCAGCAACAGGTCCCATAACCACTGGTAGAATAGCTGTAAACGGCATCATGAGGTTTTGAGCTCAAGATCGCACCCATTTGAGGTAAGGTTCCCAAGGAATGGAATTTTTGTGCCCCAATGTCTTAGTATCAGTCTTCTTCACCATGCCCCAAGCGTGCATAAATCTTTGACGGTAGTTCTGGAGATCGTTTTTGTAGTCAAACACAATGTCTTGGAGAAGCATATCATGAGGACCATCTCTTTGAGCATAACCAAACTGATGTAGAGCTAGAGAAGGATTATAAGTGATACCTTCCCTTATGCCAAGGAGTGGTACATTAGGGAATTCCCCACAATGCTCAATGAAAGTGAAGTCCTTTTGAGAAAACAGACACCAATGGATATTTGAATGAGAGAGTGACATCAGCCTTTGAGACCACTTCAATCTTTGCTCGTTCTTCATTACTGATTGAGGAAGGTACGAAATAAACCACCTGGAAAGTAACGGTATGCAACACATGAGAGTTCCTTGTATTTTGGTAGTACGAGTGTGGAGAGAATGCAGAATGTCCCCAAGTAAGGTAGGTACAGGATTACGAGTGAGGAATATCTTGATGGTGTTTATGTCTACGAACTGGTCGGGATTAGGAAATAGCGCCAAGCCATAGATTAGAAAGGCCAAAATGTCTTCGAGTGCATGGAAACTTATAGCCTTTAGGAATTCTCGAGCTTTCTTTATCAGAAACTTAGCAAGCAAACCCTTAACTCCGTTTCTTGTTTCCCAATTAGCTTCAATGTCTGATTGCTTTAGATGTAACGCTGATGCGATGTCTTCGTATTTCGAAGCTTTTTCTGAACCGGTGAATGGTATCTGATCAAGGATAAGTATCCAAAGTAGCTTAGAGAACTCTTCCAATGTAGGCACCAACTGATAATATGGGAATGTAAAGCAGTGATGTTTTAGATCGAAGAACTGGAATACGACATGCATCATATCTTCTTCAAAACCGGAGATAACCAAGTCAAGAAGATAACCATGCCTTTTGATAAACTGAGCATTATAAGGAACTTCTCAAACTATTTCTTTGAGTTGAGAAGGTATACCCATGAAGTTGATTTGGCTAGTCTTCCTGGAAGCCATAACTCCTACAAAATAGAGCAAAGATAAATCCCTAGGTCCTTGAAATAGTTAGAAATGATATGATGTTATGATGTCATGTTTAAAACAAGTAGCAAGCACAAGTAGTTCACACAGTAGCCCTAGGTTTAAGGCTTGCATGAGGTATAGGTTTCTACCCTACCACAGTTTAAGTGGGTTCAACCTGTCCTATAATAATAACCGGGTTCTAGGAACCTAATATCAGTGATCTTTCTCGTAGGCTTTATTTCAACACGACTACCAAGTGGTCGACTGAAACATCCCGAAAGTCGAATCTTATTGAGTGTAGCATCGAGTATAACCCAACCTCAGTCTGCACTGAACCCGACCATCTCACTACCTTCTAATGGCCAAGATGGGTCAATTAGGGTTCTAAAATTTGAGTTAGTGCTTATGACACCACGCAGACGCCAAATACTTTCCTCAACTAAACATGAGGAGCATCGGGACATCCAAAGTGTCGCACTAATGTAGCCATCATTTTGACCATTTCGGTATATGCCTAACAGTCGCGATGATTTATTACTACTTACCTAAGGAAACCTAGATCCGGGTGTAGGATACCCCACAAGTATAATACCCAAGCAACCCTTAAAAGTAAAGCAGATAAGTCAAACCCTTTTGAAGGAAATTCAATTCTCTACAACTTCATGGCTCACAAGAATGTTCAAAAAATGCTTCATTTGGAAGGTATGGATCAAAACATTACAGGCCCTTTTCAAAGTCAACAAAAAGTCAAGTTTTTGTTTTGAAGATTTATTGAGCATGGAAACTCCAATTGAGATGAAACCAAAGAGGTTGGTTAGAGGACACTTAAAGCTTTCTATAAAGTCCAAGAACACTCAAAAATGTGGAAAATTGAGCAAAATACACCTTACAGAAATTGGGCATTTTTGAACAATTGCACAAAAGGAGATATTTGTCAAAATCTAATTTTTTCCAAATGGGCCTATAATTTTATGATCCAAACTTGATCATAATATTATTTGTGACCTATTGATGCTTTTCCATGACCACATTCTATTTTTTTGATTTATTTTTGAATTTAAAACCATTTAATTCAAATTTAAATTATAAAAAATATGAAAACAAGATATATTTTCAAAAGGATTGGATTTTTATCAAACTTGAGGTCCAAGATAGCCCACAATACTTGCCAATTTCGTGCTAGCTTGCATATGGAAGAGAAAATCAAATTTTCTCCAAAATTTGATTTTATTTGAAAGGAATTAATTCCACATTGAATACCATATCTTTTTTCACTTTCTTTGCACTCATTCCTCACTCTATAAATACTGATCATATTGCACAAAGCCAAGGACGAAACCCTAGCCCCTACAACAACCCTTACTTTGCTCAATTTTTTCTCAAAGTTGCAAAAATCGAATTTCAAAATCCAGCCAGTTTCAAGGAGTTCCAAGCGCTCAAACGTGTTCCTTGACATCCCAGCAAGCAATCCCAATCCTTACTCGAAGCCAAACCATCCAGAATCGTGCTCCCTAGCTCTCATCGGTTTGGTAACTTTCTTGAATTCGATTTTTGTATTTCATGCATTGTTAATCGTTCTTGTTTGTTTGTATGGATTCAGGATGATTGTTAGGTCATGAATGATGCATTACATGTAAGTTTCCACGTAGAAATCCAAGAATGCCATTGTTAGGGCTTTTAGAGTTGTGAGTTTCGAAACACGAGTTCCAGGCCGTTTCAGGACAAAAGGATAGCACCATCGTGCTCGCAAGGATCGAATTAGTCGATCTGGGCTTTTGTTTTGCTATAAATGATGCGTTTTGTAGGATTTTCAGGTTGATGGCCATCGGGGAAGACGACCGGAGCTAGGGCTCTGGCGTCGTTGACCGGAAGACTCCGGTGAAGGCAGGCGTGGCAATTCCGTGTGTTCCAATTCGTCCATCTATGCTACCTGGACCCCACATGGCTGACTGTGCGTTGAATGTAAAAATCCTTGACACGTTTACATATTTAAACCATTGTTTCCAATTCTCAAACATAAAAGACACGTTGGCTCAGTGGTTAAGGCGTTTGGAAGTGAAGATTCCCTCAAAGGTCACAGGTTTGAACCTGGTCAGGACCAACTATTTTTCTCTTTTGCAAAACTAACTTATATTTTCATATTTTCTATTTTTTCTTAATATTTTCCATCTAATTTATTTTATCTTCAATATTTTTTATCATGCATTTAAAAAACACCAAAAATATTTATTTTTTGCATAAACATCAGAAAAATGCTTATTTAATTTTTAAAATTAAAATTATTATTTTTGCATGCATATTTAATTTAATTACTAATTAATTGTTTAAATGACTTTTAATTGTTTTTAAATTATCAAATCAATTCCAAAAATTACCAAAAATTTATTTTATCATATTAATGTCATCACTAACACAAAAAAATTTTCTCATTCAAAATTACTTATTTTTACTAACATTTTTCTCTTATGCAATTTTCTTGTATTTTCTGATTTTTGTATCTGTTCACAGGTTATACCGTTTCAGACGATTTTTATTGCTTTTATTTTCCAATTATGTAATTGCCTATGGGATGTAATAGTTTAATTAGGACTTTTATTTTCCGCACTCTTATTATGTAACTGCCCCAAAGCCATGTAATAGCGTAGGACTTTATCTTTCCGCACTATAAACTGCTAGTAATTAGGCGTGTATGGCAAGATAAAATCGGACATAGATCACTCATAATTTCAAGATAACATATATTTTAATTGACACACTCTTTTCACACATGCACCCCTTAGGGTAATTCTCTCTCGTTGCCTTTACGAATACAAATTGTCAAGTCCCTCGAACGTAGAGGTATCCTAGCACCGTTGCCTACAAACAAATCATCATAGTCCCTTCGATACAAAGATCATAGACCCGCGATGTCGCCTACAAATACATGATCTTGACCCTCGATTGTCGCCTACGAAAAGTGATGATAGTCCATTCGAATGTGCTAGGATACTTCCTGTTGCTATGACCATCCGATGTCCTTGAATGTCCCTTCTACATCCAACGAATAGGGTTACCTACCAACTAATGGTATGGATAGCACTATTCTAAAGGAAAGTAAAATAACACGAAAATGACCAATTCTGAGTAGGTAATAAGACTTTTAGTTGCTTGCTCTATCAAATACTTTTCACACCTCACACTTTTGTCAAAGTTCAAACTCTTTTCAAAATAAAAACATTTCCGAACACTTTGTATACATTCCTACATGAATCATTACAAAGTCAAAGCGAAATTCCTTTCAAAACATTTTTGTCAACACACGAAAGCACTTTTAAATGATCTAAGAGCAACTAAGAGCTAGATAACTACGGATGGAGGGTTATTTTCCCTTTTCTTAACGGGTCTTTTTTCTTCTTTCACCTTCCCTTAATTGGATAAAAGAAAAGTCGGTGGCGACTCTTGCTATCCGCACATTTGCGATACAAAAATCTCAAAGTCAGTTCACCGTATTACATGTGATACGGTGGGAGAACTGACTTGTCTGTTTTGTGTTTTATCGCAAATGTTGCGGATAGCAAGAGTCCCCACTGACTTTTCTTTTATCCAATTAAGGGAAGGAGAAAAGAATAGGAAAAACCTTCGTTAGATTTTGAGTACGGGAGGCAGTTATGAAAAGGGAAGGTATTAGCACCATTTCCATCCGTAGTTATCTACGAGCTCTTAATTGCTTAGCTCACTTTATAAATTGCTTTCTATGTGTGTTTGAAAAGATGTTTTTGAAAAGGCATTTCTCTTTGACTTCGTAATGATTCTCGGTGGAATGAATACGAAGTGTGTGGAAATGTTTTGTTTTGGAAAAGTGTTTAACTTTGTAATGATTCACGCTAGAATGTATACAAAGTGTTTGAAAAGTTTTGAAAATAGTGTGAGGTGTGAAAAGTATTTTTGAATTGAATGGAGCAAACAATTAAGAGTCTATTACCTACTCAGAATGGTCGTTTCCATGTTATTTTGCTTTCCTTTAGGGTAGCGCTATCCATACCATTAGTTGGTAGGTAACTTTATCCGTTGGATGTAAAGGGACATTTGTAGGGTCATCGTATGGTCATAGAAGGCAACATGTAGGGATACCTTAGCATATTCGTAGCGATGATCATCACCTTTCGTAGGCAACAATCAAGGGACGAGATCATGTATTCGTAGGCAACAATCGAGGTTCATTGAGCGACTAAGATCTTTGTATCGAAAGGACAATGATGATGTTATTCGTAGGAAACTGTGCTAAGATATCTCTATATTCAAGGGACATGACCATGTTTATTCGTAAGGCAACAAGAGAGGATACCCTAAAGTGTGAGTGAGTGCAAAGAGTGTGTTGTATTCAGATATTTATCTTGTGATTAATGTTAGCTATATTGATTGAATTAGTCTTGCCATACATGCCTAGTTACTAGCAGTTAATATATGTATAAAATAATAGAGGTGCGGAAAGTAAAAGTGCGGAAACGTAAATCCTACGCTATTACATGGCTTTAGGGAAGATACATAATAGGAAGTGCGGAAAGTAAAGGCAGAAATGTAAATCTACGCTATTACATGATAAAACTTTGAGACCTATACATCCTTTCTAGAATTGTAAATGCATAAATAATCAGAAACAATAAGAAAATGTTAGTGAAAATGATTTGGAAATTAGTAAAAAAGGTTTTAGGTTTGTAACCCTAATTACTAGAAAAGAAATAATTTTTTGGAGTTTTTCTGATTAATTTTAATGAATAAAACCTAATTCTATGTTAATTAACATTTAATTAGAAAAATAATTGAAAATGTGAATAAAAAGAAAATGTTTTTGTGTAAAAAATTAAATCAAGGTTTTATTAACATAAATCTAAGATTAAACATTTTTTAGAGTTTTAGAAAACAGTTTTAAAAATTAATTGAAAAGAAAATAA